>CM067364.1:83113536-83266743 GCA_034401795.1 Chaetoderma sp. LZ-2023a
ACCCCCAATGCCATGGTCATCGCCACTGGTATTACCACTGCCATCTCAGCGACGGCGACGGTTGTGAGCAGAGGATATGTGTGGGGGTGACATTCATCATTACCCATAGGAATAGAACATTGACACGACAGAGATGAACAATGTGCGAGGAACGCTGCGAAAATACGCATTGATTACACAATTGGCAGCATGCACATTTTGAAAGTGTATAAGCGATACGTGAACAATATCTCTGAGAGGCGGACTGATCTATGCCAACAGTGTAATTATTGGCAACAGTGTATAGCAACGCCTTCAGAGTGAGAAGGCACTTCCATTTAATTAATATCTTTCCAGCTTGTAGGCAATACCTAGTTTCCGCATGTTGGACACATTAGCGCTAGATAAATATTGCTACTCTGTTACGACGCGGGACGTTTTGATTCAATTACACGCGTCAAATAAACCGCTACCAGTCTTAGTTCCGCCATGCAGAGTTGGTTTGCGTGTGCCAGTTAGCTGGTTAGGTGCAAAGGACGAGAACCAATTATTTTCAATCGGAAATTAATTTACATGTCACATATTTCTTTGATGATTTTCCACGCCCATGTTCTCGTATGCTCAATTATTAATGCTAACGTGACTGCCTTTTTGTCGTACCATCCCTCCCTAGCCGTACCATGTCTTCACATGCAAAGAATAACAATCAGAGAATGCAGAACACGCCCCCCCCCCCCCGACCTCCTACCACCACTACGCCAACCCCTTGTTGTCACAGATTTTCCGAATTTTTCCAGATGTTTTGGATTTCCTGTAAGTTTTCCGGTTTTTGTTTTTTTAAATCGTTGTATATGGTTGTAATTGATTAGTATCCAATACTTGAATAACATATCGGATCCCACCATTGATCGGTGAATGTGTTTTGGGGGAATCGTTGTGTATGGCTGTAATTGACTATTATCCAATAGATGATCAACATATTGGACCCCGCCATTAATCGTTGAATGTGGTTTTTTTAAGGAATCGTGTATGGCTGTAATTGATTATTATCTGATAGTTGAGCAACATATCAGATCCCACCATAGATCGGTGAATGTGTTTTTCGGAAAACGGTGTTCGTGGTTGTAATTGGTTATTATCCCATGCATGAGTGACATATCGGATCCTGTGATTTCTCTATGCATGTGTTGAATGGGCAGTGGACGTGTTTCCTTAAGATTGGTATATGTGGACCACCTGTATTAGGAAATCACCATCGTTTTACCGGTGATATAAGTGACAACTATTGGCAGTATACGTTAATGTGATTGAATCTCTGACGTGATAGATCACTGGACATTCTCGTTAAAACATGTGCCAATTGATGGATCTGATCTGTCGTTCAAGTATCTGACGTTCTAATTAAAATATTTCACTCGTGAGGTGACATCACAATCAAAATGGTGTAAGCACATTAGAAAGTCAAATGGTTTGTGCGAAATTATATAAATTGCATTAATTTGGTTGTTTTCCAAATTATCAGCGACATTACAGACTTTCTTTTGTTAGTTAACTCAGCCTCGAACTTTATTTTGTATTGTATATTTAATTCAATATTCTGGCAGAATTTTAAATCAATATTTGTACGTCATAATCCTGCACAAAATCTCGAATATTCAATGTATAACAAATTGTCCAGTAGTGGCCCTGCATCATATTGTATGACAAACCCACGGAGAAAAGTCAAATTTAGCATTGACGTCCCAATTTGACTGCCATGTACCGCCTTCTCACGTGCCCACTGAGCAATCTCCAGTGCACAACCCGAATCTTTAACCATGTTCAATAGAAAGCGAACCGTTGTGACAAAATAGGGTTACTCTCAAGGCGTTAGTCCAGTAATTAGTGTATTCACAACATAAACACTCAGCGAGCAACATAATGAACATGTTCAGTAAATCCATCCCTCATATGACATCATAATCATCCATGTGACATGAAGGCTGATGCCATAGTCAATGCAGTAGATAAGTAGGTCACGAACACATAATTGTTGAAAGCCTGATAGAGCTGTTGTATGAAGTCTTTACTATATAATAAAGATGCTGTTGAAATTTTGAAACTAATTTGACGCAGAGGCAGCAACAGCACCCAGTCAACATAGTTTCAAAATGTTCAACAGCTTACCAGTATAGTTTTCGGGAAATTGATAGTCAGGGAGTTCAAGGATCTATCTATCCCGACACGTTTACATCAACGAATAGAACAAGACAACGAATAACAGTTATATGTACAATAATGTCTGAGAATGTTACATATTCAGGACTGTTAGCGCCTCCACCCCGGTACAATACACTCGGGCTCGACGACTTCAGAAAAAAAACCCGCGAAGCTTTGTTGACTATCGGATCAGAAGTAAGCTCTTTTCCTAATTTTGACGTCTCGAGCGGTCTGGCAAAACTGGCCACCCAAGCATTGGAACATCCAAATATTAATCCGTCATATTATCCACTTTTCTGTTTTTATCTAACCTAATGTGTGTATTCCAACCCAGGGATTGTGTATTTCAATGATAGTTATATTTTTGTTAAATTACCAATTATTAATAAAATACCTGCTATACTGGAATTAAAGGAGGGTGTTTTTCTGCCAATGTAAAGGCAAGAATATTTATATGGCCCAATGCGCCTATGTTGTCTCCGTAATCAACGTGCATTTGCTGCATGTTCGGATTAGAGGGTTTAGAAGTACTCTTTAAAGCCATTCATATGTAAATGAATATGGAGTGAATGTATTGGTCATCAAGGCATGACAAGATTAAGGTCACCTAGATATGTATATACATAACTCTTATGTCACAGTGATAATATTGAGTAATACAACAGATATAATACGATAGAGGGAAGGGATGGGGAAATGACACCTGGCCAATTTCATGCATCCCTGTCTCAAATGTTAGCTATCTGGTATCATACTATAACCACTGTTGGTTAATAACCGATTTCTGAGCCTGAACTTTATGACACATTATTATAATGGATCCCATGCAACGTCACAGCGATGACTGTTGAAATAGCTGGCGAAAAGTCGCATGCACACTGAATATCCAACCACAACTGTGTATTTGATGCCTTGTCTATTTTCTGCTCTTATGCTAATTGTGTCCCGGCATATGTTGGTAGATTCTTTTGAGCAACCTTTAATAAATGCGCCACAGCCAGGCCGCTATCCTGAATCATGGTATTCTTGACAGCCCTCAAAGCGATATTATCGCCACATGAACACACACATTGCAAAAATGCAGCCATTATCACATTAAAACAAAATTAACAAATTACAAATCCAATTATCTATAATCGACACATATGTAATGGGAAACACCACAACAGATGCATGCATTGTCCTAATGCCCAGTCATAGGGATGAGTACAACGATGTATTTTTTAGCACACTTTAATCAATAACCATTATCTCAATTCCAAGCCGAACAGAAAGAGATATTTAAAAAAATATTATGATCGGACTGCGCGGCCTCTTTTGTCATCATCATTACGCTTAGGTTGAATAAGTTACTCTTTAAACTGATGCCACATTTTTGAATAAGTGATGCCTCATACCTACGCGAACTATACATCGATGGGTAACTATGGCTAATGTCTTGACAGTATACACATTTCAAGGACTGTACTCACAATACTGCGTGTATCCTTGTCTTGATTACGAAGAGCTATACCCACAGAGTGGCGAAATCATATTTATAATAGCATTAGTGACGAACCGTTCTGGAGGAGACAAAGTTTTATCAATAACGGTGATGTTAAAGTTATGAACATTATTCTTCTATTAACCAATTTGATATAACTGTGCAATGCGGAGGCTATGGCTAACGTTGTACGGTGAGCAGAGCTTTGTATAAGGCAGCATTTAAACTCGTTTTAGCATATCTCTAATGGTATATAATTCGGATATAAACACACACATGCGCCTTTGCATGATTGACCATCTAGTATTTGTCAACCGGTGTCTAGACAAAGGTTCAGTATGTGTATTTAAGCAGCAGCATATTGGCAGAATGGCGACGAATGCATACTAGCATGACAGTTCCCTAAGCTCGCTGGACGTGCCACTCATTCAAAGCAACATGTCAAACCAACTCTTTTACAGGGAGTGACAGCACCGAGATTAATGAAGCACCCGGAATATAATGTGCGGGCGAAGTAAAGGGTCGAGTGGGTGTGGGGGTGGTTGGGCCGTAATCCATTGACAATGGTCAGGTCCAGTTGTAGATATACTGCGCCCATCTCTAGCTAAGCTACACCCGCACACCGCTTGTGTTGGGGTCGGTCAGTCCATGAACTCCTTGACTATTAATTTCCAGAAAACTATACAAGTAAGTGGTTGAATATTGTGAAACTAATTTGACTAGTTGCTGTTGCTGCCTATGCAAAATGTTCAATAAATAGTAAAGACATACAATTCGTAACACGTGTCGGACTATTGAGCATTTAATAGGACTAAATCGGGACAATCATGCTGTGATTGCTTATGACGTCATCCCACTCGGCACCTACGTGATTATGACATCATCCCATGCGTCACGTAGTTGATTATGACGACGGATGGATAAACTGAAAATCTCCATTCCACAACGGAAACGACAAAAGCTTCTTAATGTAAGGAATATTATGTTCGGTATGCGCCTGTGGCAGTAACCCGTAAAATTGTGTTCACAATATTTGACATACTTACAGTATATCTGTCTTGCAGTTGAGGGATCCATGTGTAGCTCTGCTTCACGCATTTCTAGCAAAGGTATTCATCATAATGTTTATGAAATTATAAATCCATCAAAGACGTACAAATTGTACAGTTTCGTGACAGACTTTAACAGTTTTTGTTTGAGCTATGGCGTTCTGCTTGTGACGTCAGCTAACACGTGGCATATTCGATTATGATGGCAGATATTTGAAGAACAGAGCAGACCCCTCCATCGAGACCTGGCATTTCAAAAGCGGGGTGAATATGTTGTAGATCTTTTAACTAGTTTGACTGTGTGCAGGGCTCCAACACCTTAACTGTATAGTTACCTTGATATTGGGATTCAGGGAGTTCATGGTTCGGGCGATATTAACACTGCAATGAGTGAGCGGAGCTTAGCTAGAAATGTGAAGGGAATAGCTCGAAATGAATCACTAATGTTAATTCGTTATGGTTAGATCTGGATTAACAGGATTTTACTGAAACAGAATGTCTTAAGTGTAAAATCAGTTGGTGCGTAGTCCAGAAGAAATCAACCTCTTCACATTGACACAAGGCTGAATTCAAACCATTCTCACATGTACTTAAAGTGGCCTTAGAGGAAGCACACGCTAAGTGCTCTGATATTGTCTCAAATAAAGGCTCTGTTTTATTTGTATCAACCATAAACTCTGATAGACGTTTCATCAGTAAACTTCCGAGTAATGCCTGAATCCTTTAGTCTATTATCTATGCAAGTTATCTATCTGTCGGAAATGTTTTGAGAACAGCAGTGAATAATCTTCTAGATGGAAAAGCGGCATTTCTAGCTGTGAGTTGAGTGCTACTGGAGCACATTGTATTATCATATAAACAAGGTTGTCATCCCATTCCATATTTCTCGATATGAAAACGCGTGTAATACTCTCATTGGTTAGATAACACGAGTGTTAAGAGGTAAATAAGAAGGGGTAGGTTATGTTGTTGATTTGAATGATATACAAGTTGGATTAACGATGTATATCACGATATATCTCTGGCCTATTCTTCATAACCATTATCGATGAAATCGAACTACACAAAATGATGCGCTTATACAGGGTTCATGGATTGATTGTATTGGAAAATGTATCAAAATATCAGTTTATATAATAAATAACATGTCACGAAACTTGAAAATTCTCGTCTCGTTTGAGAATAGTGATTTAAAATGGGACCTTATTCCAGATCCAACCCATACAGGTTTATTGGCTTGATGTTATTGGAAAATGTATCAATATATCCGTTTATATAATAAAAAACATCTTAGGCACACGCAACATGAGAATGCAACATGAGAATTTCCGTCTCGTTTGAGAATAGTGATTTAAAATGTGACCTTATTCCAGAGCCAATCTATACAGTACTCTTTTCCACTATAGCCGGTACCTAGAGATATATCATATATCATTTTCTACATGACTTAATATAGATATTCCAACATACGATATGCTGATTTCTAAATATTAAATGTGTAACAAAATGGTCGCGCTAGTTAGGTCTAACATCTGGAGGTTGTTGCTGAGTCGATAGGTTGATAATGAAATAAAGAGACTAACAATTCCCTCGACCAGTACGACATATGGTGAAGGAAAGCTAGTTGATGAATTAGTGCACCTGACCAATATGCTGTGTACTATGCTGAGGTTCAGATTCGGGATAAGTGTTTCTCTTACTTCTGCTTAATTTAACAACAGGATACACTAACTTTTAATGTTACAACATAAATACTAGTTCAAAGTTTTATTCACAAAACACTACATTAAACTATGCAGAGACACGAGCCGGAAAATAAAGAAATGGGCATACACTTGTATCCATATATGAAGTTCGAGCAATCACAAATTGAAACTACGCCTGGCCAAATACATCAATATAGTGGTTCTTCAAAAAATATGGTGTAGTTATAATTAGACAAGATTGACGCTTGATTGATGCAGAACTACGGTTTCATCAATATTACAAGTATGTATGCAATTCTAATCGTACATAATCAAATCCATTCGACAACTTCCTCTAGGTGTCAAAGCTCTGATGTCAACACTGATCGCTAAATCCCCACACCCACCCATCCAACTGTTTATCCATTCCTCGAAGCTGTGCCATAATAAATTGGTTATGAACGAGTACATTACTAATGCTGAATTGACCCGTTAACGATCATGATACTACAGTCCTGGATCGATTTTCGTCGACAGTTCCTGATAAATAATGCCAGTTCGTTGCGAAATTCAGTACTAAAGTGGCCTTCCGAGATACAGCTAACTCATAATGTGTTAATATAAGAGTGCATGGAAAACAGAGACGTAAGAACGGCGTGTACTGTTAAAGTTGATAAAAGGAATACACAGTTATTCAACTATTTGATATCAATTTGCTTACTATTATGACCCCTACCATTGGTTTTCACAATGAGTTCTCCACACGATGTCCTGATAAATTAATCCAATCGTTTCGCATTCGAATGATTGACAGGTTTATCAAAAAACAAGCCAAACTTCACCCACGTAGAGAGAATGTCATTTTCTAGATATCTTATGCAATCCTATGTAGGCATTAAGTGGAAACATGTACACATTAAGAAGCTCACAACTGTCACTAAATAGATCCAATATGTTCAATGCGTGTATGGGTCAGGTATAATACATATCTATGGACGTGTATGTGTGCATGATGGTGGATCCTGGTGGACGCTCGAATATTCGCATTCCTTTTTTATCTGTACAGTTTTACATAAAGCATACACTGTAGAATGCCAGTATCTACAAGGGAATGAGATTATGTTCCTTAAAGATAATTTGGTTTATTATCCTAGGGTATTTGATTCGCGGAACTGAATATGAATTGTGTATTATATTTCCATTCCAGCTTGTTATGAAGACAGGTTATTTGAATAACTATCTAGCATGCGATGTATCAGTATCCAACTCGAAGATGTGCGCACATGCCTGCTAATTAGTTTCTATAGTATAAACACTGTCTTTTTAATACGAGGATTCTGCTAACTGCTGCTATAGAGTTCTTATTATGTTCATTGATCATGTAGACTCGAAGACTCAGATCATTTAGGCTTTATGATATCGATATGTACACAAAATGGCATACGGGAATATCAATAATCCCCCTATTGTGCATCAACTATCATCGATACATACACAACTGTGCTTGTTTCTTGCTCTGTCTCTGTGCCTGTCCGGGGCGTTTTCTCACAAACTACTGACAGGTGATTTAGTTGGACGAATCCTGAAAACCTGAGAGAAATAAGCAATTGAATTAAAGTGCATTAGCAGGATGCCAGTGTTTTCTTATAGCTGTGTCACTGCACACAGCCGAAGCAGTACACCACCCGTAAGGGGAATACATCTGCTTATTTACAGATGCACGCCGGATTTATTCGATTTGCTGACCCATTTTTTATTATCTCTCATGGAACTAATTCCAAGCATAAATTCAGTTAGATACCCATACAACATATATGGAAACATGTCAACTGATTGTAAAAGACCAATGACAGATGCTTATAACAACGTTGGAATTGGTTGTGACATTTCGTCCAGACGTTTCATGAAACATGAACGAGCATAGGACATGGGCAGGAAATGAGGCAACAGGTTTGGGCATGGGGTGATTCAATAACATATGAAAAACTTAGAGAGCGAGAGATAAGTGGGTGGGAACATGAAAAGAAAGGTATACAAATATGCAATGCGATACAATGGGCAGTAGCTTAAGAAAGGTGATATTAATTTGTGCATGGTTTGGAGGACAATTTAGTAGCAAATAAGCATTCTTACAATGGGGGCACATTGTCTATCTATTTCCCTGCAGAACATACTGAAAACGCACGATTGTATAAATAGATGGGTGTCGCAATGGCACCACGATGACATCACCCTATCGTCATGTGCAGGTTGTTTTCATATATCACATTGAAATCCATCTCTTGTTTTTATATATGTTGGAACAAACCCTCCAACCAGATACGAAGCTTAATGTGAACTGCATTCAGTACATCTTGCTATAAATGTCCATACCAGGTAGCCACATAACATTAATTTGATCATGATCATGACGCCAGATACTTGAGTGAAAGATCGGATCCAGACATGTTTCATAAACTTAGTATTGATACAATTCGCGGGAATACATCAACAAACCAGGCCCTAATCTATAAATTGATTATGTGATCGCTATGTGAGGGCAGTTTGGTCGTAATCTATAAAATAAAAGTTGATTATATAATCACTATGTGACAGCAGGCAGGCCCTAGTCTATAACATACAAGTTGATTATATGATCACTATGTAAGGACAGCCAGGCCATAATCCCGAAAATAAAAGTTGATTTTGTGATCGCTATGTGACGGCAGGAAGGCCCTATTCTATAAAACAGAAATTGATTATGTGATCGCTATGTGAGGGCAGGCAGGACCTAATCTATAAAATTAAAGTTGATTATGTGATCGCTATGTACGGGCAGGCGGCCTTAATCTATAACATAAAATTTGATTACGAGATCGCTATATGAGGGCAGGAAGCTTCCACCCCTAATCTATAAAATAAAAATTGATTATGTGATCGCCATGTGAGAGCAGGCATGCCGCAATTTATAAAATACAAGTTGATTATGTGCTCGCTATGTGAGGGCGCCTTTCCGCACCTTTTGGTAATCCATGCTCTGCACAATTATACCTGTCGTTAGTAGCAATGGAAACACATTTTTATCCAATGCACAACTATACATATATTCTTGCACCAGTTCATTCATAGCCCTTTCACACTTGAATTCTCAGAGTCGAAATGTAAAGTATCCATACAGGAAATAAGTTGACTATTTTGAAGCTTGTTAGACTGGAAGCAGTCGCTACTTATGACCCCAATAATTCCCAGTCAAGTTTGACTCAAACCAATAAATGTAATAGCTTTACATGTATTTTGTCGCTGTCATTTCTGGTTCAAAGGGTACTGGATTAATTTATCTCAATGTACGAAGGGAAATGATTCTATCATATCACACATAATCTCATTATTTTTAAGTTTATAATCACTGGCATCTAATCTATGATATATTATATGTTATGTTCTAATCCATTCTCACTCAAATAAAATAAATAACACATGTAAGTAATGTGCATTAAGGAGCTCAGAATGATCCTCTCATCTTTCAGGAATCCGTGATGTAGCGAATGTATGTATCCATGTACGCCGTCAGAGACAACAGCGTGTAACTGTACACCTATCACGCTAAATCAATGCTGTAACCTCTCCAGCAAACACGTCACTCTGGGAAATAGAGGCACAATTATACACCACTCATTCATGAAACATGTATTTATGGACAGTCGACACATCACATGTGGCTCTGTCAAAATGAAAATAAGTAGACTCCTCACACATTCATTTAATTATCATGAATGCACAAATCCATACCATTTAATAATGTTGAATTTTAATTGAAGTAATTTAGATTTAAATATGCTAAGACAATGAACAGTCTAATGTGCACACACAACACAAATCTTGTTATCCCATTTTCACCTGGATATCTATGAACTCACTTGCATACCAATCGTGAATGTAATGCTGTGAATATATTGTTAGGTTCATGTTGATTAGAACCTGCTGCTGCTATACTTTCAACATAATTACAGTTACAGTTAGGTCAATAATGTGTTTATCTAAATGTTTAGTGGTCAACAATTTTTAAGGAAAATGTTATTTTCTGAACCGGGAATATAGGTAGATAAAGTTATATATTTACACAATCAACACAACCGTGCCTATTTAAAAAAAATGTTCATTATTAGCATAACATAACATTCCGAGTTTCTACAGACATAAGCATCACGTCGTGCAACCAGTTAAGCACCATGCTAAATGACATTTTCTCCGAACACAGCTGAATACATTTATATATAATATATATATATATATATATATATATATATATATATATATATATATATATATATATATATATATATATATATATATATATATATATATACGTTTTTCCTTTGGAGAGGAGATACGGAAACATTGATTAAATCTATGATCAACATCCTCCTCAAAGACAGATCTCATATTCATCCTATCAGCAACACAGAGTACAACACGCTAGTTGGCATGCAACAGCATGGACTGCAAAAGATGGCCATTATCTGATTGTCAAAATGGAACCTGTACACCAGAAATGGACCTCGAAGTCTAATACTTTGATTGGATTGCATCTTACTTGTGTGTGTATGTTGTCATCAATTCTTGTATTCCAACAAGACAGGCATTTTATTTAACAAGCATTTATCACTTTAGCCTTTCAAGATCAGAAACTATACATTATCTATATGCCTGCCTGTTCGTGGACGTTTCTGACAAACTATGGACTGGTCATTCATTCAGGAGAATCAAGAAAACCGGAGAGAAATGAGTGAGTGGCTGTCTCGCTGTACACAGCACGGGTTTTGAATTATACTTCAATTGAATGTTCCCTCTTATTTACAGATGGAATCCATATTTGTTAGAGGGATTGCCCCGTTGTTTTATTACCTTCTGACGAGAGATGATTAAAAACATTGCACTCAGTTGTGATATTTCGGTAAGATATAGAATAAATGAACCAGAGACGGACTGGGAAAGAGAGATAACGCAAGCAAGAGAGAGAAAGATAGATTGAGAGAGAGAGAGAGAGAGAGACGAGAGAGAGAGGGGGGGGCAGAGCGAGAGCGAGAGAGAGAGGGGGGGAGAGGGAGGGAGAGAGAGATAGAGAGAGAGAGAGAGAGGGCAGCGAAAGAGAGAGAGAGAGAGAGAGAAATAGAGAGAGATCGAGAGAGAGAGAGAGGGAGAGAGAGAGAGAGAGATAGAGAGAGAGAGAGAGAGAGAGAGAGAGAGAGAGAGAGAGAGAGAGGGAGAGAGAGAGAGAGGGAGAAAGAGAAAGAGAGAGAGAGAGAGAGAGAGAGAGAGAGAGAGATAAGCTGTGGACGCAAAGGTTACAGTGCACGAATACAATTCCTCGCCTCCACGTACTTAGACAGAATTGCAGTCTATAAATGGCATACTTTCATCCGGCCATTGAATAAATCCTTATTATGCAAGCTGCATTGACGCAATGGCGCGTTAATTTCACAAAGTCAATCCTTAATATTGCTCTCCCATATTATAATGCAGAAAAACAGCTGACGTTAACAGCAATGGTGGATAATGCTGCATTCAATTTAATGATACAGTTGGTTATGCAATGAATGACGGCTAAAACAAATGGATGGATGCGATCTGTTACTCATATATATCACATCCTAATCAATTACACCACATGTAGCCTGACATCACACTCAACATTGACAGCGCATACTCCTTCATGACATTGGAAAAGTCTGTGAAGTGTACCACTTGTATGTCTTTGATAGCTTTCTTACTTATTAAACATTATGTTGAATATTTTGAAAGAAATTTGACTAGGCGCTGTTGCTGCCACGTGCAGCTGGCTATGCCAGCAACAACACCCGGTATGAATTTGAATCAAACTAGTCAAGAGAATGTTTATTAAATGCCAAATTCGCCAAATACATAAGATTAATAATATGCCGCATTTAATTGAAATACATGCTTTTCATAATTATAACCTGACCTTGGTAGCAGCGGAAACACTGACTTATGTCATGTACAACTACACATATGTACCTACACCAGTACCAACTATAGCCCTTTATCACCTGGATCCCAGAATCTCAATTCAAGGTAACGATGTGGGTAAGCTGTTAAATATTTTGAAACTAATATAACCTGAACATGTTGCTACTATGCAATCGCTCCACAAATATTGAACATAAAAGTATTGCTGTTAATCATGATCTAGAGCAAAAGAACTTCAATCTTGGAAATATTGGTGCGGGTCCAACCTCATTCAGAAAACATGTAAGCATAATACCCCAGACTTATGTGGCTCTATCAAAATGTAAATAAATTGACATGCGACAGACTCATCAATTATTGATTGCTATTCTCACGAATGTAGAAATGTCGACTCACAATTTATATATAAGTCTGACTGTGTACACCAACGAAACTCTATCTAGTAAGGTATACAATAAAATATGCTTTAATAATAACTCATAGGCCAACACCAACCAACCCTTACCCCCGCCCCTCCCCCAACCCCACCCCTACCACCTCTGCCATCCCCCTCCCAGCCCCCACCGCTCCACCCATCCCCCACGCCCTCCCCTCACCCCTGATTGCATACAATAGCAATTTCATATCACTCGCGCATGCAATATGTTAAACATGATAAAGATAACTTTGACTCCATCCACACTTTGCTCGTGTTGGGATCGATCGATTCCTGAACTCTTGCACTATCAATTTTCTATGGCAACAACAGCGCCCATTAAAATTAGTTTCAAAATATTCGACAGACTGTTTATTAAATATTAAAGACATACAGTGTGTACAACGTGTTGGACTATTAAGCTTTTAAGTCAGACTAAATACATCTATTCATGCTGTAATTGATTAATTACGATGCCATCCTACACGTCACGTAGTTGATTATGATGTCATAATCAACTGCGTGATGTGAATGATGACATCATTGGCAATTACAGCATGAATGACGTGTGTGGCAACATCTCCTCTAAGCGCTCAACATGTGAAAGGCCGCAATCTCTGGTCGTTCTTGTCTGTATTCCATATAATGCTCAATCGCAAATCGTTCTGAGTCTAATGACATATCTCCATTTGTTCGGAAATAATGTCTATCTGGTCACGAATGCTGCCTAGCATATGCCTATCATTCTGGTCTTTCAGGTCATAGGCAAGATATTAATTAGAATCCCAGTGTGACCGCCATACGAAGGTGTTCACATGGATAAATCATTACTAAATGTAAAATAGATCTTGCTTTCAAAACGTGTAAGGGAAATAAATTCAAGATTCATTCAGAACTAAGCCCTCGACCAATTAGGCTCTAAATAGGCAACACAACATTTCGCTTTGCTTGGGAAACATTACGAGTCGTTTCGGATCTGTGCTGTGTAATGTCCATGGCGTTGGTGGTTGATGGTATGGTTTGTACTAGTTGCCAATAGCCATTTGTTAATGAAATCTTGTATAATTTTAACATGACAAATTGTGTGCCGATGTATTCATAAGTATTATTCACTAATTGTGTTGTTTGGTAGGATGTTTTTGATGTATCTGCGTCTAGTCAGCTGCGTGGCATATGTATATTGGAACTTGTTGTGTGCTGTGAGTATGTATGTCTTCATTTGTTGAAAACAGATTGGATAAAAGCATTTCGGCGTTGAAAGAAATTATATTTGTTTTTAAGACTTCAAACCAAGCATTGGAGAACGTACGAATTTAAATTGATTACATTTAAATCAATTAAATCTAATTATTTAAAATAAGCCAATTATAGTCATAAATTTCGTACATTTTTCTAATAAATGTTGCGATGTTTACTACCGTTTAGGGAATAAATTATCCCTTAGACGTGTTCTAAAGATTGGGCATATTTTCCCATGTAATGTTGCGATTAGTCATATTCTGTTTTCACACAGAATGTCGTGAAATCCGAATTGTAATTCTACTTCTTATACTCTGAAATGCCAATATTATGTTGTACTTGTACCACTTGAAGGGGTTATGTAATATCTACAGTATTGAGTGTGGCCATATTCAAATCTGTAAGATAGGTCAATGTGGGTATTCAGTGTAGATGTGTGCCTTGAACAGTAGTGTTAAATTGTGCGAGAGGGTGCCTTCATTAAAATGTAAACTTAATTGAATTCTTATATTATGACTTCTGTCACCTGTCACCACCATTACCAAGTGTGGACACTACTTGAGATTATTAAGACGAATATGATTCTTTAAATGCACTGGTGAGCAATAGTAACTCAACATTGTTTTTTGGCGTTCTAATGCTTACATTGAGCATAGCTTCAGCACATCCCTTTTCTCGAAAATTGTATTAGAAACTCATTTGAAATGTAACGTGTACAGCTATAGATAGTACAATGATCACTGTGTTAAAGTTACCACGTCACATTTGGATACATATTATTGATCTCGAAACACTGAAAATGCACCAAGTTATCTAAATGAATGCCATGGAATAAACACTAGAGAGTGCCTGCCTAAACAAGTCATGCAATATCCACAGAAGCCCTAATACTGACAGTAGTTTCTCTGAATATAATGTTGCATACCTGGTGAGGAAATTGGAACTTCTTTAAACTGTCTCGAGGTGTTGACTTGAGGCTAAGATCAACTGGTCAAGTCTTGGCCTGATGACTTGAAGATTCGGATTCGGATGACATTGTGCCTTTCTCTCCATACAGATTAAGAACGTCTTTTTCAAGAACTAACACACCCACTAATAATAATGACCGATATAGATGTATTAAACTCGTAAAACAACTGTGTAGCTAGAAGAAATAATGTATATTACTTATATAAATATTTCCAGATTACCTCCTATACTTTTCTGAATTGATCCTGATACTCTAATAGCTATACTATATTCATACTAAGACAGTTGTTAGGAACATCAGTTGTGTGAGTGTTACCATAAGTACTCTGTAAGTGGCTTATATATAATTAAGCAAACACATGCACATGCGTATAACTAATCATTGCAATAACTATTATTGCATTTGATTGGCTACCCGTAAACACTGACCAATCACATCGTAGTCAAATATTTTCTCATGGCGCAATATTTGCATGTTACCTTCCATAACAAACTATTGTTGTTGTTCTATTTAATAGAGATGCTGTTGAACATTTTGAAACTAATTTGACTGGAGGCTATTGGTGCCATAGGCAGCAACAGCACCCAGTCAAATTAGTGTCAAAATAGTGAACAGCTTACCTGTATAGTTTTCTGGCATGTGATAGTCAGGGAGTCCAGGGATCGATCGATTCCAACACCAGAAAGGTGTGGGTGGAGCTTATCTAAAGATGGGCAGGTCATAGCTAAAAATGGAAAGGTCCATTGTCCTTTTGGAAACGGTGTTCTTATCGTGTATATAGTTATCCATTTCCGGATATTTCCCCGCCATCATCTCTAGCTAACCTCCTCCCACATTGTACGCCTGGTGGAATCAATTTGACACATTGAAGCTTGTCTCTCCAGACAACCAATTTGAAGGCAATTACACAGGCCAGCTGTTGAAAATACGTGGTCAAAAGATTAGTTTCACAATATTAAAAAAGAATATTCATTAAATAATACATCTATCTAATACATACACTCAGTACAGTTTCGTGACATACTATTCGATTTTCTTTACGGGGCTGTGCCCACTATGATATCGAACTCCGTTTTATCCTGAAGTCGGCAACCTCATTGTATCAAGTCTATTTCTGAAGCCCACACATACACACACGGACGCACGCACGCACGCGCGCACGCGCACGCACACGCACACGCGCACGCGCGCACACACACACACACACACACACACACACACACACACACATGCATAGTTAGGAAGAGAACTCTTCAGGAGGAGATCTTCATACGGTATACTTTCTTTAAGCGCAAGCATTATTCTCCTCTTAGGCCAACTGCTCATAAGGAAGACTGTACAACTGCTTCCATATATGGAAGTGATTTGCATATGGCAGTCATCTCCTCATGTGTACAATTACATGATGTGCATGGGTGGATGTGTGCCGGTGAAATATAAATTGCCCAGTCATTACATATTCTAGATCTATAGGTCTAATCCAAAGGCGTTTCCCCTATTGTGTTCTGTAATGATTCCCAACTAGTCTTTGTGATTTATCTTTGCATTAAATGTCGAATTACATTTTCCAGTCAATGATGATATTAAAATTCAAAACTTGTCTCCTTTTAAGAGTAACCTTATTTATGTGTGTCGGGCATTAATTTGCACACGAATCTGCTTCATCAGGTCAATGATGAATGATGACCTCATGAAACACATTTATGGGTGAATAATCCTTGTTAAAAATAAATAAGGTTCGCCGCAAAATGTACCACATTTGACTATTTTATTTTTAATCGGCTATGGCAGAAAGAGATTGACCATGCAAATTTGTCTAGGAATGCATGCTGAGATCCAAGTTACCTTAACGCCTGCTTCAGAGGTTGTTGATAAAATGTGTGCACCCATATACATTAACAGTATCAACATGCTCGATGGTTTGGAAGCTTTCTATTTGGCATCATTACTTCTTTTCCATAGATACCATTCAGTTTAATTATAATATGAATTGTAGTAACTTTACACATATGATGACATACTGCTTATGTATAATGTCCCATATACAAATTATACTATCTCTCAATACGCACTACAGCAGCGTCCTCTCAAGGATGAACTCCTCTTAAGGCACTCAGATGTATAT
This sequence comes from Chaetoderma sp. LZ-2023a, assembly GCA_034401795.1. Taxonomy (NCBI): domain Eukaryota; kingdom Metazoa; phylum Mollusca; class Caudofoveata; order Chaetodermatida; family Chaetodermatidae; genus Chaetoderma; species Chaetoderma sp. LZ-2023a. The sequence continues at coordinate 83,130,648 of CM067364.1, forward strand.
TGTCTCCTACAAAATACACTGGCTACAGTTGATGGAAGCACAAAAGAAATGCACTTCTCAAAATATGAGCAATCAACTAATGGTTAATGCTCCGTATGTCATACATGTAACTGACTTCGTGTACAACAGACTACCCGATAGTACACTTATGTTACACACATGTTACTGACTTCATGTTTAACAGACTACACGATAGTACACTTATGTTGCACACATGTAACTGACTTCGTGTACAACAGACTACACGATAGCACACGTATGTTACAGACATGTAACTGACTTCGTGTACAACATACTACACGATAGCACACATATGTTGCACACATGTAACTGACTTCGTGTACAGTCGACTACACGATAGCACACGTATGTTACACACGTGTAACTGACGTCATGTATAACAGACTACATGGTAGCACACGTATGTTACACACATGTAACTCACTTCGTGTACAACAGACTACACGATAGCATACTTATGTTACACACATGTAACTGACTTCGTGTACAACAGACTACACGATAGCACACATATGGTGCACATATGTAACTGCTTCGTGTACAACAGACTACACGATAGCACACGTATGTTGCACACGTGTAACTGACTTCATGTACAACATACTACATGATAGCACACATATGTTACACACATGTAGCTGACTTCATGTACAACAGACTACACAATAGCACACTTATGTTACACACATGTAGCTGACTTCATGTACAACAGACTACATGATAGCACACGTATGTTACGCATGTGTTGTAACTGACTTCGTGTACAACATACTACATGATAGCACACATGTTACACACGTGTTGTAATTGACTTCGTGTACAGCAGAGGGCACGATAGCACACGTATGCTCACGCGCAAATGTCTACTCTTGATGACATCCCAGAAGATAATAAGTCCATTTGCATACTGTTGAATGTATTAAATAACATCTTAACATGGTGTGTAACTCTTGATAGCCTGCGCTTTGCTAACCTAGGGTTACAGAGCATTAGGCAATCATGTTTTAGCTTTGATAAACATAGAATAGTCTACATTGCATGGACAGTTAACCTATATGGCAAACTGGCGAGCACGAGACGTCATTCTTTTTTCTGACTTGCATTAAACAACCACCGGTTGGCAGTGGACGGATTTTGATTGATCCTAACATGCCTTTTACTGATATGTCAAGCTAATGGAAAAACAACAACATAGCTTGTTGATATTAAAGATACCAATGCACACACGATGAACCAAGGTATTCTTCCCAGTGTAATGGGTACAGATCACATGCATGAAGATATTTTACAGAGAATAACCCATTAGCAACTGAGGCCCATATTCAATAAGCTCATTCAAGCTTTTCCGTCGAAATACAGAAGGCAGTATAACATAACATTGTATCAGTGATTTATCAAGTCCTCACAGTGTACGTATATACCCATAGACACAAGAATCCATGTTTACACTCAAAACCTGTTCGCCCCATTTAGCTTGGCAGCATTCTATTGTAAGCTTAGTTTATGCGCCACAAAGCAGTGCAATGCTCACGATACAGTAATCTCTTTTAACACCTTTTACATGAGAATATCCTGCCAATTCTAATAGCTGGGTGATAATAATACCTCAAATCTAAATATTGAAAGACAATATTTTTCAATTCGGAATACTGAGACACATTTTCTTTATTTTCAATGTGGGAAGACAATACTTTCTCAATTCTGAATGCTGAGAAATACTTTTTCTCAATTCGGAATGTGGTAAGACAATAATTTCTCAATTCTGAATACAGTGAGATACTTTTTCGCAATTCTGAATATGGAAAGACAATACTTTCTCAATTCTGAATACGAAGAGATACTTTTTTGCAATTTGGATTTCGGAAAGTCAATACTTTCTCAAATCTGAATGCTAAGAAATAATATTTTCTCACTTATGAATATTGAGGGAGAAGATTTTCTCTATTCTGGATACTGGGAGATAATATTTTCTCAATTCTGAATGCTGAGAGGTAATATTTTCTTAACTCTGAATGATGAATGGTAATATGTTCTCCACATTTACTCCTAAGAGTTGATGTTGACATTAATGCAGTGACATAATTGTTTATGTTATCTTGGGCCAATCTGTATGTGGTGTGTGTACACACACATTTGTAATTGGTATGTGTACAGAGTAGTTCAAATGTAATTAAACATAATTGATTGCAATTAATTTAAATTGTTCGAGTAATTACAATGGATTTGTACCTCAACACTTTTATTTACAAGTAAGTGTAATTGAACCAAATGTAATTGCAACTAGAACTGGTCAAAACCAGCTATGCGGCTTCCAAGAACATGCATTTCTCATCGTTGATTCATGCCATCCATGCCTGCTTTTCCCAATATTTCAGCCATGGGTGTCTATGATAAATCATATTGTCATATATGACCTCATCGACTTGGCCCCCAAACTGACGTTCAAACGTGCCAAATTTGAATTTTAGCGGTTTAACAACCCATAGGAAGATATTTTCCCTATCAAAATACTTCAAATAAAAAAGTTCAAAATGGCCGCTCAAATGTTCATCGTTCTAAAGTGTGCAAAAAGATGTGTTGCTCTGCAAATGGATATTTTCATTGAAAGGCCAAGTGAGCATATGCCATGGCAACCATCCGTCGTCAATCTGTCTGTCGTCTGTTTGCCGTCTCTCTGTCTGTCTGTCAACTTTTGCTTTAAAATGCTACTCCTCATTAACTGCATGGCATATTTCAACCTAATCTGGCTGGAAGGACCCTATCGGAGCAGGCTTAAGAACTTGTATGGCTACAGAATTTTGATTGGTAATTTTTGTGTGAAAAAAACACAGATTTTATTAACAATTTACCGGAAATTGTCAAAACGCTACTCCTCATTATCCACTTTGGCGGATTTCAACTTAATTTAGCAATTTAAAACTTGTATATGATTGGTACATTTTTTGGGTCAAAATCTCAGATGTTATTAAAATGTCACAGAAAATTGTCAAAACGCTACTACTCATTAACCACTTGGCGGATTTTAACCTAATTTAGATAGAATGGCCGTATTTGTGGAGGCTTCCGATCGTGTACACAGAATTTTGATTCGTCAATGGGTGTGGTGAAAATGTTAGGTTTTATTACAAATGTACAGGAAGTGGTCAAATCACTACTCCTCATTAATCTCTTGCCAGATTTCAAGTTAATTTGGCTGGAAGTTATAACTTTTTTTGACTTTGATTGATTCTTTTTTTTTGATAAAGATTTTATATTTTATGAAAAGTTTGCCGATAATTGTCAGAACGATACTCTTGATTGACCGCTTGCCGGATTTCAACCCTAGTTGGCTGGACTGGACCTGTTGGGGTATACTCCATAACTTGTATTCAGAATTGATTGGTTGATTTTCTGTGTGAAAATCTTAGATGCTATCAAAAATGTACCGGATATTGTCAAAATGCTTCTCCATAGCTGCTTGACAGATTTCGATTAATTTTGTTTGGTCAAGTTGTGTGGTGAAAATCATTGAATGTATGAACGATTTAGCGGAAATTGTCAAAACGCATCTCGTAAACCTCTTGTTGGATTATGTCCATATTTGGCTAGAAGTGTTCTATAGTCGTAGGCTCTGGAACTTATTTTCAGAATTGTGGTTGGTCACTTCTTTGGTGGCCATCAGGAATGTAAACACAAATTCGTAACCATTTAAATCGCTGCTACTTAAATGATGTCCTGATTTGAACAAAACATTTATGGCGGTAGGCCTCAACATACCACCCGAGAATTTTCTTTCGTGGCCTCTTATCTTTTTAAAAAAATGATACATGTCTATTTAAATGAAATGGTTTACATGCTAATGGTACAGGTGAGCGTCGCAGGCCATTAGGCTACTTGTTTAAAGGCAGTGTGTGTGCGTGTAGTCCAATTACACACACATTCTACTCAGTGTTAGTCATTTCATTTGATCCTTGCGTTATTAGACTTCTCATTAATCATTTTGATACTTAAGTACAGACAGTATGTGTAATCACAAAACAATGAATTGGTCAGCGGCTTGAATCAATCCAATTGTCCCCATTGCTGAAGTATACACAAGCATACGCGCCCTCATCCTTGTGTCCTATGCATGCAGAATTATTGACCAAACAACCGAAGGATGAGTGAATGAACGAACAGACGGATTGGCAGACGAACAAATATATTAGCAACACATGCAAACATATAGTGCCTGCACAACTGAATGGATCGCTGAAATGACAAGCAAGAGGGAGTTAATGATTGGATGTATGTATTGCATATTGGCGCAAGTTTGTCATTGAGATATGGGAAGTGCACCGTTTACAGGCAGGCGGGCCGATAGTCAATGGAACGTTCCGATTTTAGCCATGCCCCGCCCACCTCTAGCTAAGCTCCAGCCACACTTCACCGATCGATACCAGAATTTCCTGACTATCAAGTTCCTGCAAACTATACCGGCAAGCTGTTGAATATTGTGTTACTAATTTGACTGGCCGCAACCGCGCCAGGTCAACTTAGTTTCAAAATAGTCAACAGACTATATATTAAATATGAATAACATACAATTCGTACAACAAGACATAGTCCGTCTTCAAATATGCGTTCGTGAGTATTTATTTACATCATTCATGACATCATATTGACGGCATTCTACACGTTACGTAGTTAATTATGACGTGATATGATAGATGGATAACGTGGACAAGTGCATTGGTATATGTACCTACACCATCTATGACCGGCGCATCGATGGAAAATTAGTATATGGGTCTGCGCCGTTTACAGATGGGTATGCCAATAACCAATTGGTATATGGGCCATGCGTCATTTACAAATTTACAAATGGATGCGCCGACAACAAATTGGTGCATGGCTCTGCCTCAATTACAAATGGTTCTGTACCGTTTACAAACTGGCCAAATTGGTTATTGGGTAACTACATCAACATTAATCCGGTTTGTTAAATGTCAGATTATGGTGTCAGATTCAGTAGAATTATAGTGAACATTGTGGGCTCTTTCTACATTAACCCGTTGAACCTGAGTGGACAAAGACGATACAGTATCGAGTACTATAGGTATAAAAATATGTTTGATATTTTGAAATTAATTTGAATAGCGGTTATTTCTGCATATGTCAGCAACAAGTTTTTGTCAAAATGCTTTCAACATATTCAACAGCTTACCTGTATAACTGACTTATAAAGGTGAGATTCTGTGCGCACAGGGTTAAAAGATTAAGTCCGTAAAATGAATAGTTAGCCGTTTGTGTAAGCGGCGTGCTGCGCTCTTAACACATATGCATTTTCAGATACATTAAACCCTTCCACAATGATTGCCGAGGAACCACATTTTATTTCCTTTCAAATATAACAGGAAATGTATTGACTATTTTAAAAATACTTTGATTAGTCAAATTAATTTCAAAGTATCGAACCTAACATGTGTTACTTAATATTATGACACTGATGTTATATTGGGCCTGTAACGGGGAATGGGTTAAAACCGCCTAGAACTAACACTACCTCCTCTCAAGGACGGACTGCTGTTAATGCACCCAATAACCTACACACTCATGATGGCATTTAAAGTGTAGATCATGGCTGGCATTTTCTTTTGAAAATAGATAGAGGGATGCCAGATCAACATGTTATCATACACTTTTATTCTTTTTAAAACGTGTATGCTAGAAGAACGTGATTATAAATGTTGAAAATTATGCCTTTTGCTGCTTCCTAATATCACTCGGCAAGTTCCGTAAAACCGGTGAAGCGCACCACGTGACACGCGTCACAAGTGGAAGGGACGAGGGAATTCCCTCTAGTCGTTGACGTGTTATTTAGTCCGACTGACAAGGAGAAGAGTTGCATTTAGATATATTTATGCAATTAATTTTGTTAAAATGACACAAAGATGCGTTGTACGATATCGAAACACACGTGCATAATGTATCCTTTGATTAATTTCCATCAGATTAAACTTTGGCAATGTTTGCCGAGCGATAGTATTGAGATACATGTGTTAAAAATACATACATTTTCACATTCAACGCTAGAAAAATGCGTCGTACTATTGATTCTGATATAAAAAAAGAATTGTGAATCGTGTTCTAAAATCCCGCTGTACATATTAGAATATATGTTCTAATATTAAACGATTTTTAGCGACAGCTCAATCGCCAATCCATCCCCGCTAGCCTTTAGCATTGCGCGAATCGAAGGTTCGTCATATCTTCTTTCCAGCAACAAACGGGTAAATCGAGCCCACTAAACGATTCCTTCACAGGAATGCCCGAATCGCGATAATGATTGTATAAAACCCGCAATCTTTCAGCTCATACATATTAATGAGCAACAATAAACACGAAAGAAGGAAACCCCTTTATCTGAAATAAGCTTTCTTGAGGTTCTGTAAAAATGAAATCTGCCAAAATCATCGGCAGCAACACATTTATATCAAATTGCCATTAAAATAGTATGTAGTTATTAAATGTCAATTTGTCAATGTGTTGAAACCGTTTTAACACTGATAAATTGGCATTTATTAATTAAATGGGATAGTTGCTTACGAGTAGTGAATGGGTCAATAACTGACTTTTCATAAACTTAAAACTAATGGATTTCTTTATAGATATCCCATTTTCCCAAGTATGATTTGGCTTTTAACTTTTTGGAAATCATACACTATTTCCTTTTTAAAGATAAAGGCCTATGTACAAATGTTAGCTATTATGATAATAATTTTGAATCTTGAAGGCCAACACATCTGGGAAATGGGCTAAAGCTGAACCTATAGGCTTATAAAAGTGTAAGCTCCTTGAGTGAACACTGATAGAATTGTAAACCTGGCAAAAATCATGAATGTTACCTTGAAAATATCGACATGATAAATATATCAAACAAACAAATAATTTAAAATCAAATTTAAGGGAGTGGCATGGTTCTCAACAATGAACTACTTAAACGACGAACCCAGTTCACGGCTCAGTGGTGGAGTATCTTACCACAGGAGGAAACATTGGCAATCGTCTTGACTCTTCTCTCAGGCACCCGATAGTTGCCTACCTGTAGTGAACACTGATAATGCACAATCAGATCGAATGAAAGGTTCTATTGAATCAATAAAGAACCAACATGGCCACCAAACAGCACATTATGATTGGTCCATGACAGCCATGTTTTATCACTGATCAATTTCTTTTGAACAAACTTTAATCACCCTTAGTTATCGATGAAATATCAGGAGTTTCAGCCTGAACCGTAAGCACTTCCTGTGATGTCATTTTCAAGAACAAGATGTTCACTTGAAAATGGATCAGTTACAATTCCAGGCACTCACTATGGGGTACTCCTGTCCGAATTTGGTTAACACCGGGAATTGATTAACCCAATACTCACGCCGCCCAAAGGATTGCTTCTGCAGTAGATCTGAGAAATATCCATTTTCAGACCAGGACTCCAGTAGAATACTATTTTGTAAATTTACTACTGGAATGACTGGCTCGATAATCAAGCCAGTCATTCCAATGATAACAAAAATAATCTCGACCTGCAAATGGACATTTTCTATGAGAAAATTGATAATTATTTTGAAGAATTTGAAGGGTAAATGGTTATGGATGAGACATCTGACCAATCAAATTTCTGAACAGAACTTCTCGAGCGTACCACCATAGGGTCCATCTAGTTAAATTTGGTTACAATCAACCAAGCGGCTGAGGAGATGCATTTTGACAATTTCCGGGAACCTTTTCATAGAATCCAAGATTTTCACCCCAAAACTGACTAATAAAAGTTCTGAAGCGTAGCACCATACGGTTCTTATAGCCCAATTGTGTTGTAATCCACCAAGGAGATGTATTTTGACAATTTCCAGTAAATCATTTATACAATCTAAGATTTCCACCGATCAATTTATGGATCAATCAGAATTCTGAAGAGATGTTCTGGAGCCTAACACCCAGGGGTAGATTTTAAGGATTTGTTCTACTAACCTAGACAGCATAGTTCATCATTGATTTTACTATCCCGCCGCAAACTTCACTAACCCAATGTGTGTAAGCTCAAAGCTGATCACTTCTTTAATCCAATCACTGATACAAAGAAGCCGTTGAATATTTTGAAATTAGTTTGTCTGGAAAGCCGTTGCTGCCGTTGGTGGATACTCAACATAATGACATTAGAATAGTTTTTGGTATTTCCTCTTTCGAGAGCAACTAACTCAGACAGGTTAGTGCAGGTGCAGTTTTACTAGCCCATATGAAATTCTACTATCGTTGGGTTAACAGGTTAGTCTTATAATTGAGCCCTGCTAACACGATAAGATTCTCCCAGACAAATTTGCCTGAAATTGGTCATAGAAGATGCGATTTGACAGACAGCTGAGTCACGACCACCACGGCATAAGCTCACTTTGTCAGCATTTTTCTCATAATCGTCCATAACGGTCATGATTTTTACCTGCGTCGCCAAACGAAAGGGTTAGCAAGGGTTAATATGAGAATGGAGTGCTTCAACTTCTTTTGGGTAAAAATCACAATGCAACAGCTTTCAGCAACAATTTCTTCAAATTGGACACTGTGAATAACGCTGGTTCTACTGGCCGAAAGTGTGTCTATGGGGTCCCGAATATGTGCTCCAATTTTGAGGCCAAAGCTAAATCTCAAACAGTAAAAGCTTTCAGTTGGCAACATTGCTTCAAATACAGACACTTTTGACGTCATAGCGGCCCAATTGAAAAATATACATGTATCAACGACATGAATATTGTGCAAATTTGTCCACTTTCTTCATTACAACCGAATTACGATTGCATAAGCTGACCCAGGATATGCAATTTGACTGACGGACGAACACCATGGCATAGGCTCACTTGGGCCTTCAGGTCAGGCGAGTTAATAATGATCTGATATTGTCCGAGTATTCTCAGTTTATTGAAATTTAGCCATGCACAAGAATCATAGTAATTTCAACAGTTGACGCAACAACAATCTTCTATGATTTCACATAGAATGGCTGTACTAATACCAGAGTGTACTGTGAAGGCCCATGCTTTCATTGTGCGATGCTTTTCTGACCCCTGTTTGCATTAACTATTTTACGGATGAATTCCCCATATCTCATTTTCAAGGCAACCATAGAGGAAAGCTTTCGAATATTTTGAAATTGCTCTGACTAGAAACTGTTGCTGCCTTAGGAAACAACAACTTCCGGTTAAATCAATTTCAAAATATTCAACAGAATAAGTTTTATGTCGTCAGGAATTTATTTTTTCAGGGATTTGTCAATGAAAGGGTTATGCTAACATTGCCTTCCAGTAAAATTATTTGCTGAATATCCAACAGCGTTGTTATATTGTATTGACTCCCTTGAAATAGCTATAGACTGTCAGACTGACACAGGAGTTTCATGGATAAAACCAAAAGAATTAAGAGACTCACGGACAACAAAACATCATGGATACATCTTGCTCACACTTGATGCATGTGGTTACGGTAAAGGAAAAGGGAGTTTCCAAATGGTGTTGATTGGTAATTCTATACAGTAATGTAACTACTATCACCAGTAAAGAAGATGCAATGAATCAGAATAACGTAAAGCAAGTAAACTACCGTAAGATGCGTCCCAATGTTCACATGCGTGAGGAGAGATAAATCTAATTCTGTTCCTTTTTACAAGCGGTCCTGCTATTACTGTACTTGTTATACAACAGTGAGCTACTAGTATATCTGCTAGTTACAGCGATATAAAAGACCCGAAACTATTCTGATAACAATTTTATAGGCCACTGGTATATGCAGCAAAGAAGTTCAGTGAAAATGGTTTGTTTTACATTTCTTGCTTTACAGCTTGTGAATGTTCCATTGGCTTTAAGGAGAATTTCCAGATAAAGATACTCACTGACTACTTCAAGCTCCTGTGCTCCAATATAAAAGGTTTGGTTTGAGTTTGTCTTGCGTTTAGAGAAAATCATTGTTTTTGTCTTGCTGTAATTTATTTTAAGTTTCCATTCATCACAATAATTTTTGAAGACGTTTAGAGCACTTTGTAACCCATCCGGAGTCTCTGCCATTAAAACTGTATCATCAGCATATAATAGGGCTATAAGATATAAAAATAAATGCAAATGTTCTTCTGCTAGATTATTCATTGATAGAAGCCCAGGTATATTATTCAGATTAAAAAATTCTTCCATGTCATTTAAAAATATAGCAAATAGAAATGGAGAAAGTTTTTCCCCCTGCCTAACACCTATACTACACATAAAATATTCAGATTGTTGCTTGTTGTAGCTAACGAAAGATTGTACATTTTGATACATATTATATATGAGATTAAAACACTTTCCAGATATATTAGATTTTAAAAGCTTTCTCCAAAGGCCCGCCCGCCAGACCGTGTCAAATGCTTGTTTAAAATCAATAAAACAGCAACATAATTTTTTCCTTTGTGCTTGTAGCAATTCTATGATTCAATAAAGTGAAAAGATGTTGTCAATTGTGGATCGTTTTTTTCTAAAGACTGTTTGCGATTCTGATATAATGTCGTGTGTCTCTGCGAAATTCTTCAATCTGTCATTTAAAATTGATGTGAATAATTTCCCAAGGCAGCTTAGTAAGGTAATCGGGCGGTAATTTGCTGGATCAGAGGGTTCACCTTTGTTTTTATAAATTGGAATAATTTTTCCAATTAGCCAATCCTCAGGTACCTTGCCATGATCGAAAATTATGTTAAATAGTTTTTCATAAATTGGTAGCATAATATCGGCTGTAGATTTTATATACTCATTATAAACATTATCCTCACCAGCTGCTTTGTTATTTGCTAGTTTAGCGATTTTGTCAAGAATTTCACTCTGAGTTATTGGTTTATCTAATTCTGGGCAGTCTAATATGTCTGAATCTAAAATTACATTTAGTTCACCATTGTGTACACCCTGGTTTACAGATTGAAAGTGAAGTAATAGTTTCTCCAGTTCTATTTTAACGTGTTCGTCGTTTTTCTGCGATTTGTTGTTCAAGATTTTCCAGAATGTTTTCGTGTCCCATTTTTGCAGTTCTCGTAGTTTGTTGTGAAGTTTAAAGCGAGGATTTTGTGAATGTATTCGAATTTTTTTCTTGTATGCTTTACTTTCCACTTATCAAGTGTAGTTTGTTTTGTTCGGTGTTGTGTATATTATAGGCTTTCTTACTATTACCATATGATTTTCTTGCTTCCGCACACTCTCTTCCAAACCAAGTTTTATTGTTTTTCCGCTGCCTTCCTTGGTAAACCTTTTTCTGTCCAAATGTTTCTTCTGCACTCGCCAAAAATAGATTTACAGTTTATTTGTTTACATTATTTAAGTTTTGCTGAAAATCCCCATTTTCTATTTCTATTAACCACTGCTTAATTTAATTAATGCTTTCTGTGTTAAGGCTTGCAATGAAGATGTCTTTTTTGTCTACCACCGATCTTATCGGTGTTGTATTATTATTATTGTTACTATCACTTTCATCATCATTATTATTATTATTATTATTATTATTATTATTATTATTTTTATTATTTTTATTATTATTATTATTATTATTATTATTATTATTATTATTATTATTATCATCATCATTATCATTAGTATTACTCTTTAGAATCACTGCGCAATGTATGTCTGAAAGAAGTGGATCGAAGTCATTGACCTCAACATCACGGATGATTTCAATAAAAATGGTATTTCCGATAGCATAATCGAGTAGGCTAATATGTGTCGTTGTTGCCCTTCCTATTAATGTATCTTTCCCTACTCTCCCGTTAATGATGAACAGATTACAATTTTTACAAAACTGAATCAGCTTTCTTCCGTTAGTGTTGATTCTACCTTGACATTGGCTACTTCTTTCCTTGTGTATGCCCAATGTTAACAGTTGCAGCAATTCGACATTGGGAGCATAGTCTATACCGAAGTGGTCGAGAGTAAAATCGTCAAACTCTGAGTAATCACGCTCAGTGCCAGATTTAGCATTAAAGTCTCCTATTAGCCCAATCGTTTTGAATCTTCTACTGAAAGTCTGAATGTCATGCTGTTGTCTAATTCTTCGTTAGTGTGATAACGAGAGGATTCGGGCGGTATATAAACGAACCCCAACATGATATCCTCGCCATGCTTGGTTATGTCGTTGCTAATAGATACCCACAGTACTCCATTGTGTTTTACGTCACAGTTTACTTTTTGGATATATTTTTCAATTTTTTTTTTATTAGAACCCCAATCCCCCCACCAGAGTTTAAGTTTCTAGTTCGTAGGTGTGTCAATAAAAGATAGCCATCTATAGCAACATGATCTAGTTCGCATATTTTTAATTCATTAATACCAGTTATGTCATGTGCATTTATAAAACTGAGAAATTCAGGGATCTTAATCTTTGATCTAATCCCCCAGACATTTATACATGCGATATGCAAGAAGTCACCTCTACTGCGTTTGCAGTTATCACTGTATGCAATTTCAATATTGTCATCGCTGCATGTGTTGTTGTTGTTGTTGTGGTGGTGGTGGTGGTGGTGGTGGTGATGGTAGTTAGGAGAATTTCGAAGCGGAGTAATCACCTGCTCTCCTGAATTCAAATTTAAACAAGTGAGGCGAGCAGTGTTAGTACTCGCCTCCATATTCTATCATCGTAACTAAACAATATAGGCAATCTATGAGATGTTCGCCTAGAATTAACCTTAGGCAAGAGGAGAGCAACCATTCGCCTCTCCATAAGTCATGGTCATATAATGTAGCATCGTAGAGTTAATTACATACAGGTTTTGTTGAAATATGCTGTCATCTTTAAGACAAAAATGTGTTTTGAAAGATTTTTGAAATCCTAGATAGCCATTGTAAAAATCAACCAATCAAGTAATAGTTTATATCAACAAATTCCATAAGGTTTAAGGTCATGCCAGCCAAGCTTGGTTAAAATTGGGTCATTTTTAAGAAGGGTTAATTATACGTTTTGAAATATTTAAACAAAATTATAGTAAAATCCAAGATGTCCAGGTCAAATCTTCAGGTGCCCATTGGAAAATTTACCAATCAAATTTCTGGATAAATTCTGGGAAGCCTACCATCATAGAGCTATCTAAGCACAATTTGATTAATATCGGTGGTTAATGGCCAGAAGTATTCTTTATAAAAAGAATTATAGATGGGCAGGCGACAGAGGCAAAGGTCACCATGGTATAAGCTCGCTTAGTCACTTTTCCCTTCAGAATGGGTGTGCTAAAAATTACTGATCAAATTTCGATAACATTTTAACACAATAAAGGCTGACACTGTGAAAAGAGAATTTTCAGATGTTGGCTGTCATGAGTCAACCAATTTGGCTCAAATTTTAATAGGAAAGTTTGTAACCGTACATTAGGCGTACACAACATTGTCATGTTTCATAAGGAAAATCCGTCACTAGGTGGAGGGTGATCTTGCTCGCTCTGTAGTTAATATTTACTGGTAAGCAGATGTTTGCTTATCAGACTGAAAGTTCATGTTTCTTGTATAGCAATAACCGAATCAATTTGGGGTTCTAACATGCATGATGGTCAAGAGACTAATTTTTGAAAACTTATCACTGAACTGGATGACTTGATAATGGAGCCAGTCATTCAAGTGGTAAATTTTCAAAAATATAATTCAAATGACCTGCAGATGAACATTCAGTAAGGAGATTTTGGTTACCAAATTTAACCATTAAAGTGTTACATATCCACACATTTATCCAGACAGACGAGATCTCTATTGACATAAACAAAACGTGTGTACTACAATCAATTCCGGCATCATAGTGTAATCCTCATCCCGTAGGTGGTAATGCATTTGGTATCCAGAAGTGTATCTACTACTGAGCTAATTTGGCTCAAATCATAGCAACAAACAAAGGATCGTTCAGACTTTGGCCGTGATCCGACCACCCGTGAAAAATTCAGATGTACATGACCAACAAACCAAATAATGGAGTTACGGATATCCCAGAAGCTACTGGTGTGATTTCGGTTAACACAGGGAGGTGTGTGTGGTGGGGTGGATGGAGGGGGTGGGGGGGGGGGGGGGGGGGGGGTGGAGTGATTGTACAATAACTCCACTACTTTGTTTATGTTAAAGCCCATTTTCTAACTTCAATGAAATCTTCAGGGTCAGTGAGGTCACCTCTAAAAACGGCTTCTGCAGTGGTCTTGAGAAACGTCCATTTGCAGACCAAGAAGGCTATTTTTGAAAATTTACCATTGGAACGACTGGATCGATACGCGAGCCAGTCATTCCAGTGGTAAAATTTCAAAAATAATCTCTTGCATCAGTAAATCGAAATTTAAAAGAAATACAATGGTTAAAGAGTGAGGAGACTGTATACAGTGGCTACTTGTTTGTGTTCTATAAGGTGGTCTCTTCATAGGCATATAATTTCCACTCTGTGATAATATTACTGATTAACTTGATGGAGGCATTTCAAAATTAAATGGAAATCTAAACTCACCAATTCATCGAAGAGGCTAAGGGACCAGTTAGTCGTGGTCATTGTCTTTATCTATGCCTGCTCATTCAAAATAGAGAGATCTAACATGACAGATGCCAGTATAGACTGGCGGTATAGCCTTTTTTATGTTGGCCTTAGAGAAGAGTGTGTGTAATATAGCTGGTATTATGTAAGCCCTCTATTGAGTTTTTTTAAGAAATTTTAATTTATGACGGTAGTAATCATTACACTGCTCGGATAATTCTCATGCCGGTTTGTACATGTAGTAAAATAACCTAATGCACACCAAACATACACAACAGCAAGATGTTTTAACAGTAAATCAATATACAAATACCAATTTGTATAGTTTTCTTACAACGCACCTTTCCAGTTTTAGCTATGCCCCGCTCATCCCTAGCTAAGCTACACCAACACAATACTCGTGTGGGGATTGATCGATCCCTGCACTTCTTGACCATAAATTTCCAGAAAACTATACAGGGAAGCTGTTGAATATTTCGAAACTAATGTGACTATTATTAAATAGCATATACATACAATTCATGCAATGTGTCGGACTGCTAAACAGTTAAATGGACTAAATTGAGTCATTCTTGCTGCAATGGATTACGACGGCATACTACGCGTCACGTAGTTGATTATGATGGCATATGCTGGATGGATAAATTGTGTGTGAACAAAAGTAAACCTCCATCAGCGTGCTAATGTCTATTTCCAGCATGCTAAACAGTTGACGATTGGTTTGGTTGAGTGGAATTAATGAAAACGGGTGTTTTAGTAATTCAGTTAATTACTTTATAATAGGATTAATAAAATAAAACGAATTGTTTGAACAATTACAATATGTAAATAATAAATTTACGATTATACCTCTATAACTTGAAAGCGAATTGACACCTCTGAATGTAAATTATCTCCATTTCTTTCCCCACGTTGTCCTGCACTGACTCTGTCATGGCTCGTCAATCACCTGTTCATTGCTACAAGCCAGCTTTTCAGGTGTACTCCAATCGTTGGACTATCAAAAGAATTAATTGGTATATTCCGTCCAATGTGACTTTTACTGCTCTACGATGCACAGTATTTCTTCATTTTGACTTTCTATAGCCTGATAAACCCGTGTTTACAAACACAATTTTCACAAAAACAAATAAACATCGTGAGAAACCGATTCTTACATACCAGTACCCGAGTGCCCGCTAATTGCCTTTGAGAGACCTCGCTAAGCGATCGTCCGGAATTGTGTATTACATTCTCCGCTTCAGATGCAGTATTGATCAATATTTTAATTCTATACGCTTATTAGCCCCAATCGACATCAAAATATCATATTCCCAATTTCCATACACATCTGTCACGTCTGAGACCGAGTAGTCCATGGTGAAACGACGGCGTTTCTACTTTTTTCACCGGTTCCACTTGTGACGTCACAAGTACGAGGGATTTCCCGCTTCCCAGAACTCAGAGTTTTTGTTCGGCAATCCTCGGAAATTAATGATAATTTGCCTATGTTTTTTTAATACGGCATTTATAGTATTAACTAACACAATGTTCGAGTAGAGGAGGTTTATTTACCTAAAATAACTATTACATTTGGTAGCCGAAATCTACACTTTAAAGGGTTACTATTGGCATTATCCAATTGAATCCAACATTATTATTTTTCAGTAGCACAGCCAAGATCCTGATTTTGGGGCGGCGGTTGGGGTGGATCTTGTGGGGGTACATAATCCCTCCCGTTGCATGTGGCGTCCGGTGCTTCACGTCCACCCCATCCCGCCGCCAGTACCTTGAGGTAATTTCTTTCAATGAAAATGAGAAATGTTTTTGTGTCAATCTTATGAGGAAAAAGCGTTGTGGAGCGGGTGGGTTGAGGAACCAAATTCATGGGGTGGAGGAGATTCTGGGGGAACGGTGGAAAGGACGTCCCAGAAAACTCTTTAATTTAGACAATCTGAAAATACATTTTGTATTCCTGCATTTAAAGTGGTAAATACAATGATTGTAATCGTCTTATAAACCGTCGTCTAATAAACATATAGATTACATCCACCCGCCCCACTTTCATTGTAGATTTAAAATGTTCCCAATCATGGTCCATCAGGCTCGCCATTGGGGGCGGAAAAGTGGGTGGGGTGTAGGTGGGGGCTGGGGTGGGATGTGAGTTGTGTGACGCAGCGGCTCTCACTTCCACTCCCACTCCGCCCCAAACACACACACACACACACGCACGCATGCACGCACACACTCACACACACACACGCATACACCACACACACACACGCGCGCGCGCGCGCGCACGCACGCACGCACACTTGCCCCCTTGCCCCCTTGGCTACGTCAACGTTCCTATTGCCTTTCTGCGCGTGCGATGCGGGCGGAAAATGTGTGCACGAGATGTATGACACTTCATCAAGGTGACACTGCCCTTCTGACAACACCCTTCTCCCCTCCCCAATCCCCACCCCTCTCCCAAAGGGGCACTTATGGTTATTATGCTCAAACAACTGCAATGCATTATCTTAGCATTGAGGTTGGACTCTGGACAACATTTATGTCCACAAGTAAAACAAGAATTCACCCCGCCCACCCTACCCACCCTTACTGCACCCAATGCACCACTCCACCGGCAGACTGGGCGTCAGTTAATGGAATTGTTACAACGCTACAAGACAAGTTTACCCAACCCAAGATGTCCGTCTTTTTACCAATTATTTAAAACTAAGCTGTTGCAGAAGTTGTGAACACAGACTTTAGCTGGGATAGCATCGCAATAAAACACCATATCACTCATTCAGTCAGGCAGGCAATAAAGGTATGCATGCAGGCATGAGGGCAGGCACAAATCCGTATTCTGGGAGGTTTTTCATATACAGTAATTTTAATTTATAAAAATGTTGCCCATAGCGACATGAAGAGGTGCGTTAATGTGGGGTCAAAAGGTTACGGACATTGAAACCAGATTAAAATGATTATTTTGAAAACTATGTGCCTCAAATACGCATTTGTCAATAACTCTGTTTCTACTACACAGATTTAGATCAACCGTAGGTAAAATGTTGCCCGTGGGGTTCCGAAGATGTGTGGCGAATTTGGAGTCAAAAGACCAAAAGTCCAGGGTATGGTGGGCGAATTAATATGATTATTTTGAAATCCAAGTACACGACAGTCACATTCGATTTGGTTTCCACACAACTATAGCAAAACAATTGTTGTCTATTTTGAAAATAATTTGCTTAGAAGCCATCACCATCCCACAATTGCTTCCGCTCAATTTAATTTCAAACTTTCAAAATATTGTTTCTAAATCACAATGGAATCGCTTCATGTCTGTAATGATAAAGGGGTTAACATGGTCCATTTAGGGATACATGTATCAATTTAAGAACGCAATTAATAGATTCCGTGCGATGTATAATCAGTTTGCTTCTGTGATAAATCATAAATACAAAGGTACATATTGTAGACCTAAGGCACTTGCACAATGTAGGCAGTGAACTGTATTTCATCATTGGTAAACGGAGCGTGGGGCGTGGGGCGTAGTCTTATTAGCCTACATTTGTACACTCTAATAATTCGTGCAAATCCGTGTTTAATAGAAATTCCAAAGGTTATAACCAATCAAGTGGTAAAATTAGGATTAGGTCACATACCTCTTAAATCCAGCCCGACCATACGATTCATGCCCCCCCACCCTCCACCACCCTCCTCCCCATCCCCACCCCACCTCCTCGCTATGTGTGACTGGTTGTCATTTCATACACAAAACATTATTTGAAGCTAAACCTGTTCCTCATTCCGTGTATAGAATCATATACAGGCATGTAAACGTGGACGTGTGTTACTATGTAGACAATGTATCAAGCAGCTAACAAAAGATAGAGGTCTGTAGTTAGGTGTCGAGTTTTAACAAAAAATTATAAATACCGATCCTAAAATACCTAGTAAAATTCGGTCATGACCTACGCCGCTTGAAGACATGTTAGTTCGCTGTTGTAATACAACGAATCTAGGAGAAGAATTGCAGAGAGTGCCGAATTAATTACATGATTGTGAGATGCCCATATTAAAATAAACCTCTAATTAAATAAACACCACTAACAAGCCTCACTTACCTTTTATATATTTAGAACTTTAGAACTCATAACATGGCAGTGCAAGTATCACCTACAAGAACGCAACTCTTAGCTAATAGCACGCGATTGGCGAGCACGCATGCGCATAAGCCTCACAATGACGTATACGTCGTAGAGAGTTGGAGCCCAACTGCCAGTCAAACACCACGTGGAAGACACACGTGCATAGATGCCGGCAAAACTGTGTGCATCAAAATTGCTGTGTGCACACACGTATATACACACAGTGTCATATGTATTTTACAAGTAGTGTTCTTAGGAGGATGTTGAGATTTTTTTTTTCGTTCACATCCTAGGGGTTCAGAGATTGGTTTAAACAGGATTTCCTAAGGAGGAGTTGCTCCTATGGTTTGACCTCCTCCTGGGTCTAGAGAAAACATACCACACTACTAAGTACACACCCGAAAACTCTCACACACGCATGCACGCACGCATGTACGCACGCACGCACGCAAGCAGCACGCGCACGCACGCGCGCACACACACACACACACACAAGCAACACCCCGACCCAACACACACGTTTTGAGTCTCTAAACCTGAGGCTCCATATCGGTTTCGATATGAGTTTTCATATCGGTGTTAACTGAAAATCGGTTTTATTGGTGACTTCTATCACGAAAATGTTGAAATCCAATCTCTAAAACGCTTAAAACCGATCGTCAATAACATGAAAATAGAACAGTTTAATTTCCCGGTACAAATTCTTGCCGCCTTAAGCATATGCATAATATACCCCATGCCCATTGGTGCGAGAGTGAATTTATTATCTGGGATCACCTAAATATTAGGAATACTCAAGTAACCATAGTGTATTACATTAAAATTGGTATACAATTTGGCATTTGTCGTCTTGAAAAAATACAAATCACGTGCTATTAGGAGGATTTATTTCAGGTATTCAGAGCGCAGTACTTGTCTGCCTCGGAGGCCGCGGTTTGAAAAAGTTCTATATACGCAATATAGACCGAGTACTGTTCTTTAGATCCGATCAGAGTTTCATTCAAGGAAGTTGGGATCGCTCAGTTATCTCGCTCTGGCTTATGAAACATGAATGAGTATCTTCAAGCAAACTCTTCAGTGAATAGTTAAACCAATTATTAAGAAATATATATCAGAATTATATTTCTAAATAGATCGATTGATCGTATGCCCCGATTGTTATTATTAGACTGTTAAATTCACACGCTAGTCGAAAAGAGTTTGTTTTAGTCACAATGGGGCGAAAAAGGATATTCCGCTTTCAACAGTCTACCAAGCGTGTGTCAGATAGTTAACGTCATGTGTGTATAACCATTCAGTGTGGCAAAGATTATACAGTGTCAGAAATGACGTGATTAGATCCACAATGTTCATTCCTAGGAAGAAATTAATACTTCAGATAGTGATTGGATAATCTTTGTCGCGCTAGCCAATGAGAAAACGGGAATGCAATGGTCAGCAGAAGCGGCTATATATGTATATCCCTGGAAATCGTGTTTTAGACATCACTCATTAAGCTTTTCATGATTGTTGCTGTTAAGTATCCTTTATCACTGGCATTTTCATTTTATATATATAGGGGGATTTGTAGTACAAGGATGGGTGGATCAAACTTCAAACGGCTGTGCTTTCATTCTTAACAATGCTGAAACAAAAAAAACAGAAAACATTTTCGTATTCGGTTTTTCGATATTTAAATATATTTTATAAGCGGTTTTGAAACCGTCAGTGCGTTATATTGGTTTGAAACATAGTATCGGTATATCGCGCAGCCCTAGTTCCATATATACCCCTAACATGCAGATGATGCCATCTCGGATCGTCTAAACAAATTCAAAATTGTCTTGGCGGTGGGGTTGGGTGGTGGTGTTGGGGTGGTGGATGTTGGGGCAGATCCACTGATTTTGCTTGATGTGGCCAACCCACCAACCCAACACCAACCACACGCACATATTGTTTAACACCGTTCGGAGTTTCCACGCCCATAATTAATATGGCATTGTTCAAGTGATATGGAGTACACACTCCCAAAATGCATTAGTTTCATTGAGAAAATCTGAATTAAATTTTTGCGAAGGGTGGGCGGCGTAGGGTGAATCCGAATCTTCCCACCTCTGACTTGCGTGCCCTACAAAAGCGAAGTCGTTGAACACCAATGGCATCCATATGAGATGTCATCGATAATTTAGTGGGTGTCCAAGCCGTATGAACCGCCCAATTCTAACTAAGTACATCGATGAACCCCATCCATCCCCAGCAAACCAGCCCATGATCCCACGCAACATGATATATGCATGTCATGCTGTATATCGTTTAGATAGATAAGATAGATAACGTATTCACAATACACCATCGGCCCTTGAGTGTATAACATATTATACATTTATGGTGGGTACCATATAGTACACACGATTAAATTAGAATATATTTACAAGAATACAATAGTTCATAGAGAAATGTATCCTTACGTGTCTATTCGTTACCCATTTAGCAATAATATCCCCGTGTCCACAAAACAGTGAGAGAGGAAAGAGGAGTGAGACCAGTGTAATAATTCCGTAAATTTATAGACACTTTGTCTTTGATAATAATAATAGGGTTTGATGAAGGTGTTACGCAAGTTGCTATACATGGGGCATATCCGGACAAAATGATACTCTTCTTCTATATAATTTTACATAATAGACATATTTTTCGGATAGTGGCGTGGGTGTTGGATTATGCCATTTTCCCGTCTCTACATGCAGTCTATGACTCCCTGTCCTGAACTTACATACTCTTGCCTATGTGTGGTTGTTTTAACCGTTTCTAAGTATGTTTTATAGATCAAATCATTAACAGGGTATTTAAATAACTTTGATTTACTACTGCTGTATAATAACCGTATCCATTCATGCATGCAATTAGCATAAGCTCTTTGTTGATATTGTGCAATAAACATATATTGTCTACATTGCTGACTTGCGATACCCACACGGCATTACACCTGCGCCTGTACAATATCTATACTTGTACTCACCCAGCTAATAAGTGAATTATTTATGCAATCATAATATAAAACATTATACATTGTTCTTATTAATTTTCTTGGTTCAGATTCCAACATGTTAAACCATTGCTTCAAAATTCGTGTTCCTATGGTCAGGTTGAGTAGTACTCTACCTAACTCCCCATAAACTATACAATTCGAAATCCCTTGCCTCACATTTAATAAATATTTGCACAATTTTAAGTGACATTTTCCAACTTCATAACCTGCATTAAACCGCCATGTGTCACTGCCATAACAAAGAATGGGTATGATCGGTTTGTCAACATTTACCTGCAGACGTGCATAATAAATGCTTTGCAGATACTTTCATATCGTTTACAACCCATTTTAGCCTATATGATATAATATCTATATTAGATAGTGTTAGAGTGAATAAATGCAGTGAATGAGTATAGCGCGCATATGCGGTTTTATTGCGCACGTTATTCAATAACTAAAAATATCTGACGTCCAAAACCATTCCTATTAGTGAAAGGGATAATGAAAATAATATTTTCTGTTGAGATCAAGGCCTGATAGATAATATCGATGGAGATGCATCCTCTCGAAAACGGTGTATTTTACATAGGGTCAATAGTAAAAATGCGGGCTTACTCTACTTGTCAGACCTGGCGGGTCGTTTCTGCATACGCTGCGCATGCCGGACTTCGGAAGAATATTCGTGTGTATATCTCGGTCAGAACATAAAAAGCGATGGCGGAATGTGTTACAATTTTAATGCATAATGTACATAATACGTCGTCTCGGGGCATTTGACTTTCATATCTTCCAGCGTGGACTGGAACTCTCTGATCGCTCCTTCTAAATGTGCATTGTTATCTAGAACATGTTGATGGTATGGCATAGTTATCACAATGACATGTTTAATTAGGAATCTAATGTACTATACATGTGCTAATGTAGAACACGTGTCCTCTCCAGTTCATATACTCATTCAATAACTGCTGCTTAACAATCCACTCTGACCAGCCTGCCTTGCATTGAATGTTGTCAAGCTATATATCTGAAGGAAAGTGTTTGCTAGTTGGATTCTATATAAGCAGGTCATAACCATTTAGCGTCATTATTTATGCATACGTAACACATAAGCATATCCAGTCAGGGTGGCATTTCACACAAACTAATCACGTATGTTAGCATCAGGCATACATTGATACGCTCCATTTAGCGGCATTCGTCCAAACACCCCTCCATTAGTGGAGCACTTAATCTTACAGCAGGTTGTACCAGCATTGACTAATTATGTTTAGACGGATGTGATATAACTACATACAGCTACTAGTACATGCGTGCGTGCTCGTGTCCGTCAATGGCAGCGCGCACATTTATGCAATAAGTTAAAACAGCGTCAGTCTAGAGAAGCGACGCTAAAAGCATTATTGTGTAATATATTGAAATACATCCCCAATATAGCGGAATGTTCAAACAGGAAGTCGGTGGAACTTACATGTATAATGCTACTGCTTTATAGGCGTATCTAGATCACTATCTGGTCCATCGCTATAGTGTGCAGTGGTTCAAGGTATGAATACATGCATTTAACGGTGATGCAGATATAGCTATATGTTATGCTATATGTATACAATTCAGGAATCAGAAAGAAACGTTGTATAAGTATTATATGAATCGATACGATTCATAGGTTAAATGGTTAACTGACTCATCGGACACCGAGCCACTCCTTCCAGTAATCCATTTTCAAAAACTGTTAAACATCACGGTTTCTACCATTCTATGTCAATATGTTACTGACACATGTCGGTTTAAATGACCTACAGTAATTACAAACACCACTCATGGATCGTGTCGACAAATCTATAGCCGCGGATGTTTCTGGATGGCCATGCAGTGTGGTCCAGGAATGGTGACTACAGCACATCGAGCTCCTCCTTTCTCCTTATACCGTCATGTGATTCGTCAAACCATGCTTTTCTCCTTCTCGCGAAGATTGTATTCTGTCATCATTAGGCTACCTACAACCTCTTTCCTCCTCCTCCTCCTCCTTCTTGTTCTTGTTCTTGTTCTTGTTCTTGATCTTATTATTATTATTAATGTTATTGTTGTTATCACTGTTGTGACAGTTGGCAATATTATGTGCGTAAGTGGGAGACGCGCTAATAAGACATGTCTTATTGTGCGCCCACATAGACTAAAATAAACTGTGTTTAAATCAAAAACATTCTTTCCTTGGCCTGCACGCGAACATTTCGTACGGTCACTACAGAGGCCGGTTATGACTGGCTGTGGTATGAAACGTTTAATCAGAATGTCTTAAGTGTGAAATCCCGTTTTGCGTAGTCTAAGGGAAATTAAGCTGTACACATAGACCCATAGCTGAATTAAAACCCTTCTCTCCAAGGATGCTTAACAGTACTGAAAGTGGCCTTGCAGGGTGCGCACGCTAAGTGCTCTGAAAGTGCCCCCCCCAAAAAAAAATGGCTCGATTTTATTTGTATCAACCATACAATATGATGGACATTTCATCAGTAAACTTCCGAATTAAATGAATCCTTTCATCTATTATCAAAGCAAGTTATCAGGCAATCATTTGAGAACAACAGAGAATACTCAGCTACATGATAAGCGATAAGTGATATTCCTGGCCATGAGTGTGGTGCTAATGGATTACACTGTATTGTCATATATACAACAGAGAATAATCCTCTACAGATAAGCAGCATTCCTGGCCGTGAGTAGGGTGCTAATGGACTACAGTGTATTATCATATAAACCGGTCTTTCATCCAGATCCACATTTCGCGATATGAACACACGTGCTATAGTCTCATTGGTTAGACGAACGGCGAAAATATAAATAAGCGGGGATACGGGATTTTGTTGTTATGATATTTCTGTGGCCCAGTTTTATAACTGGCGACGAAAACGAACAGCATAAAATGGTGTGGGCATACAGGTGCCAGGGATTGACTTTATTGGAAAATGTATCGAAATATTAGTTTATAGAACACATACAA
Source organism: Chaetoderma sp. LZ-2023a (assembly GCA_034401795.1). NCBI lineage: Eukaryota > Metazoa > Mollusca > Caudofoveata > Chaetodermatida > Chaetodermatidae > Chaetoderma > Chaetoderma sp. LZ-2023a. Next base: position 83,155,303 of record CM067364.1, read on the forward strand.
TCTTAAGCTCGGACAATGTGAGCATGTTCAGCTCATTTTATAATAGTGATTTAGAATGGGACCTTATTCCAGATCCGATATCTAAATTATCCTGTCCGCCTATAGCCGGTACCTAGAGAGATAGCATATATCATTTGCTACATGACTTAATATAGATATTCCAACATACGGTATGGCAATGTTTTAATATAAATGTATAACATAATTTTGTTGGTGGGGCTAGTTAGATCTAACATCTGGAGGTTGTTGCTGGTTCGATAGCGTGCGGTTGATAATGACATAAAGAGACTAACACTTCCCTCGCACCGTACGAGAGATGGTGAAGGAAAGGTATTTGATGAATCAGTGCACCTGACTTATATGCTGTGTACTATGCTAAGGGTCAGATTCGGGATAAGTGTTTCTCTCACCTCCTTACAAAACACTACACTAAATTATGCTTACAAACCTGCAATAAACGTACTTTGTATAAACGTGTACTCTTACCGTAATTGCGACCAAACAAGTTCAAACTAAACCTAGCCAAAAGAATACGTTCAGTGGTTCTTCTGTCAATATGATGTAATTCCAAGTGAGCAAGATTGAGGCTAATCAATGCAGAAAGATGAACTACCATTTTCATCAAAATTATTATTAGATAAGGATTTATATTTGCCAAAAATCAAACCGAATTCCACAGCTTCATCCAGGTCTATGATAAACTCGCATACGCTTCCATCTGCTTATCTCGTCCTCGAAGCTGTGCCTTAATAGATATGATGTGAACGAGTAGAGTACTGAGGATGCATTCACAGGGCAAGGATACTGATATCGTATTTACTGATAACTTCAGTTCATTGAGAAATTCCATACTAACGTTGGGTAATCAATTGCTATGGGTGACGATCATCACGCGCTCTGACGAAAGACATATTATTCGGTTCCTATTAACATGTTAGAAAACTAAGCTAGTTTTTGATAGATAAATGATGCTCAAGAGATGCATCCATCAATAACAGTCAGTAAACCCAAAAATACAGTTTCTATAAAAGAATCCTCATCATGAAACTGAACGACTGAACAATGGCTGACTGTTCAACACAATTCCAGTTTTAACTTCCAGTTTAAGCTCTCATATTATGTATATATATAACAGTCATATTTGTAACAGAAAAACAGTGGTATATAAAGAACAAGATCCTGGCTAGGAAATCTGTTCTTAATTCGTGCTATGTTCATGTATCATGTGGACTCGTACACGTAGTTGTTAAAGGCGTTATGATATCGAAATTTACCCAAAATAGCACGCAGGAATATCAGGTTTCGCCTCTCTAGTGCACCAACTACCATCGATATATTGTAGTTCGCCGGGTAGTGTCGGGCCGTTCCGGTGTATCATGTCGACTCGCCACGCCGCAAGTGCATGACGAGTGATGACGCTGGTTAGCATCCGGTCTCGGGGTGACCGACCTTGTAAGAGACTGCCCTGCGAGAAACAAAAGCCGGCTCCTAAGGCCGGTGGAATGTAATCATTCCGGTGGGGCCGTGCGACCATCGCCGTGCACGTTAAACACAATGGTCTCATCCCACGAGTTTGTGTCACCAGTATGCCTGTCCATAGCAATTTCGTGATCTATGGACTTACAAGATTTGATGTTGGTGACCTAAAAATATAAGTCGATATAACGAGTTTACCTAAACAAAAAGAAATATGCTAGATACAATTGCAATAAGAGCATACGAAAATACGAGACATAGAGACAGGTAGATGAACTTCTAAACATGGGGCTCCCAGAGTTACCACACATACCCGTAGGTCCGCAGAGGTATCCCCACAAGGGAGGCTCTCGTACACGAGACTTAACTAGTTAACTTAATATAAGTGACTATACCTCTAAGCTGAAAGGAAGAAGGTTATATCAGACAAAAGGTGATGTGCCTCATGCGGGCACTACTCCTAGTGCTAGTTTGGGTGAGGAGTATTATCCTGGCATGAACCATCATCGCTGAATCCTTGCGAGAGGCAAGTGCCTCGTGCGGCCTCCATCTCGGGAAGGTGTCACCACTGCTTAAAGCGGAAGAAGAATAGTTGGCAAAAATGGGCCCACTCTAATATTTAAATCAAAAATGGTTTAGAGAGAAAAGACCATACCTTGTGAAACTTTGACTACAGGGGTGCGTACTGTTTTACGGGACGACAGGACGGGTGATTCCTGATGGATACCCTCGTTACCGTCTTATGTGATTCTTGATATGCTGAAATAGTAGTTGCCACTTTATTTATGCGGCCTTCTGCTTTGCTTAATTCACGTTAGTTGTTTTCAGAACAAGAATTAGTTTAGGCCACAACTGGCTGATATCTACCTAGCGATTAGACACGGCTGTCACGGAGAACAGATGCCCTAAGACATCAATACTAAAGCCAGCGCTCGTACATGTTACGTAGCAAGATCTCCGAGCTGTACAAGAATATGGACATCCCGCCCAGTAACCACATAAAACATTACAAGAAATGGGTTACATTTCAGGAATGCATTGTTAGACCATTGTTCTCTCGCTACGGTGGGGTAAGAGAGACGAATACCCACTGTAAATGTCCTTCCCGCAAGGGCGTGGCAGATCTAAATATCATGCCCAGACATTTTAACGGAATTCGACGGGGGTGGGGGGTGTACGTATCTCGCCCGTCACTGGGTCCTTCGGAACTAAACGTGTTACCTATCATTAGGTTTATATACAAGTTGCCCAGTTTTGCATTGCAGTGCGGGAGTATTGTTCAGTAAATAAAATAATAAGTAATACATGTGTTCTCGCAGTGCCTACCTACATTGGCTTAAAGTGCTAACTACTAAGTATCCGAGGATACACAGGAATGTGTATGTGACACCACACCCTGGCCATCACCGCCCGGAAACCCCAATAGTTGTCCAGAGTCGGATCAGCCCATGGTGCGTATGGGGACATCCAAACAATTAAGAAGCCACAAGGCTGAGTGGAACACGAAGAGAGACAAAATCTTACTTATGAGTCTTACTGGAGTGCGGAGCGAGATTATCACACTACCGGAAGAGAAGAGTATTTTACACAGTATGTAATGAAGAAAGTGTCTCTAATCATTTCGAACCTATCATATTGAGCTGAATAGAAAAGTTTTAGTCGGTAGCATGACGGACTAAATGGAATTATAGCATGGACAGCGACTTCAGTGAAAGAGTGTTGGTGGTGGGAGAAAGTGTTGCATATATATGTGTTGCTGTATAGTGTTTCCTACATGCACTGCAGTCCTATATGTTCTATGAATAAACACAACATATGAACGGATGGCCACTGGCCATATATATACATAATCTAACCAGAGCAATCAATACGGTGTCAAATGATTAAGATACATGTAACAGTACAGGGTAACGAACCTACTATAGTGCGGTTAGCAACACATTGAGGAAAATGAGAATAATTATCAACAAATACAGAAATTATAACTAGAGGTCCTAAGACCGGTACGGTTCCTTTTAGTCATCGGGCCGTTATTGAGGATACAATATAATTAACAAAGCCTATATAGAGAAACAATTAAATGGTGAATAATTGTTACTTGAATACTTGGTAGTCATTCCTAAGTTAGGCTACCGTGTTACTGAAATTGATACATTGATCCATAGTCGACGTGAAATGATGCACTCACCGGAAGCTGGAAAGTTCCTGCAGGTTGGTTCCCGCAAGCTGTTTTCTGCAAACAAGACTTCCGCAAGAACACGTATGGCGGGAGTGCATCACTTAGGGCTGTAGCCTAATAGAATGTCTAACGAGCAGTCAGTAAAAGATACGATAGTACTATGTGGTGAAGAAAGTGTCCATACACAGATGGCATGGATGGAAGGTGTAAACAACCCGTCACAAGCGGGGGTTGTCAGAGGCAAATGAAGATACAAAACAAAGCTTCGCGGTGCTGGGTACTTCAGCCAGCTCTGAAGACGCACCAGGCAGAGTGTACTTGCTGCAGTCGAACGTTGAAAGAACCTACATGACTAGTGTGGCGGCGATTGAAATACCACTTTTAGGCATGGCCGGTAGATCCGGCGAGGCATCCATCAATGAACATCCTGCCTCTACATCTGTAGACTCACATATGCAGGCTATAAAGGCCTCACTGCACGTTTGTGTTCCAAATGTAGCTGTTTGTATTCGTGAACAATTATCAGAAGTTCCAAATTACTCCCGTAAATGGTGAGTTACAAAATTGTTTTAGTGCGGTGGGTTGGAGAACTGCACGCTACGGGATAAAAACCCGACACATAGCAAAGGAAAACGCGTATTGTCTGTTGTGCTACGTAGAATCTGGTACACATCCAACCTGTTCTGCCCCTGGACGAGGATGCTCTCGATCACGTGTGTGTTGTAATATTTGAGGCGTTTATATGCTAGTTCCCAATGCTAGGGTCTAGACTCACGCCTGGCCTTTATGGTTTCTGTTGAATTCTTGTGAATTCTTGTGACGTCGGTTTGTGCATTAGCTTGTGTCTCTCTGTGTGTGTGTGTGTGTGTGTGTGTGTGTGTGTGTGTGTGTGTGTGTGTTGATCGTTGTCTCTTGATTTTGTCTCATGTTGCTGTTCTTTTCCATGGCTTTTTTTTTTGTTGCTCCTCATGCTTGGGCGTGTGTAATGGGGATGGCCTAACCTGGACCTAACCGGGGCGGGGAAGGGATGGGGTAGGTGTTGGGTCGGGGGAGGTGCGTACGGTCTTATGACCTGATGCACCCAAGGGGGGGGGGGGCTTTAGGTCAGCGACCTCCCGGCCCCTTTGGGGGGAGTGGGGAGGTTGGGGTGTGGGGTCTTTCGGGTCCTGGGACCCATTTGGTCTTCTGGCCATCATCCGAGCAGGCACCAGCGCGCACTTGTTTGATTTTGATTGGTTAGGTAGCCCGTATGGTGACTGTGTCCGTCTGAGGACGAACTCGATCAGTCATCCGGGTTACATCCCTCCATAGTCCCCTCGAAAATTCAGAAAGATTCTAATTCTAGCAATTTGGTTTTGGTTTTGTAATCCGTATGTTGCGTGGTTCCATCCGAGGAGGGATCCATTCAGCATCCGGTTTACTTTGACTATGCCGAAATTTCTTGCCTACCTAACCCTAGCTCACGTTCACACAGTGATGGGCACTGTATGACGGGACCTCAGTTTAAAGTCCCATCCCGAGAAGACTGAGCAAGTGGGGCCAAGTACATTGCTTAAGCGTACTCCAGCAGCTTGCGGTGCCAAGCGTTGTCCGTCAGTCTGTCCATTTGTTGATTGGTTTGTCAGTCTGTTCGACAGACAAGCATACCTGCCTACGGGCCACGACTGAGATGGACACACGTCCATATCCCTCGCGGTCCGCCGCCAGGCCGGCCCATCTGTTGTTCTGTTGTCCATTCCAGTCCTCCATCTGTCTTTCTGCCCGTCTGTCCTTGTTGTTTTCGTTGCTGCATTTTAGCTCCAGCTTCAGCTCAGGCTCTGAAAGAAAAGGATGGGGACAATGCTGAAAGAAAAAGAAGGAGAAAACAGACAGTGTGGACAGGTGTTTTGGGGCATGTACTCACATACTCTGGGTCATCAATTCATGACAATGTCACGATCCTTAAGTGGAATAGTCAAGCCAGATAAAAGGTTTTCAAGAATTTAGTAACATTCATAGAATGACATCACAGATAACATACTATATTGGCCATGCAACACAGCAAATCATTCGCTTACACATATTTCCCCTCGGATCTGACACCTCATGCGCCTAGGGGAAAAAGTGTGATGCGATTCCCCTCGGACCTGACACCTCATGCGCCTAGGGGAAGTGATCTGCGTTTCTCCTCGAACCTGTCACCTCACGAGGGTGGTGAGGCAGTAAATGCTGCAGTGACCAGGGGTCGGTGGTGGGGTGGCAGTAAATGCCACAATAGCCATAGAGGTCGATGGTGGGAAGGCACTAAATGCCGCAGTAGAGGCCGGGGATTGGAAGGCAGTAAATGCCGCAGGACAGGCCGGGGTCGTAGAGGCCGCAGAAGAGTGCTTCTTGCGCCGTCTCGCGTGTTTGCTTTTTTGACATCAGAGATAACATACTGTATAGGTCATGCACACAGCAAATCGTTCGCTTACACGTATTTCCCCTCGGACCTGACACCTCATGCGCCTAGGGGAAAAAGTGTGATGCGATTCCCCTCGGACCTGACACCTCATGCGCCTAGGGGAGTGATTTGCGTTTCGGACCTGACACCTCACGAGGGTTGTCTCAGTTGTTGTCTCGGTCGGTGTCTTGGGCTAATCAGAATGTGTTCTGATTATGTGATGTGTTTGTCCGATGCAAGCACGAACTTGATTAATTCGTGGTTGATCTCTCGGTCACGCATCGCTATAATGTCTTCTATAGGGTCAAGATAGTAGTGTCCCTTTCTCAGCGTATTGATGAGTTCCTTTCTAATGTCTGCATATTCAGTGCACCGTAGGAAGAAGTGGTCTAGAGTTTCAGTCTCCTTGCAGGCCTCACATTGGTCTGTGTCTGACAGGTTGAGTTTTTTTCGTGTCTGGTTAACGCTGATCCGACCCATTCTGATGTGGCGTAATACAATGTCGCCTTGGCGTCCTGGGATGTGGTTTTGGTATTTGCGTTTGACTGCAGGGACGACTCTGTACAGGGATCTGCCGGTTGTGCTTTCGTCCCATTGTCTTTGCCATTTGCTGTTGATGTGGCTTTTGACCAGGGCGTTCGCTTCGGACTTTGAGAGTCCTATGCTGGTCATAGTTCCATCTTTGAGCGCTTGCTTTGCTGCCTCGTCCGCCTGTTCATTGCCTTTAATGTCAACATGGCATGGGACCCAGTCGATGTCCACGGTGTTGTTGTCAGTCACCACAGTTGCATACAGCTGCCGGATTTCCTTGATTAGGTTGTCCCTGCTCTTGCTGCTGCTAGATTTGAAGCTCTTCACTGAGCTTAGTGAGTCTGTGAGTATAACGTATTTGCCTGGATTTGCTGTTTTAATCCATTCTAGAGCCTTTTTAATTGCCACCAGTTCGGCTGTGAATATTGACAGGTGATTCGGAAGCTTGTACTTGAGGACTTCTTCCTGGTCGCCTATGACTACTCCTGCTCCGCATTCGCCAGAGTAGGGCATTTTGGAGGCGTCGGTATAGATTTTCCTGTGCTCCTTCCATCTGTTGTCAATGTTTTCCAGAGCGTAGCTCTTGATTAGCGCTGGTGGGTCTTTCTTGCTTATCTGTGAGGATAGGCTGTCATGCGCCTTGATCTGCGGAAGTAGCCATGGCGGGTCAGGAGCCGGCCTTGAGCTTTCTATTTCGACGTTTACCAGTTCAGTGGCACTGACGAGCTCTGTCATTAACAGGCCTGGTGGTTTGGTCTTTTTGGTCATTTTGGGCAGTACCTTGTGTCTTAGGTGCTCCTTGCATGGAAGACATACCTCCCTGGTAGGGTGGGTGGGTGCAGAGCTTTGTAGGTATGTCCAGAATTTGAGAAGCCGTTCCTCTCTTCGCAGATCTAATGGGATTTCTCCACACTCTACGTTGATTGCATCTCGAGGGCTACTCTGTGAGGCACCACAGCAAATGCGCAGCCATTTTGTTTGGAGAGTGTCAATGGTTTCTAACAGTGACTTTCTCGCTGTGGCGTATGCTTCGCATCCATAGTCTATCCTTGACAGGATTAGGCCGCGGTATAGCATAAGCATGCTCGGCAGGTCTGCACCCCAGGTGTGCTTTGTTAATGAGCGAAGGAGATTTAATTGCTTGAAGCATCTCTCCCTCAGACTCTTGATGTGGGGGTTCCACGTGAGCTTTCTGTCAAATGTTAGTCCCAGGAATTTGGCTTCAGCACATGTCTTGACTTTCTGACCATTGAGGTACAGATTTGCATCATGGTTTATGTATTTAACATTGGTAAAATTGATTTGAACTGTTTTTTCCGCAGACAGTTTGAAGCCATTTTTTTTGCACCACCGTGAGACTATGTCCAGAACTTTCTGCATGGTCTTACGTGCACGGTCTATCTTCGCATATTTGTTCCACAATGCTGTGTCATCAGCGAAGATAGACCCGCCTATTGCGTTGGGACCCAGTGCATGGTCTTTTTCAATGTCTTTGGGTAGATCACTCATCATGATATTGAACAGTAGGGGGCTTATTACGCCACCCTGCGGGGTGCCGTTTTCCAATGTTTGTTCCCTAGACATTTGCCCATTAACGCGGACGCTAATCCTTCTGTTATCGAGAAAATCTCGTATCCAGAATAGGATGCGGCCACGGTAGCCAAAGTCATAGAGTTTTTTTAGGACTCCGTTTCGCCACATCATATCAAAGGCTTTCTCAACGTCTAGGAAAACTCCTATTGTTCTGTTTCCTCTTCCGGCATCTAGGGCTTTCTCGGCTGCCTCCGTCAGTCTGACTAGGTGGTCCGTAGTGCGTCTGCCCTTTCTGAAGCCACTCTGCCAAGGGTGGAGTAGACCGTTGTGTTCGAACTCATGTTCTAGTCGGTTTTTGATCATCCTCTCCATGACTTTGCATAGACAGCTCGTCAGGGAGATTGGCCGATATGATCTTGGGTCAGTTTTGTCCTTCCCTTGTTTTGGGATAGGAACCACGATCCCCGTTTTCCAAACTGATGGCATTTTTCCAGAGCTCCATACAAGGTTGTAGAGATTGAGTAGCATTTGTATACCCTCCTCTGGCATATTACGAAGCATGTCGTATTTCAGGCCATCCTCACCTGGTGAGGAGCTTTTGCCTCTGCCAAGGGCTTGCTCAAGCTCCATTCTGTTGAAGCTTTTGTTGATGTCTCGGTTGTTAGGATCTTCGCATTTCCCTGAGCTGAACAGGTGATTGATATGCTCATCAACCTTTGTTTTGGTAGCTACAAAGTCATGGTCATGGTTATCACTGCTACTGGTTGCAATGAAGACTGTGGCAAGCACTTCAGCTTTTTGCTTGTCGTTGGCGTGCTTTACCCCATTTTCTATGAGGGTGGGTAAGGGGTTTTTGGATTTGTTTTTTTCGCTGGCAATAGCTTTCGCTTTGCGCCATATTTGGCTCGAGGGTGTGAACCGAGTGATTTCAGAGCAGTGTTGTCGCCAGTGATCGCGTTTTGCCTTTTTGATGGTTCTTGTTACCTTGGCCTGTAGTCTCTTGTGCTCGACTAGGCGTTCAATGCTGAAGTTTCTCTTTAGTCTATTCCAGGCTATTTTCTTGAGCTTAACTGCTTCTTGGCACTCCCTGTTCCACCAACGCACGCGTTTGTGTTTGGGGTTATTGTCTGGCTTTGATTGGGGGATGGCTGAGTTGGCAGCCTTGTAGAGAATCCCCATACACTGCTCATAATATTCCTCGGTGCTGGTACTAGTAATCGGTGTCTCCAACTCCATGGCCATTATGTGCTTGTATTCGGTCCAGTTGGCCTTTTTCAGATTCCAATTGTTCCTGTGCAGTGGCGCCTCGTTCTTGTTCTGTAGGCTTCCTATCTGTATTTTGATAGGGAGGTGGTCGCTGCCGAGGAGCTGGTCTTGGATGTCCCAGCTGGGGGTTGGTCGGAGGCCAGGTGTTATGAGGCACAGGTCCAAGACCGACCATTCTCCATCACTAGAGTTATATCTGGTGGGTCTATGGTCATTTAGTAGTCACAGGTTGTAGTTGTCAATAACCTGTTCTAATACTCGGCCTTTGGGGTTCGTGGTTTTGCTCCCCCATAGGGCATGGTGGAAGTTGAAGTCGCCCAGAAGTATTGTTTCACCTTATAGGCCTTCAAGGAGCTTGTCGTAGTCCGAGGAAGAGTGCAACCTGGGACTATAGACGTTTACAATATTAATGGTTTCGTGATTGATTTCTATTTCTATCGTAAGGTGCTCTACGCTACTCTCACGTTGTGGCAACCTTTTGTAGGAAAGATTACTTTTTATGAGGGTCGCTATGCCGCCACCGCCTTCACCCCTAGGGGTGGTTGCAGATTCTGTGGTACGGTCTTGTCTTTCGACATTGTAGTTGTACCTTTTGAAATCCTGGTTGGGTTTCAGACGGGTTTCCTGTAGACATATAATGTCTGGGTGGTCATTTTCGTTGTGGAATGTGTTCCACAATTCGTCGAGTTTGGTATTAGACCGGGTGCCTCGAACGTTCCACTGAAGAATTTTGACCCCCATGATTAGTTCGAAGAGGAGCAAAGTTCTACGAATTTCGCAACGAGGCCGTCCACATCAACCTTGTTTCTTGCTTCTTCGTTGTCAGTGCAAACTGATGATATGATCGTCTCAATGATCAATCTGAAGGTTTGTACATTTAAGACAATTTTATGCTCTCCAACCATCGGGGTGGGACTTACCTCGCTCGTTGGTGTCCCTCTGGTGGTCTCGGCCGGCAGGTCACTGCATCTGCCAGTACTGCTAGTGGGGTTCACAGGTTTGATAGCCTGTTTTTCCACTAGAGGTACCTCCAATGTGCCGATTGGTTCAGCCCTTTGGTTTCGGGCCCTGCTACTGCCTATGACTTCGAGCCCTTTGCAGGCGGGTTTTTTAGGCGTTTTTGTTTGCCTTTTGGCCTGTTTGCCGGCTTTTCTGGCCGGACTCCCAAGCGGGAGGGTGGGCGTGGCCGTCTCTATCGTAGGTGGCTCAGTAGGAGCCTCCTCCCCTCTTTCCTGCTGTCTCGGTACTGAGCAGTCCCTCCTGGGGGTGGCCAGCTTCCTCCTTACGGATTCAGCCCTTTTCTGCCATGCTGTTCTTTCCAGAGGTATGGCTGGTCCAGGTGCTGGTATTCCAGTTGGCTGTTCGGTTCCCCTGCTTATTTGCTGGGTAACCTTCTTCTTTGCCTCCCCGTATGAGACCTGATCTGTCGATTTGACCTTGAGGATGTCCTTGGCTTTTAGCAAAGCCGGACATCCGCGATATGCAGCACTGTGGAGCCCCTTGCAGTTTCTACAGTGGGGGGTCTGCTGGCAGTCCTCACGTTTGTGGTTTCCTCCACAGTTTACGCATGCGCTGGCTTTTGATCTACAGTGCTTTGCCACGTGACCCAGCAGGTGGCATCTAAAGCATATGACGGGCTCTGGGATGTATGGCTTGACTTTGAAGCTCATCCATCCCAGTTTTACCTTACTTGGCAGTTCGTCTGACTTGAATACCAGTTTCACTGCATAGGTCGGTCTGGCTGTTCCGCCAATCCGACCCACCCACTCCACTTTGCGTTCCCCATGGGCGTTCAATTCTTCCTTTATATCGTCATTCGTGAAGTCCCTTGGGACTCCCGATATGACACCTACCGTTTTTTTGGTTCAGTGTTTTTTGTGGTGTGCTCTTCGATAGACACCACGTGGCTGCCTATCGTTGTGATTTTGAGCAGCTTCTGAAACTGCCCTTCACTGGTGGTGGTTACCAAAACCTCCCCGTCTCTTTTGTCTAGGCCTGCCAGCATGCCCACCATGGCATACAGCAACCTATATATTACCATACGGGTTAACCCCGCAAAATCATTTCCCGCGAGTCCCTTGACCCTGACCCTCCTTCCCTGGGTACCATTTCTCTGCCCCCCTTTATGTCCCACTTCCCTCCCTTCCCTACTGGACGCACCACCCGGGGAACCCCCGCTCTGCGTGGTGGTTTGGTCTCTCCCTCCCACTGGGGAGGCACCCATGTCCCGAGACCTCTTGCTGGGAGTGCCTTCCCTTCCTCCCACTTCCTCCGCCTCCTCTAACACCCCGACCATCCTCTTCCTTTTGGGGCCTACTGTGTTCTGGAGATTGCTCTCCAGGATTACCACCTGCTGAGCCACCTGTTCGTGGGTGAACTCATCCATTGCCACTTCGTCGTTTTCTTTGACACCACTTGGCGCCGCGTTGGCTGTGACTTCAGGAGGCTGCTTGAGGAAGTCAGCTTCCTCCATGTTACTTACCCAACGGTGTGGATTGTTTAGAGGGTAGTGTGTAGTAGGAAAATTTAGTAGGTACAGTATGAGAGATAGGATAGAATGCAGTAGGAGTAATGTGTTAAGGAGATGAGTAGAGTAGGCTGTGAAAGGCTGAAGTGTAGAGAGAGGAGGTAGAATATGCCTAGTAACCGTTACCAATATATCGGTGCTGTGTCATCCCCTTCGGTAAAATTCGCGAAAATTCCAACTAAGCACTGAAAGGAAGATTTCAAAAAGAAAGAACATTTTTTAATTTTTTTTTTATTTTTTTTTCGAAAATTGGTGTCGAAGTCGATCAAGACTAGCACTAATGGCCGACAAATGCGGCTGTTTGAGTGGCGAAAAATCTAGTGTTCTAACGCACGCAGACGAACATCCAAAAGAAAATTGATCAAAAAGGTTTAAACAGATTTTAAGGTTACGAAATTTATTAAAATAATTTAATAACAATACCTTGTAGTTACGACTCGGGGAGCACAGCAAATAAACGTAAACATAAAAAGCTTTGTTTTCGAAAAATGGCGCCAAATACAAACGAGCAAGACAACCCTAATGGCCGACAAGAACAGCGATTTTACTGGCGGAAAAGCTAGTTCTTGATGCACGCGAACGAGCCTCAAACGGAAAATGTTTAAAATAGCTTAAAGAAAAGAATTATCAAATAACACTGTTCCTTAAACTCTAGTCTCACTAAGCACTATAATTTTTTCGCAAACGCAATAATGGACGCAAATTACACTAATCTAAAACACGTCTATCATCAACGAACGCAAATTTCCGTATGCTCTCGATCACTGTGTGTGTGTTGTAATATTTGAGGCGTTTATATGCTAGTTCCCAATGCTAGGGTATAGACTCACGCCTGGCCTTTATGGTTTCTGTTGAATTCTTGTGAATTCTTGTGACGTCGGTTTGTGCATTAGCTTGTGTCTCTCTCTGTGTGTGTGTGTGTGTGTGTTGATCGTTGTCTCTCGATTTTGTCTCATGTTGCTGTTCTTTTCCATGGCTTTTTTTTGTTGCTCCTCATGTAATGGGGATGGCCTAACCTGGACCTAACAGGGGTGGGTAAGGGATGGGGTAGGTGTTGGGTCGGGGGAGGTGCGTACGGTCTTATGACCTGATGCACCCAAGGGGGGGGCTTTAGGTCAGAGACCTCCCGGCCCCTTTGGGGGGAGTGGGGAGGTTGGGGTGTGGGGTCTTTCGGGTCCTGGGACCCATTTGGTCTTCTGGCCATCATCCGAGCAGGCACCAGCGCGCACTTGTTTGATTTTGTTTGGTTAGGTAGCCCGTATGGTGACTGTGTCCGTCCGAGGACGAACTCGGTCAGTCATCCGGGTTACATCCCTCCATAGTCCCCTCGAAAATTCCGAAAGATTCTAATTCTAGCAATTTGGTTTTGGTTTTGTAATCCGTATGTTGCGTGGTTCCATCCGAGGAGGGATCCATTCAGCATCCGGTTTACTTTGACTATGCCGAAATTTCTTGCCTACCTAACCCTAGCTCACGTTCACACAGTGATGGGCACTGTGTGACGGGACCTCAGTTTAAAGTCCCATCCGAGAAGACTGATCTCTCGATCACTGGATCGCTTCTCCTTTTATACTCCTGACGACGTCACAGGCGCAGGCTCCATCCAATCATCGTTCGAGCAACAGCCAATCAGCGCACAGCTAATAATAGCGCTGTCGAATGTTCTAGAACATTCTAGAAGCTTTGCGTCCACGTGGTTATGACGTCACGGCAATATTTTGAAGATAATCATGAAGAGTTTTTCCTGGATAACTCAGCCATTTCTCAACCGATTTTGAAATGGTTTATAGATTTGAAAAGTCCGTTAAGTGCTGGTCTTGATTCATGCCAGATTTAACGGGAATAGGCAATCAATAAGAATTACAGGGTACCATCTCAGTACACTAAAAGCGCCATCCTATCTAGGTCGTAACTACACGCTCCATATAAACAGCGTCCTATTGCGTGCAATCGCATCATGTGTTTTAACGAACTTAGTTGTTTTTCGACACGCTATCTCTCCCAGAGGCCGATATACGCGCATGGCCCTACCCAGAGAGGCGTGTTCAGGAAACGAGTGCAGGACGGGCAGCGCGTACCCAGCTCAGCTGGTATAGCCGGTACCGACAGGTCGATCCGAACTACACCATGCACACATGTGCTTGTTTCTTGCTCTGTCTACTGACTACTGACAGGTGACTTAGTCAAATTAATCATAATAAGCTAAGAGAAATGAGCGATTGAACTAAAGTGCATCAACAGTATGGCAGCTTATTTCTTATGACTGTGTCACTACACTTAGCCCACACAGTAAACAACGCGTCAAGGGATGTTTTTAAAGATGCAGGCCAGATTTACTTGATGTGCTGACATGTTATGTTATTACCCGTGATGTGGCCACTTCTATGTATATATTCATTTAAATATCCATACAACATATGGTGAAACATGTTAACTGATTGCAAAAGGTCGACGCAGATATGTAAACCAAAGTTGCAATTGGTTGTGACATTTCGTGGAGACGTTTCGTGACACATGCACGAGTGTAGGAGATGGACAAGAAATGAGGCAAAGGGGTTGGGGGAATTCAATGGAATAAAAAAGACTGAGAGAGAGAGAGAGAGAGAGAGAGAGAGAGAGAGAGAGAGAGAGAGAGAGAGAGAGAGAGAGAGCGAGAGAGAGCGAGAGAGAGAGAGCGAGCAAGAGAGAGAGAGAGAGAGAGAGAGAGAGAGAGAGAGAGAGAGAGAGAGAAAGAGAGAGATAAGTGGGAGGGAAAATGAAAAGAAAGGTACGGAAATATGCACTGAGATACAATGTGTAGTTGGTTGGGCAACCTGATATTGATGTTTGCATCGTTTGGAGGGAAACTTAGTAGCAAATATAGACTATTACAATGACGACGCGTTGGCTCTCTATGTCCGTGGACAGCACACTTAAAAGGCCGATTGATGTAATGGCACCACGATGATATTAACAACCCAGCCAACCAGATACAAAGCTTAATGTGAATTGCATTCAATAAATCTTGCTATAAATATCCATACCACGTAGCCACTACAAGATTACATCATACAAAGCTTTCTCATGTTCATAGGCAGGCTGAGAACGAACTGTTTATGATGTATAAAGAGTATTCCTCGCCTCCAAACACTTATGCACAAGTGGAGGCTATACATGGAATAGTTTAATCCGACAAGTGAATAAATCATTAATAGGAAAGCTGCATTGGCTCGATGGCACATCAAGGTTTAGAACGTAAGCATTAATCCTACTCTTCCTTATCGCAATGCAGAAAAGCTGTCGCTATCAGCAATGTTCTATAATAATAAAATCAATTCAATGAAACAGTTGGCCATGTAATGAAAGAGGGACGGGACATAATGCGTACACGTGAATAACGTGCAACACCCACCATTAATAACATAATGCATACTACATATTCCTAGACTAATATGCGTGGATGTTTATACAAGCAACATCTTTATTTCAAGTTAGATTCCAATTCTTCAGCAGAGTACCTGTACAAGTGTCAGATATTGTTACTCACGGACTTCATAATTGACAAGAATAAGACGAAATGCGCTGTGAATATGTGTTATTCATTCAGTAATTCGCTGGAGTGGAATGAACATGTGCACGTTTCATAAGAAAAGAATCCGAATTTCAAGGTAATTATACCGCTATGTTGTCTAAAACAGCCACAATAAATTAGAGTAAACTAGTCAGGGAATGTGTATTATATTATAAAATCACCAATGGCATACAATTCGTACACTTTCCTGACTGACCTAATATAGGTATTCAAAAATACGGTACGCCATTCTGAGTGTGATGGCAGCTACTAAGTGACAGCTTTCATTATGACGTCAGATAGTTGAGTGACAGCATCCCGGCATGGGTCATAAAGAGTTTGCCTTTTTAATCTCTTAATCGAAATGCCAGTTTCGGGCATTTACATGTGACCATTACATGCGTCAGGCTTTTAGTAGTGATACAATTCCAGGAATATGGCATCATGGCAGGCCCTACTCTATACAATGCAAATTAATTATGTGTTCACTATGTGAGGGCAGGTAGGCCCTAATCCATACAATATAAGTTGATTGTATGATCACTATGTGAGTGCGGGCAGGCCCTAATCTATACAATAAAAGTTGATTATGTGATCGCTATATGAGGGCAACTTTCCACATCTGTTGGAAAGCCATGCTCTACACAATTATAACCTGTCGTTGGTAGCAATGGAAACACAACTGTTTCCATTGCACAA
Organism: Chaetoderma sp. LZ-2023a; assembly: GCA_034401795.1. NCBI lineage: Eukaryota > Metazoa > Mollusca > Caudofoveata > Chaetodermatida > Chaetodermatidae > Chaetoderma > Chaetoderma sp. LZ-2023a. Next base: position 83,171,486 of record CM067364.1, read on the forward strand.
CTGTACATGTATACTTGCATAAGCTCATTCACTGGTCTTTGCCATGTGCATTCTCAGAGTCGCAATTGAAAGTAGCAATACAGCAAATATGTTGAACATATTTTTAACTAGTTAGACTGTGAGCAGTCGTTAACTATGACCTCAAGAGTTCCCAGTCGCATTTGACTCAAACTAAGGAATGTAATATTTTGCATGCGTTAATTTCTCTGTTATTCCTGCTTCAAAGGGTACGGGTTTGATTTATCGCATCATCTGAAGGGAAATGGTGCTATCATATCATACATTATCTCATCAGTTTAAAGTGTAAAATCACTGTCATCTAATGTGTGATATGTTATATGTTATGTCCTAGTCCATTCTCAGTCTCATAAATAAATAAACCCATGCTAGCAATATGCATTAATGAACTCTGAATGGTCATCTCATCTTTCGGGAATCTGTGATGCAGTGGATGTATTTCTCCATCTGTGCCGTCACAAATAAGAGCTTGTTACCGTTACTCCTATCACGCTATATCCACTCAGTAATCGCTATAGCAGACACATCAATCTGGAACATATAAGCACATTTATACCTCACTCATTCATGAAACAAGTATTTATGGACATTCGACAAGGTATATGTGGCTCTGCCAAAATGTAAATAGATTGCCCCTATATAGACTCCTCACCTATTTCATTTAATTATATCTCTCTACAAATCCATATCATTTAATAATGTTGAATTTTAATTAATATAATTTAGATTTAAATCTGCTACGGCTATGAACATTCCAACGTGCACATACAACATAATGTTGTTTAAATTAACAGCTTATTTACGCATAATTGCCTATGAACTCAATTACACTCCGATCGTGCTTGAAGTATGTTGAACATGTTGAAGTTACTGCTGACTAGAACTAGAACCTGATGGTGCTATGATTTCAACATAATAACAATTACAACTATGTCAATACATTTATCAACTAAATCGTTCAAGAAAAGTGGCATTTCTGCTTCGTGAATATAAGTAGATAAAGTGATAAAACCATGCTTATTTGAATACTCTTTTCATTATTAGCATACTGTGACAGTCCATGGTTTTACAGACATTAACACACATTGATAGCAGAAAATAACCACCTTTGCAATGGCGACACATTCCTTCTCTCTCTCTCTCTCTCTCTCTCTCTCGCTCTCGCTCTCTCGCGCTCTCTCTCTCTATGTCTCTCTATCTCTCTCTCTCTCTCTCTCTCTCTCTCTCTCTCTCTCTCTCTCTCTCTCTCTCTCTCTCTCTCTCTCTCTCTCTCTCTCTCTCTCTATATATATATATATATATATATATATATATATATATATATATATATATATATATATATATATATATATATATATATATATATATAAATTTTTATATCCATATCGGGTTGCCACTTAACAATTGCATCGTGTAAATATGTCTTACTTTCATAGGCAAGCTGAGAACGCAACGGTAATGAAGCATTCAGACAATTCCTCACCGCCACGTACTTAGACAGAATTGGAGACTATAAATAGAATACTTTTTTCACATCAATGGATACATCCTTATTATGAACGCTGCGATGATGTGTCAAGCTCGAAATCCCAATCCGTATTATGCATCTACCGTATTATGGTGCGGAAAAACAGCTGTCGCTAAGAGCAATGCTGGATATTGAGAAATTCAACTCAACGATACAGTTGGTTATGTAATGACAGGCGCATGGAACAAATGGACGGTGCGCTCTGTGACTCAAATATATGACATCATAATCAATTACGCCACATGTAGGCTGACGTTACAATCAAAATTGGCAGTGCCTACTCCGTCATGAAACTGGAAATGTCTGTGAAGTGTACGAATTGTATGTCTTTGACGATTCTTTTATTTAATAAAGAGTATGTTGAATATTTTGAAACAAATGTTACTGGACACTTGTTGCTGCTAGGGCAACTGTGCATGACAGCAAAACACCCGATCGAATTTGATTTAAAAATAGTCAAGAAAATGGTTATTATGTACTAAATTCACAAATGACATAAATTTCGTACACATTTTTGACTGATTTTCTGCGTTTCGTGATGTATCGACGCCATTTAGATTATGACGACAGATAACATGTGATAGATTTGCTTATGACGTTATATGTTTGAATGACAGATCAGATCTAGTCATCGGTCATACCAAGTGTGCTGTATGTATCTCTTATCTGAACTGTTAGTTTGGTGAAGTTAAATGAGATAATTGCATGCGACCAGGTGTTAGTATTGATACAATGCATAGGATATGTCGACAAGGTAGCCCCAACTCTATAACATAGAAGCTGATTAAGCGATCGCCATGTGAGGGTAATTTGCCGCATGTAATTGAAGTACATGCTCTTCAAATTACAACCTGATCTTGCTAGCAGTGGAAACACTGATTTATTCCATGTTCAACTACACATATGTACATACACCAGTACCAACTATATCCCTTTAGCACCTGAATCCCAAAATCTCAATTCAAGGTAACAATGTGGGTAAGCTGTTAAATATTTTGAAACTAATATAGCCTGATCATGGCAATGGTATACAATGGCTCCAAGTCCAATGTATTACAAACTATTGAACATAAACGTATTGCATTGTAATTGATTTTTTTACATGTCATTTCAAGGTCAAATGGCTGAGCAATGAGTCATCTCCATGTCAGAGCAGAAAGTGGTATATCATGTTACACATAATGATGTGATGCTTAAGTATATAATCACTGCCATCCTCTCTCAGATATATTATGTTTCATGTCTTAACCCATGTTCGCTCTCCTCAAAATAAACATGGTTCCAATATCAAGTAAGGAGCTTTGGGATAGTTGTATCGTCTCTCGAGAATCCGTGATGCTGTGGATGTTGCCCTTCAGCCGCTAACATCTTGTCACTTTGCATTGTTGAAGCCAAACACTCGCTGTTAAGTATGATCACCAGGGGACACCTCAATCTTGGACATATTGGCATAATAGCAACCTCAACAAAGAGGCAAATGTGTATGGATAATACCCGAGACGTATGTGGCTCTGTACAAATGTAAATAAGTTAACGCATCGATTATGTATTTATATTGTCGCGAATGCAATTGATATAAAAGTCTGACTGTGTAAACTATGGACACTCTATCTAATAAATTATACAATAAAATATGTTCTTAAAAATAATCCATGCTGTAATTGATTATGACGTCATTCTATACGTCACATACTTGATTATGACGGCATGTGTCCATTTTGTGCAATATCTCCTCGAAGCACTCACAATGCAAATGTCAGCAATCTCAGGTCGCTCGTGTCTGTTTTCCATATATTGCACAATCGCAACCCGTGATTGGTCGAATGATATATCTTCATTGGTTTGTAAATAATGCGTGTGTGGACGGAATTATTTCCTAGCATGTGCTTATCATCCCGTCCTTTCACGTCATAGGCAAGATATTAATTAGAATCTCAGTGGGACCGCCATACCCTGGTATATGCATGGGCACACCATTTACAATATACATCTTGCTGCCAAAACGTGTGAGGGATACTATTCATAATGAATCATTAATGTCAACCAATTTCAACCGAAGACAAACCAATGAAGTGGTGGATTCCTCACATATAAACATCGCAATATATAGTGTAACATGTATAACATGATGTAACATAAACACAATTATAATACACATTTCACATGATTATTATGTATATAGGGTACAGACTGTAGACAACGAACTTACATTTATGAACATAAAGGTATGTAGGGCGGTAGAGGGATGGGGTGTGTATGGGGTTACAGCGCGCATCGTGCTTTTATTATTATTATTATTATTATTATTATTATTATTATTATTAGTATTATTATACAGTTTTACATCATAGGTTTTGTTCTGGTGGACGGGTTCCTTGTTATATTTAGACTACAGCACAGCTAATAAAAGGTTGGCACGACTCCAAATACCAAGACAGTTAGATAACATGCTAAATAAATAGTAAGACATCTCCCACTGAACATTCCGAACACAATCGGAAAACAGCGCTCTCAGCGGACAGCAATCATGCCTCACATTATTCAACAGGACAATTCATCTCGCTTCGGAAACATGTGACAGCATCTATATTACTCTACACCCGTATTGCTTGATAGGATGGTGTTCGTGCAGCTGCCTCTATTATGTGGGATGTGATGTGTGGATTGGAACGTGCTCTTCTGTTGTGACTATGTATGCCTGCATTCGTTGAAAAAAGCTTGGATACATAGCAATAGTGTACATATTTAACATCTTAATGATAACATTTGGTAATAAACTCAAAGTATTTCCTTTCTGAATGGCCATTTGTAGGCCAAGAGTAGACTATTTTTGACAATCCACCGGAGTGGGTGCGTCTGTTACCAATCCAGTCATTCCACTGGCAGATTTTCAAAAAATAGTATTTTTCTGACCTGCAAATGGGCATTGCCCAAGCCCACTGCAGAGGCCAGCTGTTTCATGAAAGGGTTAAACTGATTCAAGCATACTGTAGCTTTAGTGAAACGAGTGTCCCCACCAATGAATACATACTTGGCATTCAATCGCAAAGCTGAAGCCATTGTACAGTTAATGGGGTTCTAATAACATATCTAATGTCACATTTTATTGATCGGTTTGGCAATGCAATGCCTTACTATCCGAATAATATTGGTTCCATTTTGTTTTATTTAGTGAGTATATACGACGTCATGGCTGATGCAGATGTAGCACCTCCTTTATCATTTAATAAGTAGCATGTTGAATATGTTAACGGTAATTTGGCATAAAGGTGTTCGCTGCCTAAGGCAGCAACAATGTCTAGTCAAATAAGTTTCAAAATCTTCAAACAGCTTACACATCTGGTTATTTTATGCGACCCAGCGAGATTATTGATTGACCCTATGTTATATAGCCTATATACGGAGGACAACCTTGATCTTTCTGATTGGATTTCTTATAGCGGAAAAATGCATAGATATTTAGCTATTAAAATTGAAACTATGTATTCTGCAATGGAATACCAAACCAACGCTACAATGCATCGTTCACATATAACATGTGTCACATTCTCTCACGGATGCTTGGTAGCAGTAGTAGTAGTAGTAGTAGTAGTAGTAGTAGTAGTAGTAGTAGTAGTAGGAGTAGTAGTAGTAGTAGTAGTAGTAGTAGTAGTAGTAGTAGTAGTAGTAGTAGTAGTAGTAGTAGTAGTAGTGGTAGTAGTAGTAGTAGTAGTAGTAGTAGTAGTAGCAGTAGTAGTAGTAGTAGTAGTAGTAGTAGTAGTAGTAGTAGTAGTAGTAGTAGTAGTAGTAGTAGTAGTAGTAGTAGTAGTAGTAGTAGTAGTAGTAGTAGTAGTAGTAGTGTTGTTACTATTATTAATTATATTTATTACTGATTTTCCAATGGAGGCATTGCAATCGCTGACAAATTCTAAACATAAATGGTGTTCATTTATATATGTAAATATCAAATTGCATTTTATTGTACAGTTATTATGCAAAGTAGATATATACCGTCTGTCTATTGGCTTGTAGGGAAATAGTTGAATCTAAGTCAGTTTAGCTTGTGATTCAACCACGTTGTTATTAATTGAAAATAACATATGTTTAAAACAAAACTCTCGCTGGCAGTTTTATAAAATATTAAATTACTTTTCCTATAACGTGATAACACGAAATACTAAATCTCATCATACTGCCCATGTAAGTCTAGTAGCAATCATTCGTTATGGGGCATGATATTATTATCCATTATGATGGCTAGTAGTACTCATTCGTTATGAGGTATGAGAATAGTATACATTTTGACTAGTAGTTATCATTCCGTAGGCGGTATGAGATTATTATCCATTATGACTTGTGGTAATCATTCGCTATGAGGTTTGAGATCATTATCCGCTATGACTAGTAGTAATCATTCGCTATGAGGTATGAGATTATTATCCGCTATGACTAGTAGTAATCATTCGTCATGAGGTATGAGATTATTATCCGCTATCACTAGTAGTAAGCATTCGTCATGAGGTATGAGATTATTATCCACTATGACTAGTAGTAATCATTCGCTATGAGGTATGCGATTATTATCCGCTATGACTAGTAGTAAGCATTCGGCATGGGGGTATGAGATTGCTATCCTTTATGTCATGTAGTAATCATTCGTCATGGGGTATGAGATTAGTATCCGCTATGAGTAGTAGCACTCATTCGCTATGAGGTATGAGATTAGTATCCGCTATGACTAGTAGTAATCATTCGTCATGGGGGTATGAGATTATTATCCATTATGTCTAGTAGTAATCATTCGTCATGGGGTATGAGATTACTATCCGCTATGACTAGTAGTAATCATTCGCTATGAGGTATGAGATTAGTATCCACAATGACTAGTAGTAATCATTCGTCATGGGGGTATGAGATAACTATCCATTATGTCTAGTAGTAATCATTCGTCATTGGGTATGCGATTATTATCTGCTATGACTAGTAGTAATCATTCGTTATGAGGTATGAGATTATTATCCGCTATGACTAGTAGCAAGCATTCGCTATGAGGTATGAGATTATTATCCGCTATGACTAGTGGTAATCATTCGTTATGAGGTATGAGATTATTATCCATTATGGCTAGTAGTAAGCATTCGCTATGAGGTATGAGATTATTATCCATTATGACTAGTGGTAATCATTCGTCATGAGGTATGAGATTATTATCCATTATGACTAGTAGTAATCATTCGTTATGAGGTATGAGATTATTATCCATTATGGCTAGTAGTAAGCATTCGCTATGAGGTATGAGATTATTATCCATTATGACTAGTGGTAATCATTCGTCATGAGGTATGAGATTATTATCCATTATGACTAGTAGTAATCATTCGCTATGAGGTATGAGATTAGTATCCGCTATGGCTATTAGTAATCATTCGTTATGAGGTATGAGATTATTATCCGCTCTGGCTAGTAGTAATCATTCGTTATGATGTATGAGATTATTATCCATTCTGGATAGTAGTAATCATTCGTCATGAGGTATGAGATTATTATCCATTATGACTAGTGCTAATCATTCGTCATGAGGTATGAGATGATTATCCGCTATGACTAGTAGTAATCATTCGTTATGAGGTATGAGATTATTATCCATTATGACTAGTAGTAATTATTCGTCATGGGGTATGAGATTATTATCCACTATGACTAGTAGTAATCATTCGTCATGGGGTATGAGATTATTATCCACTATGACTAGTAGTACTCATTCGTTATGAGGTATGAGATTATTATCCACTATGCCTAGTAGTAATCATTCGTCATGGGGTATGAGAGTATTATCCATTATGACTAGTAGTAATCATTCGTCATGAGGTATGAGATGATTATCCATTATGACAAGTAGTAATCATTCGTCATGGGGTATGAGATTATTATCCACTATGCCTAGTGGTAATCATTCGTCATGAGGTATGAGATTATTATCCATTATGACTAGTAGTAATCATTCGTTATGAGGTATGAGATTATTATCCATTATGACTAGTAGTAATCATTCGTTATGAGGTATGAGATTATTATCCATTATGACTAGTAGTAATCATTCGTTATGAGGTATGAGATTATTATCCGCTATGACTAGTAGTAATCATTCGTCATGGGGTATGAGATTATTATCCATTATGACTAGTAGTAATCATTCGTCATGGGGTATGAGATTATTATCCATTATGACTAGTAGTAATCATGAGATTATTATCCGCCAAATGATTCCGAAAGGACTGTGCGATTTGTAATGGATCGTCAATATTCTGACTGATTGCTCTGTAAGGCAGTGTTCCGATAGGATATATACTGTGGTTTGGGTGAGTTCCGTTTTAATCGACGTGTATTACCGGATGTGTTTATTGAGTTCCTTGTCAATCGAGGACCTGTACATTGCGACCCAGTCAAGTTATGCCTCACTAGACGTCCTGCTCTATAGCCACGCTTAGTCACAGGTTTTGAATTAATTCCGTATGTACAGAGCGTGTTGAAAGTGTCCTTGTCTACCCGGAGGAGTGAGTTGTCGCTCATTACAGATTTCTGAATGGTATATAGTACACTGGCGGCGTACCTACTCATAGCTGGCCTTACAGTCCTACGCGATGTATACGTATTTACTATCCGCTATGACTAGTAGTAATCATTCGGTATGAGGTATGAGATTATTATCCATTATGACCAGTGGTAATCATTCGTTATGAGGTATGAGATTATTATCCATTATGACTAGTAGTAATCATTCGTTATGAGGTATGAGATTATTATCCATTATGACTAGTGGTAATCATTCGTCATGAGGTATGAGATTATTATCCATTACGACTAGTAGTAATCATTCGCTATGAGGTATGAGATTATTATCCGCTATGGCTAGTAGTAATCATTCGTTATGAGGTATGAGATTATCATCCGCTCTGGCTAGTAGTAATCATTCGTTATGAGGTATGAGATTATTATCCATTATGGATAGTAGTAATCATTCGTCATGAGGTATGAGATTATTATCCACTATGACTAGTAGTAATCATTCGTCATGGGGTATGAGATTATTATCCACTATGACTAGTAGTACTGATTCGTTATGAGGTATGAGAGTATTATCCGCTATGCCTAGTAGTAATCATTCGTCATGGAGTATGAGATTATTATCCATTATGACTAGTAGTAATCATTCGTCATGAGGTATGAGATTATTATCCATTATGACAAGTAGTAATCATTCGTCATGGGGTATGAGATTATTATCCACTATGACTAGTGGTAATCATTCGTCATGAGGTATGAGATTATTATCCATTATGACTAGTAGTACTCATTCGTTATGAGGTATGAGATTATTATCCATTATGACTAGTAGTAATCATTCGTTATGAGGTATGAGATTATTATCCGCTATGACTAGTAGTACTCATTCGTCATGGGGTATGAGATTATTATCCATTATGACTAGTAGTAATCATTCGTCATGGGGTATGAGATTATTATCCATTATGACTAGTAGTAATCATGAGATTATTATCCGCCAAATGATTCCGAAAAGACTGTGCGATTTGTAATGGATCGTCAATATTCTGACTGATTGCTCTGTAAGGCAGTGTTCCGATAGGATATATACTGTGGTTTGGGTGAGTTCCGTTTTAATCGACGTGTATTACCGGATGTGTTAATTGAGTTCCTTGTCAATCGAGGACCTGTACATTGCGACCTAGTCAATGTATGCCTCACTAGACGTCCTGCTCTAGAGCCACGCTTAGTCACAGGTTTTGAATTAATTCCGTATGTACAGAGCGTGTTGAAAGTGTTCTTGTCTACCCGGAGGAGTGAGTTGTCGCTCATTACAGATTTCTGAATGGTATATAGTACACTGGCGGCGTACCTAATCATAGCTGGCCTTACAGTCCTACGCGATGTATACGTATTTACTATCCGCTATGACTAGTAGTAATCATTCGTTATGAGGTATGAGATTATTGTCCATTATGACCAGTGGTAATCATTCGTTATGAGGTATGAGATTATTATCCATTATGACTAGTAGTAATCATTCGTTATGAGGTATGAGATTATTATCCATTATGACTAGTAGGAATCATTCGTCATGGGGTATGAGATTATTATCCATTATGACTAGTAGTAATCATTCGTTATGAGTAGGCTTGCACGATTATCCGATATTATCGAAAATTGCGATTTTTTTTCAGCCACGATTTTTTACGATGTGATTTTGAAAAAATCGAAATATCGCCAAAAGGTTACTGTCATGCCATATTCTGTCTATTTGTAGCATAGGTGTCTATTACGGCAAGCTGTTCAATTTATTTCCAAACCAGCATCTCTGAGAAAGGGGTGGGAGTATACTAGGAATAGGTAACACAAGTTGAAGTTCATTCTCTAAAATTACTTTAAAAGACGACATTAATACGAAAATCCAATGCAATTTCCGGTATAATTTCTTGCTGCCTTACTGTATACCTCAAAACCATGATCGCGGGAGTGAAAGTATTACGTGGGAAGGTATAAACATTGCCTGTTTTGTAATAAGCACGGTTTATAAACTCACAATTAATCCAAAATTTGACGTTAAATGACGTCGCGGGAATAAATAAATCACGTGATATTGCTTGCTCTCCTGTTTTTTTAGGCGAGAGGTGGTGCGTTCACAAATGTGATAGCTAAATGAGATGGTATACACGCTTTAGCAAGCATGGTGAACTATCCTAGATGTTTCTGAAGGCTAACTATTATTAGTAAACACGTGATATTGCTCGCTCTCCTCGTTTTGAAGGCGAGGGTGGTGCGTTCACAAATGTGATAGCTGAATGAGATGATATACATGCTTTAGCAAGCAACGTGAACTATCCGAGATGTTTCTGAAGGCTAAGTATTATTATTAACCGGGTACTCGGTAAATTCGGAGCAGATCTAAACATTAGATGTCTATGGATCTAAAGTACATTCCTAATATCACGTGATTTGTATATTCTTACAAAGACGAGATGAAATGCCACACTTTAGGATTCATTTTTATGTAATAAACGATGATTTTAACAGAGTACACAATATTTAGGTTGTCCAATAGAATAATTTCACTCCCGCAATGATGGATATGGTATACATTAAGCCAATGGGTAAGGCGGCAAGAAATTATTAATTGTGTCCTATTTTCGTGTTATTAACGATCGGTCTTAGTTTAAGTATCTTGGCGACTGGATTTCAAGTTTTTTTTAAATTTACCAATTAGAAGTCATCCGGCTAAATCTGATATGAAAACTCAGAGCAAACCCGATACGGCTACATAACCCACACCATGCCGTCCAACTCAACCCAAGACCAATTCACCCCGTGAATTCATATACCTTAAAATAGGGTGTACGATATATCGAAATATCGCGATTTTTTCACCGCGATATATCGCGATACCACCTAGGATAATATCGTGCAAGCCTAGTTATGAGGTATGAGATTATTATCAATTATGACTAGTAGTAATCATTCGCTATGTGGTATGAGATTATTATCCATTATGACTAGTAGTAATCATTCGTCATGGGGTATGAGATTAGTATCCATTATGGCTAGTAGTAATCATTCGTCATGACGTATGAGATTATTATCCATTATGACTAGTGGTAATCATTCGTTATGAGGTATGAGATTATTATCCATTATGACTAGTGGTAATCATTCGTTATGAGATATGAGATTATTATCCACTAAGACTAGTGGTAATCATTCGTCATGGGGTATGAGATTATTATCCATTATGACAAGTAGTAATCATTCGTTATGAGGTATGAGATTATTATCCAGTATGGCTAGTAGTACTCATTCGTTATGAGGTATGAGATTATTATCCACTATGACTAGTGGTAATCATTCGTCATGGGGTATGAGATTATTATCCATTATGACTAGTAGTAATCATTCGTCATGGGGTATGAGATTATTATCCATTATGACTAGTGGTAATCATTCGTCATGAGGTATGAGATTATCATCCATTATGACTAGTATTATCATTCGTTATGAGGTATGAGAATAGTATCCATTATGGCTAGTAGTACTCATTCGTTATGAGGTATGAGATTATTATCCACTATGACTAGTAGTAATCATTCGTCATGGGGTATGAGATTAGTATCCATTATGGCTAGTAGTAATCATTCGTCATGACGTATGAGATTATTATCCATTATGACTAGTGGTAATCATTCGTTATGAGGTATGAGATTATTATCCATTATGACTAGTGGTAATCATTCGTTATGAGATATGAGATTATTATCCACTAAGACTAGTGGTAATCATTCGTCATGGGGTATGAGATTATTATCCATTATGACAAGTAGTAATCATTCGTTATGAGGTATGAGATTATTATCCAGTATGGCTAGTAGTACTCATTCGTTATGAGGTATGAGATTATTATCCACTATGACTAGTGGTAATCATTCGTCATGGGGTATGAGATTATTATCCATTATGACTAGTAGTAATCATTCGTCATGGGGTATGAGATTATTATCCATTATGACTAGTGGTAATCATTCGTCATGAGGTATGAGATTATCATCCATTATGACTAGTAGTAATCATTCGTTATGAGGTATGAGAATAGTATCCATTATGGCTAGTAGTACTCATTCGTTATGAGGTATGAGATTATTATCCACTATGACTAGTGGTAATCATTCGTCATGGGGTATGAGATTATTATCCATTATGACTAGTAGTAATCATTCGTCATGGGGTATGAGATTAGTATCCATTATGACTAGTGGTAATCATTCGTCATGAGGAATGAGATTATTATCCACTATGACTAGTGGTAACCATTCGTCATGGGGTATGAGATTATTATCCACTATGACTAGTAGTAATTATTCGTCATGGGTATGAGATTAGTATCCACTATGACTAGTAGTAATCATTCGTCATGGGGTATGAGATTATTATCCACTATGACTAGTAGTACTCATTCGTTATGAGGTATGAGATTATTATCCACTATGACTAGTGGTAATCATTCGTCATGGGGTATGATATTATTATCCATTATGACTAGTAGTAATCATTCGTCATGGGGTATGAGATTATTATCCATTATGACTAGTTGTAATCATTCGTCATGAGGTATGAGATTATTATCCACTATGACTAGTGGTAATCATTCGTCATGGGGTATGAGATTATTATCCACTATAACTAGTAGTAATCATTCGTTATGAGGTATGAGAATAGTATCCATTATGGCTAGTAGTAATCATTCGCTATGAGGTATGAGATTATTATCCACTATGACTAGTGGTAATCATTCGTCATGGGGTATGAGATTATTATCCATTATGACTAGTAGTAATCATTCGTCATGGGGTATGAGATTATTATCCATTATGACTAGTGGTAATCATTTGTTATGAGGTATGAGATTATTATCCACTATGACTAGTGGTAATCATTCGTCATGGGGTATGAGAGTATTATCCGCTATGACTAGTAGTAATCATTCGTTATGAGGTATGAGAATAGTATCCATTATGGCTAGTAGTAACCATTCGTTATGAGGCATGCTGTTATCATCCATTATGGCTAGTGGTAATCATTCGCTATGAGGTATGACATTATTATCCATTATGACTAGTAGTAATCATTCGTTATGAGGTATGAGATTATTATCCATTATGTCTAGTAGTAATCATTCGTTATGAGGCATGAGATTATTATCAATTTGTGTTAGTAGTATTCATTCGTTATGAGGTATGAGATTAGTATCCAATCTGACTAGTAGGGGCTGTTCGTTATGAACTTTGCGATGAGTATCCATTATGGCGAGTGAAAACCATTCGTTATGAGGTATGATGTTATTATCCCGTATGGCCATGTGTAATCGCATACCTCATAGCGAATGATTGCTACTAGCCATAATGGATACTATTCTCATACCTCATAACGAATGATTTCCACTAGTCATAGCGGATAATAATCTCCTACTTCATAACGAATGATTACTACCATGTTAACTAGTATGGGAACATTTTAAAACTCATCGTATTAGACGCTGCTGTTGCTTGATGTTGCACTGCCCAGTGAGCTTCACCATTAAGCTTGTGAGTTGAAAATGAAAACCTGCGTAAACATAATAATTCCAGGTCGCTATTAGACTTCTGAGTAGAAAGTGAGAGCCTGTGTGGGGGAATGATGGCAGGGCATTAGCCTACACATCCCAACCTTGGGGAGAGAAAACGGTTTGTATTATTTTCGCTGGTGTATACACATGTTATGCAAGCCTAAAAGCACTCCCATATTACGCTGAGGACTGAATGCCTAAACACGTTACGACCGAACGTTACCACAACTGCTCAGTCTGCTCTGAATATTCAAAAATCATTTTTGAAGTTCTAAGCTAAAGGGTTTTTTAATAGAAATGGGTAAATGGCACAGCTGCCCCAGCTGCCCCCGCTGCCCCCTGCTTCCGGCGCCCCTGTTGAAACTTCATCTAAGAGCGATGCTTTTGGTGCCCACGCTCAACCACTGTGAAATTCAGAGTGTGTGCGTAATGTGTAAGCGTTGACACTACCGTCACGGTGGTGTAGGTGGGCGGCGTCAGTTCACACACACTTTGGTTTCACAGGCTTGTTGCAGGCGATTGGAAAATAGATTGAGTCCTAAACGGGCGCAAAAGAGGTATTAATGCGGCACTGGAAATAGATTATGTCCGCATGGATGCATAAGGAAGTGGTGGCACCCGCTATTGGACACTAATCCAGTCTGATAGCTGGGAACTCCTCGCGTCACAGAAACAGTTAGAATTCGAGCGGTAACCGCACAAGAAGTTACTAGGCGTACCCTCCGGCACTTGGCATATAGGGCGCTGTTGGCACACTATTAGGCGTATCCCCAGAAAGGAGAGCGTGCTGTGAGTCTTGGGCTCATGGCGAACTGTATGAATGAGCTGATTGAGTTCTGTGCACGAACGAACTGATGGTGTTAGTGGCTGCAGCTCCTTATAAAGAGCTGGTGACGTCATGGCTTAGCTTGCGCATTCGTTTTAGTTTCCGGCATACCACTTATCTATTGGTTCATTTGTTGAAATTAGTTGCGCATGCTCTAAATGGTCGATTCTGAGCTTGCTCCTAGTTCCAGAACCGAGTCCCTAGCTTGGCCCAGCGGGTCTGGACTCGCCAAGTCTTGCTGTTTACAAATCAGTGCAATATTTTCAAATATAATGTTGATCGTTTGGGGAATGTTTTGTGTCTAATAACGCTTCGTTTTGAAGCAGAATACTTTAGCTTGTATCCCTTGATATCCGAATTTGTGCACCCGGTAATGGTTCACACAAATTCCACTTAATCACTTCATATAAATTGGCTTTTCTAGCGGTCGCTAGCGTAACTCGCTGTACGGAAAGTTATTCCGATAATCCGGTTACCTGTTGTTGGCTTAAGAATCGAAATGAATACTCGGATATCTGAGATCTCTTAATAGCATATAGTGTAACGTATTTGTATCGTTAGTATCGCATCTCTGATTGCTTTCATGCTTAATCCACCAAAACACACAGTACATTCTCTCTACAACATCTTCCACTGCATTATATTGCACTGTTCCTATTTTGTATAGTCCTTTGATGCATGAGTCTAATTTTTAATAGTCTACATTCACTGATTATAATTTATTTGACATCCTGACAATGATGGCAAACTGGATGGAAATGAATTGCTCAAATAACCTTAAGGAATCTGAACATTAACTCTGACTGGTGCATTAGACATTGGCACTGTCTTAACATCAAACCAAACAAATCGAATTGCATTAAGGCAATACTTGCTTGTATGCTAATGCCAATATATTGCGAATTCTTATTGGGATGTTAATGTACACTTTGTCTCGGCGTTTTCAAGATGATTTAGGCAAGTCATACGCTAAATATTCCCTGCGCTGGTGTATGGATGCCAGCAGTGTGCTGGCATGTCGTTGTGCAAATGGACAGAGTAAAGCCGTTTGCTCAATTTTTCCCATGAAATGTTTAATTGTGGCATCTCGTTGAACACGTTGATGGATTATTTACAATGAGTAATGCAGACAGGTTCATTGTACTTAGTGTGCAATATTAGATTGATCCGCCGTGTGCAGCCTTAACGAGTTGCAACCATTAGCGTTCCAATTCACCTTTCCAGAGTGTCCATTTATCACCTGACCTAACGTCATAATCAGCTGAGTGAATATTAACAGCTTACCTGTGTAGTTTCTTGGAAATTGGTAGTCAGGGTATTCAAAGAACGATCGATCCCAACACGAGCGAGGTGTGGGTGGAGCTTAGCTAGAGATGGGCGGGGCAAAGCTAAAACCGGAAAGGTCCATGGTTTCTGCTGACGGCGAGCAATCCCTTTATTTCACTTAACACTTGCACGAGGAAGCCTGCGCAAACCGCCCTTTACAGTGGTTTCCAGGAATTACATTTGCAGTGTGTGTGTTTGTGTGTGCGTGTGTGCGCGCGCGCGCGTGTGCATGTGTGTGTGAGGGAGAGAGGGAGCGACAGGGGGTGGGGAGTTGCTTTTACCATTAGTATTGTAAATCTATCAGATAATGCTAATTTGAAACTATAAATATTGTCTCTTCCAAACCATCATGTACCGTCTGAATGCAAGGGACTAGAATATGTTTTGTCGATAATCAATCGACATGACGAGCCTACACTTTTATGACCTTAACTTTGGCATGACATCTCAGAGCTTAATATTCATTAAGTCGTCATCATCCAGTGAATAGTGCTCTGTGAAAAGGTCCTGAGTGTGATGTGATTGGGCCAAAATAGATGGCCGGCCAATAAGTTGTTCAGAGTCAGCCGCCTATGCTTATATAAGATGCTATAAGGCTTACAAAGCCAACACTTCAACAACTAATGATCATACCTTTTGTCTAACTCTTGCTTGTTTCAAGATATTAATATAAGTGAATAAATTTGATATTATCATTCTAGCATCCGTGTAGAGAAAAAGGAAATCGAATCTTGAATCTTTTGATGCTGACTCAGAGCATAGAGTTAATTAAGGTGCAGTTTTAGTAATGCGGTATCAGATCCCAAATCCTCTCTTAATTGCCCGTATTAGAGCTGAAGAGTCATTATGAAATTAAGAAATATTTATCCTAATGAACCTTCATCTTTAAGAACCTGATTTCTCAAAATATGTGTCATTGTGTATTGATGCGTAATGGACCTTTCCAGTTGTTGTTATGCCCCGCCCATCTCTAGCTAAGCTCCACCCATACCATGCTCGTCTTGGGCTCGATAGATCTCTGAGCTCCGTAACTATCAATTTCCAGAAAACTATAAAGGTAAGCTGCTCAATATTTTGAAACTAATTTGGCAGGGTGGTATTGCTGTCTATCAGTTTCAAAATATGTAGCAGCATGTCTATTGAATAGTCGTGACATACAATTCGTACAGCGTGCCGGACTATTAAGAGTTAACGACAGGCCATATAGAATCATTGATGACGTAATGAGTAGGCCGTCATCATACACGCCGCTTAGCTTATATGAAGTTATATGACGTCATTGCTCTGGAAAGGTCAATTAACATCAGTAACATGTTCTGCACATAAGATGGGAACAAGACAATGTTTAGTGGGCAGGTGAACAGTGTCAACAATATCATATTAAATCATGTTCAACCTGTATTAGCATAGCCCGTTGAAATTGCGTTCATTAAACAAGGATGTGTAGTTTGTTTTGCTAGGAATTTAGTTAATGTCGTTAATATTGCATGGGCTAGAAGCAATTGTTTAAATTCTAACTATCTGTATTACAAAATAATGTTTCAACTAAACTCGCGTATCCTTTTTCAATTCACGAAACCTGCATCACATGTACACATGATCCGGAAACATCACTGCTGTAGCATAAATGATTTTGTATGTCACACTTAGACAGAATCTATGTGTGCATACTGGTCATTTGTGTCCATCAAACCTCGTGTGTGTGTGTGTGTGTGTGTGTGTGTGTGTGTGTGTGTGTGTGTGTGTGTGTGTGTGTGTGCGTATATATATATATATATATGTGTGTGTTTGTGTATGTGCATGCGTGTGCGTCTGTGTGTCTATGCATGCATATGTGCGTATGTGTGTGTATGCGAGGGATATGCTATTAGATACAAAAATGACGGAACTGATTTATGAAGCCTAAGTATTTAAAAACGCCGACCCAGGTATTTACATAGTTACCAATGCATACCTGCCAGTCTGCAAACTTCCGTCATACCTCCTATGTGTGAGTGAGTGAGTGAGTGAGTGAGTGAGTGTGTGAGTGAGTGAGTGAGTGAGTGAGTGAGTGAGTGAGTGAGTGAGTGAGTGAGTGAGTGAGTGAGTGAGTGAGTGAGTGAGTGAGTGAGTGAGTGAGTGAGTGAGTGAGTGAGTGAGTGAGTGAGTGAGTGAGTGAGTGAGTGAGTGAGTGAGTGAGTGAGTGAGTGAGTGCGTGAGTGAGTGAGTGAGTGAGTGAGTGAGTGAGTGAGTGGGTGGGTGGGTGGGTGGGTGGGTGGGTGGGCGGGCGGGCGAGCGAGCGAGCGAGTGAGTGAGTGAGTGGGTGTGTGAGTAAGTGTGTGAGGGAGTGAGCGAGTGAGGGAGTGAGCGAGCGAGTGAGTGAGTGAGTGAGTGAGTGAGTGAGTGAGTGAGTGAGTGAGTGAGTGAGTGAGTGAGTGAGTGAGTGAGTGAGTGAGTGAGTGAGTGAGTGAGTGAGTGAGTGAGTGAGTGAGTGAGTGAGTGAGTGAGTGAGTGAGTGAGTGAGTGAGTGAGTGAGTGAGTGAGTGAGTGAGTGAGTGAGTGAGTGAGTGAGTGAGTGAGTGAGTGAGTGAGTGAGTGAGTGAGTGAGTGAGTGGGTGGGTGAGTGAGTGTGTGAGTGAGTGAGTGAGTGAGTGAGTGAGTGGGTGGGTGGGTGGGTGGGTGGGTGGGTGGGTGGGTGGGTGGGTGGGTGGGTGGGTGTGTGTGTGAGTGAGTGAGTGAGTGTGTTATGCTTTTTTGTTTATTCCGAACGGGTGAATCGTTTTGAGTTCTTTGATCCAGTAGTGTTCTCTGTTTAATCTTAGTTTTTTTTATCTGTAAAAATTCTTTCAATTGGTCTTATCGTGATGTCTTGCATAGAATGTCTTGGATGGTTGAAATGCCATGAGATTCTCGTGTCCGTTTGGTGTCGGATTGCATGGATATGTTGTGTGAGTCGTTTGCTGAGTGTTTGACTTGTTTCTCCTATGTATTGAGAGCTGCATTGTTTGCATTCTATGAGGTAAATAATGTTGGTGGTATTGCAGCTCATTTGTGTGTTGATTTTGTAGTCTTTACCAGTGACGTAACTAGTGAATTTGTCAGCAGTGTTCATGTATTGTTTGCATGTGATGCAATTGCTGTTGTTGCATTGTTGGAGTGTCCCTACTATGTCGTGAGTGTCATCTGGTGTCGGTACGATCTTATTGTTAGCATCTGGATTTTTTATTTTAATTAGGCTAGAGTGGACTAGGTGGTCCCTAATGCTTTTATTTTTCTTGAATGCTACTACTGGGTAGTTGGGAAAAATTGGTGCTAAGATTGGTGAAGACAAGATGTACTTTTCCCAGTAGGTCCGAATGGATTTGCCTATGTGTTCTAATGATGGGTGGTATTGTAGTATGCAAGCTGGCCTATGTTTGTAATGTTCTGTGACAATCTGTATGCCTTCTTCGTGTGGGATGTTTGTGTATAGTGATCTGACATCCATTGTGCATAGGATTGAGCCAGCATCCACTGTAGTGTTTTCTATATGTTGGATGAATGCAGTGGTGTCTTGTAGTAGATTTGGGATATCATTTTCCGTGTCTTTTAGTAGGTAGTCTGTGACTTCATTAATGCGTGACGTGGGGCCATCGCAGTTGGATACAATCGGGCGTCAGGGTGGTGGTAGTTTGCCTTTGTGTATCTTAGGGTTAATGTAGATGCGTGGAGTTCTGACTTTGAATTCGGTGAGATATCTGTGTGTCTGTCCTATGATGGCTCCGGTGATTAGAAGTTCGTTAATGTATGCATCTATGGTGTCTTTATATTCTAAAGTGGGATTTTCACTGAGTTTGGTGTAGTATGCGACATTTGTAAGTTGTCTGTGTACTTCTGCAATGTAGTCTGTTTTGTTGAGAATGACTATTGCGGAGCCTTTATCTGCTGGTCTGATGACTATGTTTGTGTTATTAGCTAATGTTTTGAGGGCTGTTTTCTCATGGTGTGTGATGTTGGATCGTGGTGACTTGTCGGGTGGTTTGGTGATAAGCTTGGTGAGTGATGACCGGAGTTTGTTGATGGCATTGGGTGTTGTGCTTGGTCTCCATTCTGAGGGTAGTTTGAATTTGGATGGTGCTCTGGGTTTTTCAAGGTTGTTGCTGTAAAAGTAGTATTTGCATTCTAACTTCCTGATGAATTGATCTATGCAGTGTATTTGTGTGTCTGGTGATATGTGGTGTGGTGTGGGTACAAATGAAAGGCCTTTGTTTAGAATGGAATTTTCTGTTTTGGTAAGTTTGTGGTTGGACAGGTTAACGACAATTTCTGGTGTTGTTTTTTTGTGTGTTGATGATGCGTTGTTTTATGCGTTTTTGTAGTTGTGTACCTGATGTTAAACGTCTAATTGGCCGATTATTTCTAAGAGTAGTTTTTTCACATTTTCGTTTTTGGATTGTTTTATGGCTTCGGCATATGATTTGGTTTGTGGTGTGCTTGTACTTGTCTGTGATGTTGTTTGGATGGGTTGGGTTCTGGGTTGGTGTGTTGAGTGTGTGATAGGTTGTGTTCTGGGAAGGTACATCTGCTCTCTTGGTGGTGATGGATGTGCGTGGTGGATGGGAGGTGGTTGTCTTGAGTAGGGTATTATAAAGTGTCGGTTGTTTGTGTAGTGGCGGTTGGTTTGAGATATTTATTTTGGTCCAACTTGCCCTGGTTTGAAGGTGGTTTGTGGTGAATATGGTTTGTTCTGTATGTGTGGTGCTCCCCCATTTTTTGGCAGGGGAAGTGGGTTGCTTCTCGGTTGTCTCTCTGTGTTGATCTGTGGTTGCTGTTTGAGCTGTGTAGGTCTAAACCATTGAGTTGTGGTTTGGTTGTGCTGTGGTGTTTGTGGTCTTGTGTATGTATGTGGGTTTTGCTTTGTGTGTTGTCTTTGTGCTGGTTGAGGTGTTGGCAACAGCGGTGGTCTGTGGCGTCTCTCTGTTGGTGTGTGTTGTGCTGGGCGTGCTTGCTTCTGCGTGTGGTGCATTTGATGTTGTAGATCCATCAAAGGCGGGATGTTTGCCTTTCGCATGACTGGGTGTTGTGTGCTTTGTTTGTGTGTGTCATTGTGTGTCCTGTTTGTGCTTGTTTTGTGTGTCTATATGCTGGTTGTGGCGAACTTAGCAGCTATCCTGTGTGCCTTAGCAACCGCTCTGTCCGCTTCGTATGTGTGTGAGTCTAACAGATTCCCTTCAATTGTGTGTGCTTGCTGTTTGTGGTAGTGTATTTTTTTGTAGTAATGTTCTAGGATTGCGTGTTGGATGCTGTTAGCCGCGGCTTTTAAGATCGAGTCGATCTCTGCAGTGGTTTCTGTGTTGGGGTCTACGATGGCTAGTGCTATGTCTGGCTTAACGATATGTGTGTTGTTCTTGATGGCATGTTCTATGTTCTGTATGTGGTGCTGCAGTTGTTCTGTTTTGTATAGGGATTTGTATAGTTGCTGAAATGTGTTTTCGTGCTGTTGGTTAACAGGGTGCTCTAAATCGGCTTTCCTGAAGATTGGTGGTAGGCGTGTCTGTGTTTCTGCATCCGTGTGTGCTTTTGTTGTTAATGTGGTGGTGTTAGTAGTGGCTGCAGAGGTGACCGATTGTTGTGGTGGTGGTGGTGACGGCGGGGTGGTTGCTGTTGGGTTGTGCGTTGTAGTTGTGTGTTCTTCTGTAGGGTTGACTGATTGTGTGGTTTGTATTGGTGTGGGTGTGGACTTTGGGTGTAACTCTGTCTGGCTCCTGGTCTGTGGCCTGTTATCCTCTGGATTCATAGTGGACAGGTGCGCGCGCGCGCGTGTGTGTGTGCGTGTGTGTGTGTGTGTGTGTGTGTGTGTGTGTGTGTGCGTGTGTGCGCTTGTGCGTGTGTGTGGTTAAAAAACAAGATTGGAAGATATGGTGTCAGTTCACGAAGATATATTATATTGAAAGCAAAACAAATACATTATTACAGTATATATATTACAATAAAAACTTACGTTTGTTGATTTCTGTTGGAGGCCATATTTCCTAGATTATTTGCACTAAAACACTAAAGTGGCTAAGCTATTATGTAACACTAATCTGGCAAAACTGTTATAAAACACTAATCTGGCTTAAACTTTTGTCAAAACTTATAATAAGGTGGTCCTAAAGTGGCTAAGCTATTATTAAACACTAATCTGGCAAAACTATTATAAAAACACTAATCTGGCAAAACTATTATCAAAACTTTTAATAAGGACCACCTGCATACATTAACGAACGTTTAATCACCGGAGCCATCACAGGACAGACACACAGATATCTCACCGAATTCAAAGTCAGAACTCCACGCATCTACATTAACACCTAAGATACACAAAGGCAAATTACCACCACCAGGACGCCCGATTGTATGCAACTGCGATGGCCCCACGTCACGCATTAATGAATTCACAGACCACCTACTAAAAGACACGGAAAATGATATCCCAAATCTACTACAAGACACCACTGCATTCATCCAACATATAGAAAACACTACAGTGGATGCTGGCTCAATCCTATGCACAATGGATGTCAGATCACTATACACAAACATCCCACACGAAGAAGGCATACAGATTGTCACAGAACATTACAGACATACACTTGAAAAAACAAACACAAACAACAATAACCACACACCTGCACACATCTACCCAGACGAATTGGCCCGAATAATGAGATACATTCTTACAAAAAACAGCTTCCAATTCAATGAAGACTACTACATACAAACACATGGAACAGCCATGGGAGCCAAGTTTGCTGTCAAATATGCTAACATGTACGTGTACACCATAGTAAGCAGAATGTTATCAACATGGATGGGCAGCACTCCATCTCACTTAGTTAGATACATAGATGACATATTTTTCATTTGGAACACCAGTGAGAACGAACTACTTGAATTTCACGCACACATGAATAAAGAGCATCCCACAATAAAATTTGACTTGGAATATTCAACAGAAAAAATCCCATTTTTGGACACAATGGTATACAAAGAAGATAACAAGCTTAAATTGGACCTATACAGAAAACCTACAGACAAACAACAGTATCTTCACAAACAATCAAGCCACCCTAAAACACAAAACATTCCATAATCTACATCCAAGCATGAAGATACAAACGCATCATCACAGATCCCACTAGATTAAAACAACGCACACAGGAACTCACAGATGCATTCATCCACCGGGGATACAAAGAGACAGAAATTAAAGCCATCATAGAAAAAACCGAGAACACAGAGAGAAGACATTCTTTACAAACTACCCACACAAAAACAGCCTAGGCCAGCTTGCATACTACACTACCACCCATCATTAGAACACATAGGCAAATCCATTCGGACCTACTGGGAAAAGTACATCTTGTCTTCACCAATCTTAGCACCAATTTTTCCCAACTACCCAGTAGTAGCATTCAAGAAAAATAAAAGCATTAAGGACCACCTAGTCCACTCTAGCCTAATTAAAATAAAAAATCCAGATGCTAACAATAAGATCGTACAGACACCAGATGACACTCACGACATAGTAGGGACACTCCAACAATGCAACAACAGCAATTGCATCACATGCAAAGAATACATGAACACTGCTGACAAATTCACTAGTTACGTCACTGGTAAAGACTACAAAATCAACACACAAATGAGCTGCAATACCACCAACATTATTTACCTCATAGAATGCAAACAATGCAGCTCTCAATACATAGGAGAAACAAGTCAAACACTCAGCAAACGACTCACACAACATATCCATGCAATCCGACACCAAACAGACACGAGAATCTCATGGCATTTCAACCATCCAAGACATTCTATGAAAGACATCACGATAAGACCAATTGAAAGAATTTTTACAGATAAAAAACAACTAATATTAAACAGAGAACACTACTGGATCAAAGAACTCACAACGATTCACCTGTTCGGAATAAACAAAAAAACATAACACACTCACTCACTCACTCACACACCCACCCACCCACTCACTCACTCACTCACTCACTCACTCACTCACTCACTCACTCACTCACACCATCACCCACCCACTCACTCACTCACTCACTCACTCGCTCACTCACTCCCTCACTCACTCACTCCCTCACACACTTACTCACACACTTACTCACACACCCAATCACTCACTCACTCACTCACTCACTCACTCACTCACTCACTCACTCACTCACTCACTCACTCACTCACTCACTCACTCACTCACTCACTCACTCACTCACTCACTCACTCACTCACTCACTCACTCACTCACTCACTCACTCACTCACTCACTCACTCACTCACTCACTCACTCACTCACTCACTCACTCACTCACTCACTCACTCACTCACTCACTCACTCACTCACTCACTCACTCACTCACTCACTCACTCACTCACTCACTCACTCACTCACTCACTCACTCACTCACTCACTCACTCACTCACTCACTCACTCACTCACTCACTCACTCACTCACTCACTCACTCACTCACTCACTCACTCACTCACTCACTCACTCACTCACTCACTCACTCACTCACACATAGGAGGTTTGACGGAAGTTTGCAGACTGGCAGGTATGCATAGGTAACTA
Organism: Chaetoderma sp. LZ-2023a; assembly: GCA_034401795.1. Classification (NCBI taxonomy): domain Eukaryota; kingdom Metazoa; phylum Mollusca; class Caudofoveata; order Chaetodermatida; family Chaetodermatidae; genus Chaetoderma; species Chaetoderma sp. LZ-2023a. Next base: position 83,195,926 of record CM067364.1, read on the forward strand.
TGTAAATACCTGGGTCGGCGTTTTTAAATACTTAGGAAACGGCATGATGTTCGTTGAAGTATTGGGAAATGGGAGCGTTTACAAAGCACAGGTCATATATAAACTGCAGGCGCGGGCGTATGTGGGACTATTTCAGCAATGCTTCATGAATTGGCGCGGCATGCATTAGGTATCAGGGACACCATATAAGTGGCTAGTGGTGAACTGTTATCTAGACGCGAATCAGCGAATAGAGGAATCCAGGCTGTCGGTCAATCATATGACGGCATAATCAATTACGTCATTTTGTGGGCTGACGTCATAATCAATTACAAAAACACTTTTCATTGAGGAAAGAATTCCATTTTCTTGCAAAAATCTTGGTTAATTAATATCGCTAGTATGTATAGCACTTTGAGCTGCTGCTGCTGCTGCTGGTGCAATATGGGATTGCACATCACTTCCATGGATCGCGTTTTTATGATAACATTGGAATACATAAATGCATTCATTTAATTTGATTAAAGGGACATTACCTTCGAGATACAAATACATTCGGACATTTTCAATATTGTTTCCGGATATTAACTTTATAGCTCTATCAGCAAGAGCGTCTTTATACAATATGGCATTAACGGTATTCATTTAGGTTTTAGTACATCAGCTTTGATGTAGAACTGCGGTAATGAATGGTATTCCCAAACGACCAGGACTAAACATGAGAGATTGTATTCTTTGTTTTATTTGAAAAATCCTAGGAAATTGCTTTGATCATCGCAATTTATTTTCCTTTTAACTATTCTAACAAATCATGATAACATGTTCTATGAGTAGACACGGTACTGATGAATTGACTCGTCGACCTTCTACTATATCATCCCACGTACACGATTCGATAATGGACGAATTCAGTTTTAGCTATGTCACGCCCATCTCAAGCTCAGTTCCGTCCAGGCTTTTCCCGCGTTGGGATCGATCAAACACTGCACTCCCTGAATCTCAATTACTAGAAAACTATACTGGTAAGCTGTTTTATATTTTGAAACTAGTTTGACAGGATATTGTTTCTGCCTATGACAGCAGCAGCGCCCAGTCAAATTAGCTTCCAAACTTTCAACAGCAGGTGCATTTAATAGTAAATACATACAATTCAGACAACGTTACAGACTAGTAAGCGTTTATGTTGGACTAAATTACGTCATACACATACTTTGCAAGACCCGAGTGTCAATAAAATGAACTTGACGGTACGTGTGACATTCTTGATCATGACGTCATAGGATTGATCGATAAACTGGCTTCCTCTATTCTGTGGGTGATGCGAGTAACAGGCAATCCTGTGATTAATAGCATGAGTATTGTAGTCGAACTACTGGTAGAATATTTTCAAAGTAAATATAAATACATATCTGAGATAATTTGTGTCCACTTATATTCATATATTCAATGTTAGTTAGCATAGTTCTACGTCGAACATATCACGTGCCGTGCCATATAAATTTAGATGAACATAACTAAGGGCTAACTAGCACGAGAAAGGTTGGACACATAAATCAACTTATCCATTCATTCATGTCTCGATCAGGTGTGCTACACAAGTGAAACGCGGATTACGAAATCGTATTAAATCACCTTGTAATGAGGAGTGTGTAGGGGAGGTGGGGGTGGGGGCGGGGTGGTAATGCCTCAAAACGACAATCATTCCCTGTATTATCTGGAAACATGGGAACAATGGACATTTCCATTTTAGCTATGCCCCGCCCATCACTAGCTAAGCTCCACCCGCACCTCGCCGTGTTGGGATTGATCGATCTCCAAATGCCCTAGCGATCAAATTCCTGAAAACTATACAGGGGAGCTGTTGAATATTTTGTAACTAATTTGACTGGGTGCTGTTGCTGCCTATGGCAGCAACAGCGCCCAGTCAAATTAGTTTCAAAATATTCAACAGAATAGTTATTAAATAGTAAAAGTAACAAATGTCTACAACAACGCATAGACCGTCTTCAAATATGCGTTCGTGACATACTTATCGACGTCATTCATGATGGCATTCAGTATGATGTCATTGTACACACCGCGCAGTTCATTATGACGTCATATGATGGGTGGGTACTCTGGACAACTGAATTGGTACATCGTTTGTGTTACTGACTTCATTCAGCTGTTGTGTCCCATGTGTTTATGATAACCTCGTTCTGGGCATGGGCAGTGTAGACCTGATTTACTGCAGGATAGGTTATAAGTCTGTACTACACCCACCTTGCATAGCATACGCTTATAGAGAGGGGACACAACAGCTGGACGAAGTCATTGATCTTTATATATACCAAATTAAGGAAGTGTGATGATAGGCAAAGCAAAATAATGATTAACCGGTCAACCTAATGAGTGCACGTATTTAGTCACTCTAAACGGCTGGTTGGGCTAATACAACACCCAATCCTATATAGATGCCGTCTCTATCCACAAAGCGGCGTGCGCTAAGACTGCCAAAAAGTAACTGTTTGGGCATCTAGTAGACTCGGCATTATTCTACATTGTCATGTCATACACTCCATGAGTTGCGGTATTTCCAAAGTTATTTTTTGTCAATTAACTAATTACGCCACATGTGTTACATAGTTGTGCAGTTCATGTAACAGAAATGATAAGCTTCAGATCAGAGCAAAGCCTGAATTTTCCAATGCATCATCTAGGTCAACGTTCTAGTGCTCAAATCCTGTTATGGAGCGGAGACTTAATCTGTTAAATCTAGTGGCGAGTATGGCATGTCTCAATGTACAGTGTGATTGAAGATCGTTGGCTTAAATCAATACATTGATAGCTCGAGTCATGAAGAACCAACAACTCGCTATGAGGATACCGTACAGATAATCTGTTGAATATGTTGAAGATCGTTAAATCCTCTTCACGATATTCATTATCTACGCACATCGTAAATAATCGTTCATGCCTGTTCTCTGGTTCAAAGGATTAAAGGACGTGAACTGCTTACACGGAATCCAATTCGCAGACAGTCCGTAACGAGTCTATGGTCTTAGTGCGATAGTAAACACATACCGGTTCCCAAAAAAAGTGCATCTTGAACACACCTTCATAATAATTCACCTTTCCAGTGTATCCATCGATCATCTGACGTCATATGACGGCATAATTAACTAAGTAGCGTGAATGATGACGTCATAATCATTACGTCATGAATGATTCGATATAGTCTGTCTTTAGCGCTTAATATTCCGACGCGTTGTACAAATTGTATGTTTTTACTATTTAATACACATTCTGTTCAATATTTTACTACTAATTTGATTGGACGCTGTAGCTGCTATAAGCAGCAACAGCACCCAGTCAAATTAGTTTCAGCATATTCAATAGCCCACATGTATAATTTTCTGGAAATTGATAATCAGTGAGTTTATAGATCGATCGCTCCCAGCACGGGCGTGGTGTGGGTGGAGCTTAGATTGAGCTAAATGTGGAAAGGTACATTATGGCATCACGTAGCGCGGTATGTATATACCTAATTGCCACTAGTCGAGCAGTTTCGATATTAAAGTGCGAAATCGATATAAAATAGTGTTGCCATTCTGGGAAGCATTACGTATTAAATATGAATGGCAGTGTGATGTATCACATATGGGACACGGCTCCAGTATGGAAACTATGGATTTCACTAAGATAGTATAATACCAGATTTCTAGACATAATTTAAATAGGAGCCATTTCGAGTCTTTTCTATGCAAAACAATCCTAGCGCTGGTCATCATGAATCGGTCATAGACCTGTCCATCACAGCGTAAACCACAACCACAATGAACAGCACATGGTTATTGCAATTATTGTAGCCATTACAAGTAGAATTATGTCGATGTATAGCGAAATTATATACCATTACGATCACTCATCGACTATGATACTGTGACTAACATCAATCAGGCATATGGTATGGGAAATTTGGTCGATCAAACTACGCAGTCAATGCCCGTTCTTGCACTTTTCATTCATGTATTAGTAATGTTCAATTGCACTATTTTAATCAGTCGTTGTTAATAGCTGCTACTGACATCGGAAACAACGGTATACAGTGTCGTCATTGTTGATATGAACATGAGTTGCGTGCGGTAAATGTAGTTTGGACAAAACGCGCTACAAACCAGTTTTAGACAGATGGACTACATATTATAACATCACCTCCCACAGCTATACATATAATATTATGGTAGATACAATTATCGTTATCAATATGGATGCCATTTTGCAAAATAAATTCATGGAGAAAGTAATGTTTTTTATCGGCTATGTAATATACAATAACCGTAATGGAACATCACCCTTGCCATTATTACACTACAGATCGTTGCAATGCATGGTATCAAAGAAATGTTTGCAAAAGAACTTCTAGTGGTGAGGCCCGATGCACGCGCTTCTGGGATTTTCCAGTTTATTCGTCAATCATACGCCGTCATGTGACGTGATAATGAACTACGTAACGTTTAGGATGACGTTATAATCATCATGTCATGAAAGACTTGATTTAGTCCCTCTTAAGAGCTTAATTGTCAGTCAGGTTGTATGTGCTTCATGTCTTTACTATTTAATACACGAGTTGTTGAATACTTTGAAACTAATTTGACTGTCAAATTAGTGTCAAATTGTACACCAACTTACATGTGCAGTTTTATGGAAATTGATAGTCGCGGAGTTGAGAGATCTATGGACCCCAACACGAGCGAGGTGTGGGTGGAGCTTAGTTAGAGATTGGCAGAGCATAGCTAAAACAGGTATGGTTCATTGAGGTAGGTAATTCCATCTTTACAAAGCATGTAGCCGCTGAGTACATACCATGCACACGTGTACCTGCATCGACTAAGGGTGCATGCATCAGCAGTCGGCAAATAGCGTTATCTAAAACATAATGTCTAATAAAGAAGTATACAGGTTAATACATATATCGTCCAATTGATCACGGATAATTCTTCGGCTGATGCATCTGCTTGTCCGTATGAGATGTTGTTGTAATAGTGGTACACGCATTGTGAATGTATGAATGCTTGGAAATCTTACCTGTTGGCATTTTCCCGGCATTTTCCGGGCTTGATGTTAATCTGTCGACAGTTGGTTAGACGAGGAAATCCTGTGAGTACGAAAAGGCGTGACGTAGAAACCACTTGACCACCAGCTGAAGCAATACTAAGCTAGATTGCACCAGCGGGGTGATATTTGAGCGACTGTCTAGACAGACTCTCTCTCTCTCTCTCTCTCTCTCTCTCTCTCTCTCTCTCTCTCTCTCTCTCTCTCTCTCTCTCTTCCTGGCTTGCGATATACACTTTAAACTTGATAATATAGCGATGGTGTGAAATGTCAGCCTCATCGCCAGGAACAACCTAATTTGTATAAATATTAAATTAGCTTTGGCGAGCTTGCCTACAGATGTAATGTGCAACGTATCCTAGCAACTGCGATTTTGCTCGTAGATTCAAAATATGTGCATGGTGCATTCGTAGTGATCTTGGCCATAATCATACTATTTAATCGTGTCTAAATGTCTAACATAAGTTGATTGGCCTAGTGCGGTAGGTATGGTAATCGTCGAGATCCTTATCCGTGATGCTTTCACGTTCACTCACTTGGACATTGATCAGATAAGTTAAGGCCAGCCCCGGGAGTTATAAGTGTATGTTCCACGGTCGTCAATAAAGTAATTGCCAGTTTGTTAATGTTTACCCACATATATCAACCACAAATGGCTTCATCAGTGGGCTTGCGAAATCGCCATTTTCAGACGAAGAGAAGACTGTTTTTGAAAATGTACCACTGGAACGGCTCCCTTTTGATTAGGTGTTCAGCTGGCTTAATGAGCACGTTTTGGCGTTGACTAATGCCGCTGTTAGAGACAGACTTGGCTGCAATGCAATAGGACATGGTTCGATTAAGGATTACGTTCTCGAGCGTAAAGCGTCATCTCACCAATTTAAACTTTTCTAATAATGATGTATTGCATGATCGGCAGCCCCAGTCACATCATAGACACCATTTCTATCTAAGTATTAAAGGGGATAAAAGAATGTCTAAGCATAGCACTTGTGTCAACAGCCTGCACGTGCAGTTGCTATAACTCTGGCGGATGCTGTTACCTGGCGGATAACAGATATGCATATTTATGGCCTTGCGCGGTGGTATGTGGCTGTAAGGCTAAGACGCATATTTCACGTTGCTAATTCAACTTAGGAGATAAAGAATCGATCTCCTATTGTGGGAATTCCACTTATGTAATGGGTTCATTCTCGAGTAGTGTTGGCACCTACCGGCCTGAGAAACAGAGAGGCAATGTGTCGTCAGGGTAACAGATTTGATTCTTCGTAATCCGATTTCATAAAGAAGTGTCTTCATTCTTTTTTCTGTGAGAGGAGGGCGCATTATTTCCATCTTTCACAGCGCGGTGGCTTGTGCAATACAATTCTCTTTCCAATCTCACTTCCTTACTCAATTTCGCATTTCGCGCCCACTCCTCCACCTCTCTCTCTCTCTCTCTCTCTCGCTCCCCTCTGCCCAAACACGTCCGCCCACCCACCCCCTCCCTCTCCACCCCCCCCCCTCTACCCCTTCCCCCTCCTCCTCTCTCCCTCTCCCTCTCCATCTTCCTCTCCCTCTCCAGATCGCGCTCTCTATCTCCCTCTTCCCACCCCCCTCTCTCTCTCTCTCTCTCGCTGTCTCTCGATTACAGCGCTGTTCTCTGCAAGGGCATGGTACCATCCCTAGCCGTAGTGAGCACCTGGCAATAGATAAAGCAGTGCCCAAGAGATAAAGTGATGCAATCATAAAAGTGGTCTTAGCTCGTCTACCAGGTGGATGCCATTTTTGGCATCGCCCTATTGGCATATTAATATGGGAGACAGTAATGCTGGTAAATGTACTCGGTCCGGTTTTAAATGAGAAGACATGCACACACAGGAATAGACCACATACCAAGATGATGTTAATGCGAAGACATCCACACACAGGGATAGACCGCACACCAAGATGCTGTTAATGAGAAGACATCCACACCCAGTGATAGACAACACACCAAGATGGTGTTAATGAGAAGACATAAAACACAGGGATAGACCGCACACCAAGATGTTGTTAATGAGAAGACATCCACACACATGGATAGACCGCAAACCAAGATGCTGTTAATGCGAAGACATCCACACACAGGGATAGACCGCAAACCCAGATGCTGTTAATGAGAAGACATTCATACACAGGGATAGACCGCACACCAAGATGTTGTTAATGAGAACACATCCACATACAGGTATAGACCACACACCAAGATGTTATTAATGAGAAGACATCCAAAAAAGCGATAGACCGCAAACCAAGATGCTGTTAATGCGAAGACATCCACACACATGGATAGACCGCACACCAGATGTTGTTAATGACAAGACATACACACACAGGGATAGACTGCACACCAAGATGTTGTTAATGAGAAGACATCCACACACATGGGTAGACCGCACACCAAGATGTTGTTAATGAGAAGACATACACACACAGGGATAGACCGGACAACACGATGTTGTTAATTAGAAGACATCGACACACAGGGATAGACCGCAAACCAAGATGTCGTTAATTAGAAGACATCCACACACAGGGATAGACCACACACCAAGATGTTCTTAATGAGAAGACTTCCACCCACCGGGATAGACCGCACACCAAATGATGTTAATAAGAAGATATCCACACACATGGATAGACCGACAACCAAGATGCTGTTAATGAGAAGACATCCACCCACATGGATAGACAGCAAACCAAGATGTTGTTAATGAGAAGACATTCACACACGTGGATTGAACGCAAACCCAGATGCTTTTAATGAGAAGACATCCACACACATGGGTAGACACTGTCTACTAGACAGCACATCAGGATGCTGTTAATGCGAAGACATCCACACACAGGGATAGACCGCAAACCAAGATGCTGTTAATGAGAAGACATCCATACACAGGGATAGACCACAGACCAAGATGCTGTTAATGAGAAGATATCCACACACATGGATAGACCGCACACCAGAGGCTGTTGATGAGAAGGCATCAACACACGTGGATAGAACGCAAACCAAGTTGCTGATAAAGCGAAGACATCCACACACAGGGATACACCGCACACCAAGATGTTGTTAATGAGAAGACATCCACACACATGGTTAGACCGCAAACCAAGATGCTGTTAATGCGAAGACATCCACACACAGGTATAGACCGCACACCAAGTTGTTGTTAATGAGAAGACATCCACACTCATGGATAGACAGCAAACCAAGATGGTGTTAAGGAGAAGACATCCACACACAGGGATAGACCGCACACCAAGATGTTGTTAATGAGAAGACATCCACTCCACACACATAGATAGACCGCAAACCAAGCTGTTGTTAATGAGAAGACATCCATACACAGGGATAGCCCACACACCAAGTTGTTGTTAATGAGAAGATATTCACACACGTGGATTGAAAGCAAACCCAGATGCTTTTAATGAGAAGACATCCACACACATGGGTAGATACTGTTTACTAGACAGCACATCAGGATGATGTTAATGCGAAGACATCCACACACAGGGATAGACCGCAAACCAAGATGCTGTTAATGAGAAGACATCCATACACAAGGATAGACCACAGACCAAGATGCTGTTAATGAGAAGATATCCACACACATGGATAGACCGCACACCAGAGGCTGTTAATGAGAAGACATCCATACACAGGGACAAAACCGCACACCAAGTTGTTGTTAACGAGAAGACATCCACACTAATGGATAGACCACAAACCAAGATGCTGTTAATGAGAAGACATCTATAAACAGGGATAAACCGCACACCAAGTTTGTGTTAATGAGAAGACATCCACACACATGGATAGACCGCAAACCAAGATGTTGCTAATGAGAAGATATCAACCCATATGGATATACCGCACACCAGATGTTGTTGATGAGAAGACATTCACACTCGTGGATAGAACGCAAACTAAGATGCTGTTAATGAGAAGACATCCACACACATGGATAGATGGCAAACCAATATGTTGTTAATGAGAAGACATCCACACACATGGATAGACCGCAAACCAAGTTGCTCTTAATGCGAAGACATCCACACACAGGGATAGCCGGCACACCAAGATGTTGTTAATGAGAAGACATCCACACACATGGATATACTGCAAACCAAGATGCTGTTAATGAGAAGACATCCACATACAGGTATAGACCACACACCAAGATGTTATTAATGAGAAGACATCCAAAAAAGAGATAGACCGCAAACCAAGATGTTGTTAATGAGAAGACATCCACACACATGGATAGACCGCAAACCAAGATGTTGTAATGAGAAGACATCCACACACATGGATAGACCGCAAACGAAGATGCTGTTAATGAGATGACATCCATACACGGGGATATACCGCACATCAAGATTCTGTTAATGCGAAGACATCCATACACAGGGATAGACCGCACACCAAGATGTTGTTAATGAGAAGACATCCATACATGTCGATAGACCGCAAACCAAGATGCTGTTAATGAGAAGACATCCACACACATGGGTAGAAAGCACATCAGGATGATGTTAATGCGAAGACATCCACACACAGGTATAGACCGCAAACCAAGATGCTGTTAATGAGAAGACATCCAAACACATGGATAGACCGCAAACCAAGATGTTGTTAATGAGAAGATATCCATACACAGGGATAAACCGCACACCAGAGGCTGTTAATGAGAAGACATCATTTCACAGGGATAGACCACAGACCAAGATGTTGTTAATGAGAAGACATTCACACACGTGGATTGAAAGCAAACCCAGATGCTTTTAATGAGAAGACATCCACACACATGGGTAGACACTGTTTACTAGACAGCACATCAGGATGATGTTAATGCGAAGACATCCACACACAGGGATAGACCGCAAACTAAGATGCTGTTAATGAGAAGACATCCATACACAAGGATAGACCACATACCAAGATGCTGTTAATGAGAATATATCCACACACATGGATAGACCGCACACCAGAGGCTGTTAATGAGAAGACATCCATACACAGGGACAAAACCGCACACCAAGTTGTTGTTAACGAGAAGACATCCACACCAATGGATAGACCACAAACCAAGATGCTGTTAATGAGAAGACATCTATAAACAGGGATAAACCGCACACCAAGTTTGTGTTAATGAGAAGACATCCACACACATGGATAGACCGCAAACCAAGATGTTGCTAATGAGAAGATATCAACCCATATGGATATACCGCACACCAGATGTTGTTGATGAGAAGACATTCACACTCGTGGATAGAACGCAAACTAAGATGCTGTTAATGAGAAGACATCCACACACATGGATAGATGGCAAACCAATATGTTGTTAATGAGAAGACATCCACACACATGGATAGACCGCAAACCAAGTTGCTGTTAATGCGAAGACATCCACACACAGGGATAGCCGGCACACCAAGATGTTATTAATGAGAAGACATCCACACACATGGATATACTGCAAACCAAGATGCTGTTAATGAGAAGACATCCACATACAGGTATAGACCACACACCAAGATGTTATTAATGAGAAGACATCCAAAAAAGGGATAGACCGCAAACCAAGATGTTGTAATGAGAAGACATCCACACACATGGATAGACCGCACACGAAGATGCTGTTAATGAGATGACATCCATACACGGGGATATACCGCACATCAAGATTCTGTTAATGCGAAGACATCCATACACAGGGATAGACCGCACACCAAGATGTTGTTAATGAGAAGACATCCATACATGTCGATAGACCGCAAACCAAGATGCTGTTAATGAGAAGACATCCATACACAGGAATAGACCGCATACCAAGATGTTGTTAATGAGAAGACATTCACACACGTGGATTGAACGCAAACCAAGATGCTGTTAATGAGAAGACATCCACACACATGGGTAGAAAGCACATCAGGATGATGTTAATGCGAAGACATCCACACACAGGTATAGACCGCAAACCAAGATGCTGTTAATGAGAAGACATCCATACACAGGGATAGACCACAGACCAAGATGCTGTTAATGAGAAGACATCCATACACAGGGATAAACAGCACAGGAAGTAGTTGTTAATGAGAAGACATCCAAACACATGGATAGACCGCAAACCAAGATGTTGTTAATGAGAAGATATCCATACACAGGGATAAACCGCACACCAGAGGCTGTTAATGAGAAGACATCCATTCACAGGGATAGACCACAGACCAAGATGTTGTTAATGAGAAGACATTCACACACGTGGATTGAAAGCAAACCCAGATGCTTTTAATGAGAAGACATCCACACACATGGGTAGACACTGTTTACTAGACAGCACATCAGGATGATGTTAATGCGAAGACATCCACACACAGGGATAGACCGCAAACCAAGATGCTGTTAATGAGAAGACATCCATACACAAGGATAGACCAGAGACCAAGATGCTGTTAATGAGAAGATATCCACACACATGGATAGACCGCACACCAGAGGCTGTTAATGAGAAGACATCCATACACAGGGACAAAATCGCACACCAAGTTGTTGTTAACGAGAAGACATCCACACTAATGGATAGACCACAAACCAAGATGCTGTTAATGAGAAGACATCTATAAACAGGGATAAACCGCACACCAAGTTTGTGTTAATGAGAAGACATCCACACACATGGATAAACCGCAAACCAAGATGTTGCTAATGAGAAGATATCAACCCATATGGATATACCGCACACCAGATGTTGTTGATGAGAAGACATTCACACTCGAGGCTAGAACGCAAACTAAGATGCTGTTAATGAGAAGACATCCACACACATGGATAGATGGCAAACCAATATGTTGTTAATGAGAAGACATCCACACACATGGATAGACCGCAAACCAAGTTGCTGTTAATGCGAAGACATCCACACACAGGGATAGCCGGCACACCAATATGTTGTTAATGAGAAGACATCCACACACATGGATATACTGCAAACCAAGATGCTGTTAATGAGAAGACATCCACATACAGGTATAGACCACACACCAAGATGTTATTAATGAGAAGACATCCAAAAAAGGGATAGATCGCAAACCAAGATGTTGTTAATGAGAAGACATCCACACACATGGATAGACCGCAAACCAAGATGTTGTAATGAGAAGACATCCACACACATGGATAGACCGCAAACGAAGATGCTGTTAATGAGATGACATCCATACACGGGGATATACCGCACATCAAGATGCTGTTAATGCGAAGACATCCATACGCAGGGATAGACCGCACACCAAGATGTTGTTAATGAGAAGACATCCATACATGTCGATAGACCGCAAACCAAGATGCTGTTAATGAGAAGACATCCATACACAGGGATAGACCGCACACCAAGATGTTGTTGATGAGAAGACATCCACACACAGGAATAGACCGCATACCAAGATGTTGTTAATGAGAAGACATTCACACACGTGGATTGAACGCAAACCAAGATGCTGTTAATGAGAAGACATCCACACACATGGGTAGAAAGCACATCAGGATGATGTTAATGCGAAGACATCCACACACAGGTATAGACCGCAAACCAAGATGCTGTTAATGAGAAGACATCCATACACAGGGATAGACCACAGACCAAGATGCTGTTAATGAGAAGACATCCATAGACACGGATAAACAGCACAGGAAGTTGCTGTTAATGAGAAGACATCCAAACACATGGATAGACCGCAAACCAAGATGTTGTTAATGAGAAGATATCCATACACAGGGATAAACCGCACACCAGAGGCTGTTAATGAGAAGACATCCATTCACATGGATAGACCACAGACCAAGATGCTGTTAATGAGAAGATATCCACACACATGGATAGACCGCACATCAGAGGCTGTTGATGAGAAGACATCCACCCACGTGGATAGAACGCAAACCAAGTTGCTGATAAAGCGAAGACATCCACACACAGGCATACACCGCACACCAAGATGTTGTTAATGAGAAGACATCCACACACATGGATAGACCGCAAACCAAGATGCTGTTAATGCGAAGACATCCACACACATGGATAGACCGCCCCCCAAGTTGTTGTTAATGAGAAGACATCCACACTCATGGATAGACAGCAAACCAAGATGTTGTTAAGGAGAAGACATCCACACACAGGGCTTTACCGCACACCAAGATGTTGTTCATGAGAAGACATCCACACACATGGTTATACCGCAAACCAAGATGCTGTTAATGAGAAGACATCCACATACAGGTATAGACCACACACCAAGATGTTATTAATGAGAAGACATCCAAAAAAGGGATAGACCGCAAACCAAGATGCTGTTAATGCGAAAACATCCACACACATGGATAGACCGCACACCAGATGTTGTTAATGACAAGACATCCACACACAGGGATAGACTGCACACCAAGATGTTGTTAATGAGAAGACATCCACACACATGGATAGACCGCACACCAAGATGTTGTTAATGAGAAGACATCCACACACAGGGATAGACCGGACAACAAGATGTTGTTAATTAGAAGACATCCACACACTGGGATAGACCGCAAACCGAGATGTCGTTAATTAGAAGACATCCACACACAGGGATAGACCACACACCAAGATGTTCTTAATGAGAAGACATCCACCCACCGGGATAGACCGCACACCAAATGATGTTAATAAGAAGATATCCACCCACATGGATAGACCGACAACCAAGATGCTGTTAATGAGAAGACATCCATACCCAGGGATAAACCGCACACCAAGTTGTTGTTAATGAGAAGACATCCACCCACATGGATAGACCGCAAACCAAGATGTTGTTAATGAGAAGACATTCACACACGTGGATTGAACGCAAACCCAGATGCTTTTAATGAGAAGACATCCACACACATGGGTAGACACTGTCTACTAGACAGCACATCAGGATGCTGTTAATGCGAAGACATACACGCACAGGGATAGACCGCAAACCAAGATGCTGTTAATGAGAAGACATCCATACACAGGGATAGACCACAGACCAAGATGCTGTTAATGAGAAGATATCCACACACATGGATAGACCGCACACCAGAGGCTGTTGATGAGTAGACATCCACACACGTGGATAGAACGCAAACCAAGTTGCTGATAAAGCGAAGACATCCACACACAGGGATACACCGCACACCAAGATGTTGTTAATGAGAGGACATCCACACACATGGTTAGACCACAAACCAAGATGCTGTTAATGCGAAGACATCCACACACAGGGATATACCGCACACCAAGTTGTTCTTAATGAGAAGGCATCCACATTCAAGGATAGACAGCAACCCAAGATGGTGTTAAGGAGAAGACATCCACACACAGGGATAGACCGCACACCAAGATGTTGTTAATGAGAAGGCATCCACTCCACACACATAGATAGACCGCAAACCAAGATGTTGTTAATGAGAATACATCCAGACACATGGATAGACCACAAACGAAGATGCTGTTAATGAGAAGACATCCATACACAGGGACAAAACCGCACACCAAGTTGTTGTTAACGTGAAGACATCCACACACATGGATAGACCACAAACCAAGATGCTGTTAATGAGAAGACATATATAAACAGGGATAAACCGCACACCAAGTTTGTGTTAATGAGAAGACATCCACACACATGAATAGACCGCAAACCAAGATGTTGTTAATGAGAAGACATTCACACACGTGGATTGAACGCAAACCAAGATGCTGTTAATGAGAAGACATCCACACACATGGGTAGAAAGCACATCAGGATGATGTTAATGCGAAGACATCCACACACAGGTATAGACCGCAAACCAAGATGCTGTTAATGAGAAGACATCCATACACAGGGATAGACCACAGACCAAGATGCTGTTAATGAGAAGACATCCACAAACAGGGATAGACCGCACACCAAGTTGTTGTTAATGAGAAGACATCCACACTCATGGATAGACAGCAAACCAAGATGTTGTTAAGGAGAAGACATCCACACACAGGGCTAGGCCGCACACCAAGATGTTGTTCATGAGAAGACATCCACACACATGGATATACCGCAAACCAAGATGCTGTTAATGAGAAGACATCCACATACAGGTATAGACCTCACACCAATATGTTATTAATGAGAAGACATCCAAAAAAAGGATAGACCGCAAACCAAGATGCTGTTAATGCGAAAACATCCACACACATGGATAGACCGCACACCAGCTGTTGTTAATGACAAGACATCCACACACAGGGATAGACTGCAACCAAGATGTTGTTAATGAGAAGACATCCACACACATGGATAGACCGCACACCAAGATGTTGTTAATGAGAAGACATCCACACACAGATATAGACCGGAGAACAAGATGTTGTTAATTAGAAGACATCCACACACAGGGATAGACCGCAAACCAAGATGTCGTTAATTAGAAGACATCCACACACAGGGATAGACCACACACCAAGATGTTCTTAATGAGAAGACATCCACCCACCGGGATAGACTGCACACCAAATGATGTTAATAAGAAGATATCCACACACATGGATAGACCGACAACCAAGATGCTGTTAATGAGAAGACATCCACCCACATGGATAGACCGCAAACCAAGATGTTGTTAATGAGAAGACATTCACACACGTGGATTGAAGGTACACCCAGATGCTTTTAGTGAGAAGACATCCACACACATGGGTAGACAGCAAACCAAGATGGTGTTAAGGAGAGACATCCACGCACAGGGATAGACCGCACACCAAGATGTTGTTAATGAGAAGACATCCACCCACATGGATAGACCGCAAACCAAGATGTTGTTAATGAGAAGACATTCACACACGTGGATTGAAGGCACACCAAGTTGTTGTTAATGAGAAGACATCCACACTCATGGATAGACAGCAAACCAAGATGGTGTTAAGGAGAGACATCCACGCACAGGGATAGACCGCACACCAAGATGTTGTTAATGAGAAGACATCCACTCCACACACAGGGATAGCCCGCACACCAAGTTGTTGTTAATGAGAAGACATCCCCACACATGGATAGACCGCAAACCAAGATGTTGTTAATGAGAAGACATTCACACACGTGGATTGGACGCAAACCCAGATGCTTTTAATGAGAAGACATCCACACACATGGGTAGACACTGTCTACTAGACACCACATCAGGATGCTGTTAATGCGAAGACATCCACACACAGGGATAGACCGTAAACCAAGATGCTGTTAATGAGAAGACATCCATACACAGGGATAGACCACAGACCAAGATGCTGTTAATGAGAAGATATCCACACACATGGATAGACCGCACACCAGAGGCTGTTGATGAGAAGACATCCACACACGTGGATAGAACGCAAACCAAGTTGCTGATAAAGCGAAGACATCTACACACAGGGATACACTGCACACCAAGATGTTGTTAATGAGAAGACATCCACACACATGGTTAGACCGCAAACCAAGATGCTGTTAATGCGAAGACATCCACACACAGGGATAGACCGCCCACCAAGTTGTTGTTAATGAGAAGACATCCACACTCATGGATAGACAGCAAACCAAGATGGTCTTAAGGAGAAGACATCCACACACAGGGATAGACCGCACATCAAGATGTTGTTAATGAGAAGACATCCACTCCACACACATAGATAGACCGCAAACCAAGCTGTTGTTAATGAGAAGACATCCATACACAGGGATAGCCCGCACACCAAGTTGTTGTTAATGAGAAGACATCCACACACATGGATAGACAGCAAACCAAGATGTTGTTAATGAGAATACATCCATACACAGGGACAAAACCGCACACAAAGTTGTTGTTAACGAGAAGACATCCACACTAATGGATAGACCACAAACCAAGATGCTGTTAATGAGAAGACATCTATAAACAGGGATAAACCGCACACCAAGTTTGTGTTAATGAGAAGACATCCACACACATGGATAGACCGCAAACCAAGAGGTTGCTAATGAGAAGATATCAACCCATATGGATATACCGCACACCAGAGGTTGTTGATGAGAAGACATTCACACTCGTGGATAGAACGCAAACTAAGATGCTGTTAATGAGAAGACATCCACACACATGGATAGATGGCAAACCAATATGTTGTTAATGAGAAGACATCCACACACATGGATAGACCGCAAACCAAGTTGCTGTTAATGCGAAGACATCCACACACAGGGATAGCCGGCACACCAAGATGTTGTTAATGAGAAGACATCCACACACATGGATATACTGCAAACCAAGATGCTGTTAATGAGAAGACATCCACATACAGGTATAGACCACACACCAAGATGTTATTAATGAGAAGACATCCAAAAAAGGGATAGACCGCAAACCAAGATGTTGTTAATGAGAAGACATCCACACACATGGATAGACCGCAAACCAAGATGTTGTAATGAGAAGACATCCACACACATGGATAGACCGCAAACGAAGATGCTGTTAATGAGATGACATCCATACACGGGGATATACCGCACATCAAGATGCTGTTAATGCGAAGACATCCATACGCAGGGATAGACCGCACACCAAGATGTTGTTGATGAGAAGACATCCACACACATGAATAGACCGCATACCAAGATTTTGTTAATGAGAAGACATTCACACACGTGGACTGAACGCAAACCAAGATGCTGTTAATGAGAAGACATCCACACACATGGGTAGAAAGCACATCAGGATGCTGTTAAGTCGAATACATCCACACACAGGTATAGACCGCAAACCAAGATGCTGTTAATGCGAAGACATCCACACACAGGGATAGACCGCACACCAAGTTGTTGTTAATGAGAAGACATCCACACTCATGGATAGACAGCAAACCAAGATGGTGTTAAGGAGAAGACATCCACACACAGGGATAGACCGCACATCAAGATGTTGTTAATGAGAAGACATCCACTCCACACACATAGATAGACCGCAAACCAAGCTGTTGTGAATGAGATGACATCCATACACAGGGATAGCCCGCACACCAAGTTGTTGTTAATGAGAAGACATCCACACACATGGATAGACCACAAACCAAGATGTTGTTAATGAGAATACATCCATACACAGGGACAAAACAGCACACCAAGTTGTTGTTAACGAGAAGACATCCACACTAATGGATAGACCACAAACCAAGATGCTGTTAATGAGAAGACATATATAAACAGGGATAAACCGCACACCAAGTTTGTGTTAATGAGAAGACATCCACACACATGGATAGGCCGCAAACCAAGAGGTTGCTAATGATAAGATATCAACCCATATGGATATACCGCACACGAGAGGTTGTTGATGAGAAGATATTCACACTCGTGGATAGAACGCAAACTAAGATGCTGTTAATGAGAAGACATCCACACACATGGATAGATGGCAAACCAATATGTTGTTAATGAGAAGACATCCACACACATGGATAGACCGCAAACCAAGTTGCTGTTAATGCGAGGACATCCACACACAGGGATAGCCGGCACACCAAGATGTTGTTAATGAGAAGACATCCACACACATGGGTATACTGCAAACCAAGATGCTGTTAATGAGAAGACATCCACATACAGGTATAGACCACACACCAAGATGTTATTAATGAGAAGACAGCCAAAAAAGGGATAGACCGCAAACCAAGATGTTGTTAATGAGAAGACATCCACACACATGGATAGACCGCAAACCAAGATGTTGTAATGAGAAGACATCCACACACATGGATAGACCACAAACGAAGATGCTGTTAATGAGATGACATCCATACACGGGGATATACCGCACATCAAGATGCTGTTAATGCGAAGACATCCATACGCAGGGATAGACCGCACACCAAGATGTTGTTGATGAGAAGACATCCACACACATGAATAGACCGCATACCAAGATGTTGTTAATGAGAAGACATTCACACACGTGGATTGAACGCAAACCAAGATGCTGTTAATGAGAAGACATCCACACACATGGGTAGAAAGCACATCAGGATGCTGTTAAGGCGAAGACATCCACACACAGGTATAGACCGCAAACCAAGATGCTGTTAATGAGAAGACATCCATACACAGAGATAGACCACAGACCAAGATGCTGTTAATGCGAAAACATCCACACACATGGATAGACCGCACACCAGATGTTATTAATGACAATACATCCACACACAGGGATAGACTGCACACCAAGATGTTGTTAATGAGAAGAGATCCACACACATGGATAGACCGCACACCAAGATGTTGTTAATGAGAAGACATCCACACACAGGGATAGACCGGACAACATGATGTTGCTAATTAGAAGACATCCACACACAGGGATAGACCGCAAACCAAGATGTCGTTAATTAGAAGACATCCACACACAGGGATAGACCACACACCAAGATGTTCTTAATGAGAAGACATCCACCCACCGGGATAGACCGCACACCAAATGATGTTAATAAGAAGATATCCACACACATGGATAGACCGACAACCAAGATGCTGTTAAGGAGAAGACATCCACCCACATGGATAGACCGCAAACCAAGATGTTGTTAATGAGAAGACATTCACACACGTGGATTGAACGCAAACCCAGATGCTGTTAATGAGAAGATATCCACACACATGGATAGACCGCACACCAGAGGCTGTTGATGAGAAGACATCCACACACGTGGATAGAACGCAAACCAAGTTGCTGATAAAGCGAAGACATCCACACACAGGGATACACCGCACACCAAGATGTTGGTAATGAGAAGACATCCACACACTTGGGTAGACACTGTCTACTAGACAGCACATCAGGATGCTGTTAATGCGAAGACATCCACACACAGGGATAGACCGCAAACCAAGATGCTGTTAATGAGAAGACATCCATACACAGGGATAGACCACAGACCAAGATGCTGTTAATGAGAAGATATCCACACACATGGATAGACCGCACACCAGAGGCTGTTGATGAGAAGACATCCACACACGTGGATAGAACGCAAACCAAGTTGCTGATAAAGCGAAGACATCCACACACAGGGATACACCGCACACCAAGATGTTGGTAATGAGAAGACATCCACACACATGGTTAGACCGCAAACCAAGATGCTGTTAATGCGAGGACATCCACACTCATGGATAGACAGCAAACCAAGATGGTGTTAAGGAGAAGACATCCACGCACAGGGATAGACCGCACATCAAGATGTTGTTAATGAGAAGACATCCACTCCACACACATAGATAGACCGCAAACCAAGCTGTTGTTAATGAGAAGACATCCATACACAGGGATAGCCCGCACACCAAGTTGTTGTTAATGAGAAGACATCCCCACACATGGATAGACCGCAAACCAAGATGTTGTTAATGAGAAGACATTCACACACGTGGATTGAACGCAAACCCAGATGCTTTTAATGAGAAGACATCCACACACATGGGTAGACACTGTCTACTAGACAGCACATCAGGATGCTGTTAATGCGAAGACATCCACACACAGGGATAGACCGCAAACCAAGATGCTGTTAATGAGAAGGCATCCATACACAGGGATAGACCACAGACCCAGATGCTGTTAATGAGAAGATATCCACACACATGGATAGACCGCACACCAGAGGCTGTTGATGAGAAGACATCCACACACGTGGATAGAACGCAAACCAAGTTGCTGATAAAGCGAAGACATCCACACACAGGGATACACCGCACACCAAGATGTTGTTAATGAGAAGACATCCACACACATGGTTAGACCGCAAACCAAGATGCTGTTAATGCGAAGACATCCACACACAGGGATAGACCGCACACCAAGTTGTTGTTAATGAGAAGACATCCACACTCAGGGATAGACAGCAAACCAAGATGGTGTTAAGGAGAAGACATCCACACACAGGGATAGACCGCACATCAAGATGTTGTTAATGAGAAGACATCCACTCCACACACATAGATAGACCGCAAACCAAGCTGTTGTTAATGAGAAGACATCCATACACAGGGATAGCCCGCACACCAAGTTGTTGTTAATGAGAAGACATCCACACACATGGATAGACCGCAAACCAAGATGTTGTTAATGAGAATACATCCAGACACATGGATATATCACAAACCAAGATGCTGTAAATGAGAAGACATCTATAAACAGGGATAAACCGCACACCAAGTTTGTGTTAATGAGAAGACATCCACACACATGGATAGACCGCAAACCAAGAGGTTGCTAATGAGAAGATATCAACCCATATGGATATACCGCACACAAGAGGTTGTTGATGAGAAGACATTCACACTCGTGGATAGAACGCAAACTAAGATGCTGTTAATGAGAAGACATCCACACACATGGATAGATGGCAAACCAATATGTTGTTAATGAGAAGACATCCACACACATGGATAGACCGCAATCCGAGTTGCTGTTAATGCGAAGACATCCACACACAGGGATAGCCGGCACACCAAGATGTTGTTAATGAGAAGACATCCACACACATGGATATACTGCAAACCAAGATGCCGTTAATGAGAAGACATCCACATACAGGTATAGACCACACACCAAGATGTTATTACTGAGAAGACATCCAAAAAAGGGATAGACCGCAAACCAAGATGTTGTTAATGAGAAGACATCCACACACATGGATAGACCGCAAACCAAGATGTTGTAATGAGAAGACATCCACACACATGGATAGACCGCAAACGAAGATGCTGTTAATGAGATGACATCCATACACAGGGATAGACCGCACACCAAGATGTTGTTGATGAGAAGACATCCACACACAGGAATAGACCGTATACCAAGATGTTGTTAATGAGAAGACATTCACGCACGTGGATTGAACGCAAACCAAGATGCTGTTAATGAGAAGACATCCACACACATCGGTAGAAAGCACATCAGGATGCTGTTAATGCGAAGACATCCACACACAGGTATAGACCGCAAACCAAGATGCTGTTAATGAGAAGACATCCATACACAGGGATAGACCACAGAGCAAGGTGCTGTTAATGAGAAGACATCCATACACATGGATAAACAGCACACCAAGATGTTGTTAATGAGAAGATATCCACACACATGGATAGACTGCACACCAGAGGCTGTTGATGAGAAGACATCCACACACGTGGATAGAACGCAAACCAAGTTGCTGTTAAAGCGAAGACATCCACACACAGGGATACATCGCACACCAAGATGTTGTTAATGAGAAGACATCCACACACATGGATAGACCTCACACCAAGTTGTTGTTAATGAGAAGACATCCACACTCATGGATAGACCGCAAACCAATATGTTGTTAAGGAGAAGACATCCACACACAGGGATAGACCGCACACCTAGATGGTGTTAATGAGAAGACATCCACTCCACACACATAGATAGACCGCAAACCAAGCTGTTGTTAATGAGAAGACATCCACACACATGGATAGACCGGAAAGCAAGATGTTGTTAATGAGAATGCATCTACACACATGGATAGACCACAAACAAATATGCTGTTAATGAGAAGCCATCCATACACAGGGACAAAACCAGACACCAAGTTGTTGTTAAGGAGAAGACATCCACACACATGGATAGACCACAAACCAAAATGCTGTTAATGAGAAGACATCTATAAACAGGGATAAACAGCACACCAAGTTTTTGTTATTGAGAAGACATCCACACACAGGTATAGACCGCAAACCAAGATGCTGTTAATGAGAAGACATCCATACACAGAGATAGTCCACAGACCAAGATGCTGTTAATGCGAAAACATCCACACACATGGATAGACCGCACACCTGATGTTATTAATGACAATACATCCACACACAGGGATAGACTGCACACCAAGATGTTGTTAATGAGAAGAGATCCACACACATGGATAGACCGCACACCAAGATGTTGTTAATGAGAAGACATCCACACACAGGGATAGACCGGACAACATGATGTTGCTAATTAGAAGACATCCACACACAGGGATAGACCGCAAACCAAGATGTCGTTAATTAGAAGACATCCACACACAGGGATAGACCACACACCAAGATGTTCTTAATGAGAAGACATCCACCCACCGGGATAGACCGCACACCAAATGATGTTAATAAGAAGATATCCACACACATGGATAGACCGACAACCAAGATGCTGTTAAGAAGAAGACATCCACCCACATGGATAGACCGCAAACCAAGATGTTGTTAATGAGAAGACATTCACACACGTGGATTGAACGCAAACCCAGATGCTGTTAATGAGAAGATATCCACACACATGGATAGACCGCACACCAGAGGCTGTTGATGAGAAGACATCCACACACGTGGATAGAACGCAAACCAAGTTGCTGATAAAGCGAAGACATCCACACACAGGGATACACCGCACACCAAGATGTTGGTAATGAGAAGACATCCACACACTTGGGTAGACACTGTCTACTAGACAGCACATCAGGATGCTGTTAATGCGAAGACATCCACACACAGGGATAGACCGCAAACCAAGATGCTGTTAATGAGAAGACATCCATACACAGGGATAGACCACAGACCAAGATGCTGTTAATGAGAAGATATCCACACACATGGATAGACCGCACACCAGAGGCTGTTGATGAGAAGACATCCACACACGTGGATAGAACGCAAACCAAGTTGCTGATAAAGCGAAGACATCCACACACAGGGATACACCGCACACCAAGATGTTGGTAATGAGATGACATCCACACACATGGTTAGACCGCAAACCAAGATGCTGTTAATGCGAGGACATCCACACTCATGGATAGACAGCAAACCAAGATGGTGTTAAGGAGAAGACATCCACGCACAGGGATAGACCGCACATCAAGATGTTGTTAATGAGAAGACATCCACTCCACACACATAGATAGACCGCAAACCAAGCTGTTGTTAATGAGAAGACATCCATACACAGGGATAGCCCGCACACCAAGTTGTTGTTAATGAGAAGACATCCCCACACATGGATAGATCGCAAACCAAGATGTTGTTAATGAGAAGACATTCACACACGTGGATTGAACGCAAACCCAGATGCTTTTAATGAGAAGACATCCACACACATAGGTAGACACTGTCTACTAGACAGCACATCAGGATGCTGTTAATGCGAAGACATCCACACACAGGGATAGACCGCAAACCAAGATGCTGTTAATGAGAAGGCATCCATACACAGGGATAGACCACAGACCAAGATGCTGTTAATGAGAAGATATCCACACACATGGATAGACCGCACACCAGAGGCTGTTGATGAGAAGACATCCACACACGTGGATAGAACGCAAACCAAGTTGCTGATAAAGCGAAGACATCCACACACAGGGATACACCGCACACCAAGATGTTGTTAATGAGAAGACATCCACACACATGGTTAGACCGCAAACCAAGATGCTGTTAATGCGAAGACATCCACACACAGGGATAGACCGCACACCAAGTTGTTGTTAATGAGAAGACATCCACACTCAGGGATAGACAGCAAACCAAGATGGTGTTAAGGAGAAGACATCCACACACAGGGATAGACCGCACATCAAGATGTTGTTAATGAGAAGACATCCACTCCACACACATAGATAGACCGCAAACCAAGCTGTTGTTAATGAGAAGACATCCATACACAGGGATAGCCCGCACACCAAGTTGTTGTTAATGAGAAGACATCCACACACATGGATAGACCGCAAACCAAGATGTTGTTAATGAGAATACATCCAGACACATGGATATATCACAAACCAAGATGCTGTAAATGAGAAGACATCTATAAACAGGGATAAACCGCACACCAAGTTTGTGTTAATGAGAAGACATCCACACACATGGATAGACCGCAAACCAAGAGGTTGCTAATGAGAAGATATCAACCCATATGGATATACCGCACACAAGCGGTTGTTGATGAGAAGACATTCACACTCGTGGATAGAACGCAAACTAAGATGCTGTTAATGAGAAGACATCCACACACATGGATAGATGGCAAACCAATATGTTGTTAATGAGAAGACATCCACACACATGGATAGACCGCAATCCGAGTTGCTGTTAATGCGAAGACATCCACACACAGGGATAGCCGGCACACCAAGATGTTGTTAATGAGAAGACATCCACACACATGGATATACTGCAAACCAAGATGCCGTTAATGAGAAGACATCCACATACAGGTATAGACCACACACCAAGATGTTATTACTGAGAAGACATCCAAAAAAGGGATAGACCGCAAACCAAGATGTTGTTAATGAGAAGACATCCACACACATGGATAGACCGCAAACCAAGATGTTGTAATGAGAAGACATCCACACACATGGATAGACCGCAAACGAAGATGCTGTTAATGAGATGACATCCATACACAGGGATAGACCGCACACCAAGATGTTGTTGATGAGAAGACATCCACACACAGGAATAGACCGTATACCAAGATGTTGTTAATGAGAAGACATTCACGCACGTGGATTGAACGCAAACCAAGATGCTGTTAATGAGAAGACATCCACACACATCGGTAGAAAGCACATCAGGATGCTGTTAATGCGAAGACATCCACACACAGGTATAGACCGCAAACCAAGATGCTGTTAATGAGAAGACATCCATACACAGGGATAGACCACAGAGCAAGGTGCTGTTAATGAGAAGACATCCATACACATGGATAAACAGCACACCAAGATGTTGTTAATGAGAAGATATCCACACACATGGATAGACTGCACACCAGAGGCTGTTGATGAGAAGACATCCACACACGTGGATAGAACGCAAACCAAGTTGCTGTTAAAGCGAAGACATCCACACACAGGGATACATCGCACACCAAGATGTTGTTAATGAGAAGACATCCACACACATGGATAGACCTCACACCAAGTTGTTGTTAATGAGAAGACATCCACACTCATGGATAGACCGCAAACCAATATGTTGTTAAGGAGAAGACATCCACACACAGGGATAGACCGCACACCTAGATGGTGTTAATGAGAAGACATCCACTCCACACACATAGATAGACCGCAAACCAAGCTGTTGTTAATGAGAAGACATCCACACACATGGATAGACCGGAAAGCAAGATGTTGTTAATGAGAATGCATCTACACACATGGATAGACCACAAACAAATATGCTGTTAATGAGAAGCCATCCATACACAGGGACAAAACCAGACACCAAGTTGTTGTTAAGGAGAAGACATCCACACACATGGATAGACCACAAACCAAAATGCTGTTAATGAGAAGACATCTATAAACAGGGATAAACAGCACACCAAGTTTTTGTTATTGAGAAGACATCCACACACAGGTATAGACCGCAAACCAAGATGCTGTTAATGAGAAGACATCCATACACAGAGATAGTCCACAGACCAAGATGCTGTTAATGCGAAAACATCCACACACATGGATAGACCGCACACCTGATGTTATTAATGACAATACATCCACACACAGGGATAGACTGCACACCAAGATGTTGTTAATGAGAAGAGATCCACACACATGGATAGACCGCACACCAAGATGTTGTTAATGAGAAGACATCCACACACAGGGATAGACCGGACAACATGATGTTGCTAATTAGAAGACATCCACACACAGGGATAGACCGCAAACCAAGATGTCGTTAATTAGAAGACATCCACACACAGGGATAGACCACACACCAAGATGTTCTTAATGAGAAGACATCCACCCACCGGGATAGACCGCACACCAAATGATGTTAATAAGAAGATATCCACACACATGGATAGACCGACAACCAAGATGCTGTTAAGAAGAAGACATCCACCCACATGGATAGACCGCAAACCAAGATGTTGTTAATGAGAAGACATTCACACACGTGGATTGAACGCAAACCCAGATGCTGTTAATGAGAAGATATCCACACACATGGATAGACCGCACACCAGAGGCTGTTGATGAGAAGACATCCACACACGTGGATAGAACGCAAACCAAGTTGCTGATAAAGCGAAGACATCCACACACAGGGATACACCGCACACCAAGATGTTGGTAATGAGAAGACATCCACACACTTGGGTAGACACTGTCTACTAGACAGCACATCAGGATGCTGTTAATGCGAAGACATCCACACACAGGGATAGACCGCAAACCAAGATGCTGTTAATGAGAAGACATCCATACACAGGGATAGACCACAGACCAAGATGCTGTTAATGAGAAGATATCCACACACATGGATAGACCGCACACCAGAGGCTGTTGATGAGAAGACATCCACACACGTGGATAGAACGCAAACCAAGTTGCTGATAAAGCGAAGACATCCACACACAGGGATACACCGCACACCAAGATGTTGGTAATGAGATGACATCCACACACATGGTTAGACCGCAAACCAAGATGCTGTTAATGCGAGGACATCCACACTCATGGATAGACAGCAAACCAAGATGGTGTTAAGGAGAAGACATCCACGCACAGGGATAGACCGCACATCAAGATGTTGTTAATGAGAAGACATCCACTCCACACACATAGATAGACTGCAAACCAAGCTGTTGTTAATGAGAAGACATCCATACACAGGGATAGCCCGCACACCAAGTTGTTGTTAATGAGAAGACATCCCCACACATGGATAGATCGCAAACCAAGATGTTGTTAATGAGAAGACATTCACACACGTGGATTGAACGCAAACCCAGATGCTTTTAATGAGAAGACATCCACACACATAGGTAGACACTGTCTACTAGACAGCACATCAGGATGCTGTTAATGCGAAGACATCCACACACAGGGATAGACCGCAAACCAAGATGCTGTTAATGAGAAGGCATCCATACACAGGGATAGACCACAGACCAAGATGCTGTTAATGAGAAGATATCCACACACATGGATAGACCGCACACCAGAGGCTGTTGATGAGAAGACATCCACACACGTGGATAGAACGCAAACCAAGTTGCTGATAAAGCGAAGACATCCACACACAGGGATACACCGCACACCAAGATGTTGTTAATGAGAAGACATCCACACACATGGTTAGACCGCAAACCAAGATGCTGTTAATGCGAAGACATCCACACACAGGGATAGACCGCACACCAAGTTGTTGTTAATGAGAAGACATCCACACTCAGGGATAGACAGCAAACCAAGATGGTGTTAAGGAGAAGACATCCACACACAGGGATAGACCGCACATCAAGATGTTGTTAATGAGAAGACATCCACTCCACACACATAGATAGACCGCAAACCAAGCTGTTGTTAATGAGAAGACATCCATACACAGGGATAGCCCGCACACCAAGTTGTTGTTAATGAGAAGACATCCACACACATGGATAGACCGCAAACCAAGATGTTGTTAATGAGAATACATCCAGACACATGGATATATCACAAACCAAGATGCTGTAAATGAGAAGACATCTATAAACAGGGATAAACCGCACACCAAGTTTGTGTTAATGAGAAGACATCCACACACATGGATAGACCGCAAACCAAGAGGTTGCTAATGGGAAAATATCAACCCATATGGATATACCGCACACAAGAGGTTGTTGATGAGAAGACATTCACACTCGTGGATAGAACGCAAACTAAGATGCTGTTAATGAGAAGACATCCACACACATGGATAGATGGCAAACCAATATGTTGTTAATGAGAAGACATCCACACACATGGATAGACCGCAAACCGAGTTGCTGTTAATGCGAAGACATCCACACACAGGGATAGCCGGCACACCAAGATGTTGTTAATGAGAAGACATCCACACACATGGATATACTGCAAACCAAGATGCTGTTAATGAGAAGACATCCACATACAGGTATAGACCACACACCAATATGTTATTAATGAGAAGACATCCAAAAAAGGGATAGACCGCAAACCAAGATGTTGTTAATGAGAAGACATCCACACACATGGATAGACCGCAAACCAAGATGTTGTAATGAGAAGACATCCACACACATGGATAGACCGCAAACGAAGATGCTGTTAATGAGATGACATCCATACACGGGGATAGACCGCACACCAAGATGTTGTTGATGAGAAGACATCCACACACAGGAATAGACCGTATACCAAGATGTTGTTAATGAGAAGACATTCACACACGTGGATTGAACGCAAACCAAGATGCTGTTAATGAGAAGACATCCACACACATCGGTAGAAAGCACATCAGGATGCTGTTAATGCGAAGACATCCACACACAGGTATAGACCGCAAACCAAGATGCTGTTAATGAGAAGACATCCATACACAGGGATAGACCACAGAGCAAGGTGCTGTTAATGAGAAGACATCCATACACAGGGATAAACAGCACACCAAGATGTTGTTAATGAGAAGATATCCACACACATGGATAGACTGCACACCAGAGGCTGTTGATGAGAAGACATCCACACACGTGGATAGAACGCAAACCAAGTTGCTGTTAAAGCGAAGACATCCACACACAGGGATACATCGCACACCAAGATGTTGTTAATGAGAAGACATCCACACACATGGATAGACCGCAAACCAAGATGCTGTTAATGTGAAGACATCCACACACAGGGATAGACCTCACACCAAGTTGTTGTTAATGAGAAGACATCCACACTCATGGATAGACCGCAAACCAATATGTTGTTAAGGAGAAGACATCCACACACAGGGATAGACCGCACACATAGATGGTGTTAATGAGAAGACATCCACTCCACACACATAGATAGACCGCAAACCAAGCTGTTGTTAATGAGAAGACATCCACACACATGGATAGACCGGAAAGCAAGATGTTGTTAATGAGAATGCATCTACACACATGGATAGACCACAAACAAATATGCTGTTAATGAGAAGCCATCCATACACAGGGACAAAACCAGACACCAAGTTGTTGTTAAGGAGAAGACATCCACACACATGGATAGACCACAAACCAAAATGCTGTTAATGAGAAGACATCTATAAACAGGGATAAACAGCACACCAAGTTTTTGTTATTGAGAAGACATCCACACACATGGATAGACCGCAAACCAAGATGGTGTTAATGAGAAGATATCCACCCACATGGATAGACCGCACACCAGAGATTGTTGATGAGAAGACATTCACACACGTGGATAGAACGCAATCCAAGATGCTGTTAATGAGAAGACATCGACACACATGGATATACCGCAAACCAATATGCTGTTAATGAGAAGAAATCCACATACAGGTATAGACCACAGACCAAGATGTTATTAATGAGAAGACATCCAAAAATGGATCGACAGCAAACCAAGATGCTGTTAATACGAAGACATCCACACACATGGATAGACCGCACACCAGATGTTGTTAATGACAAGACATCCACACACATTGATAGACCGCACACCAAGATGTTGTTAATGAGAAGACATCCACACACAGGAATAGACCGCACACCAAGATGTTGTTAATGAGAATACATCCACACACATGGATAGACCACAAACCAAGATGCTGTTAATGAGAAGACATCCATACACAGGGACAAAACCGCACACCAAGTTGTTCTTAATGAGAATACATCCACACACATGGATAGACCACACACCAAGATGCTGTTAATGAGAAGATATCTATAAATCGGGATAAACCGCACACCAAGTTGTTGTTAATGAGAAGACATCCACACACATGGACAGACCGCAAACCAAGATGTAGTTAATGAGAAGGTATCAACCAACATGAATAGACCGCACACCCGAGGTTGTTGATGAGAAGACATTCACACACGTGGATAGAACGCAAACCAAGATGCTGTTAAAGCGAAGACATCCACACACAGGGATACATCGGACACCAAGATGTTGTTAATGAGAAGACATACACACACATGGATAGACCGCAAACCAAGATGCTGTTAATGCGAAGACATCCACACACAGGGATAGACCGCACACCAAGTTGTTGTTAATGAGAAGACATCCACACTCATGGATAGACTGCAAACCAATATGTTGATAAGGAGAAGACATCCACACACAGGGATAGACCGCACCCCTAGATGTTGTTAATGAGAAGACATCCACTCCACACACATAGATAGACCGCAAACCAAGCTGTTGTTAATGAGAATACACCCACACACATGGATAGACCACAAAACAATATGCTGTTAATGAGAAGCCATCCATACACAGGGACAAAACCAGACACCAAGTTGTTGTTAAGGAGAAGACATCCACACACATGGATAGACCACAAACCAAGATGCTGTTAATGAGAAGACATCTATAAACAGGGATAAACCGCACACCAAGTTTTTGTTAATGAGAAGACATCCACACACATGGATAGACCGCAAACCAAGATGGTGTTAATGAGAAGATATCAACCCACATGGATAGACCGCACACCAGAGGTTGTTGATGAGAAGACATTCACACACGTGGATAGATGGCAAACCAAGATGGTGTTAATGAGAAGACATCCACACACATGGATATACCGCAAACCAAGATGCTGTTAATGAGAAGACACCCACATACAGGTATAGACCACAGACCAAGATGTTATTAATGAGAAGACATCCAAAAAAGGGATAGACCGCAAACCAAGATGCTGTTAATGCGAAGACATCCACACACATGGATAGACCGCACACCAGATGTTATTAATGACAAGACATCCACACACAGGGATAGACCGCACAACAAGATGTTGTTAATTAGAAGACATTCACACACAGGGATAGACCACAAACCAAGATGCTGTTAATGAGAAGACATCCATACACAGGGATAGACCACAGACCAAGATGCTGTTAATGAGAAGATATCCACACACATGGATAGACCGCACACCAGAGGCTGTTGATGAGAAGACATCCACACACAGGGATAGACCGCACACCAAGTTGTTGTTAATGAGAAGACATCCACACACAGGGATACACTGCACACCAAGATGTTGTTAATGAGAAGACATCCACATACATGGTTAGACCGCAAACCAAGATGCTGTTAATGCGAAGACATCCACACACAGGGATAGACCGCCCACCAAGTTGTTGTTAATGAGAAGACATCCACACTCATGGATAGACAGCAAACCAAGATGGTGTTAAGGAGAAGACATCCACACACAGGGATAGACCGCACATCAAGATGTTGTTAATGAGAAGACATCCACTCCACACACATAGATAGACCGCAAACCAAGCTGTTGTTAATGAGAATACATCCATACACAGGGATAGCCCGCACACCAAGTTGTTGTTAATGAGAAGACATCCACACACATGGATAGACCGCAAACCAAGATGTTGTTAATGAGAATACATCCATACACAGGGACAAAACCGCACACCAAGTTGTTGTTAACGAGAAGACATCCACACTAATGGATAGACCACAAACCAAGATGCTGTTAATGAGAAGACATCTATAAACAGGGATAAACCGCACACCAAGTTTGTGTTAATGAGAAGACATCCACACACATGGATAGACCGCAAACCAAGAGGTTGCTAATGAGAAGATATCAACCCATATGGATATACCGCACACCAGAGGTTGTTGATGAGAAGACATTCACACTCGTGGATAGACCGCACACCAAGATGTTGTTGATGAGAAGACATTCACACACGTGGATTGAACGCAAACCAAGATGCTGTTAATGAGAAGACATCCACACACATGGGTAGAAACCACATCAGGATGCTGTTAAGGCGAAGACATCCACACACAGGTATAGACCGCAAACCAAGATGCTGTTAATGAGAAGACATCCATACACAGGGATAGACCACAGACCAAGATGCTGTTAATGCGAAAACATCCACACACATGGATAGACCGCACACCAGATGTTATTAATGACAAGACATCCACACACAGGGATAGACCGGACAACATGATGTTGTTAATTAGAAGACATCCACACACAGGGATAGACCGCAAACCAAGATGTCGTTAATGAGAAGACATCCATACACAGGGATAGACCACAGACCAAGATGCTGTTAATGCGAAAACATCCACACACATGGATAGACCGCACACCAGATGTTGTTAATGAGAAGTGATCCACACACATGGATAGACCGCACACCAAGATGTTGTTAATGAGAAGACATCCACATACAGGGATAGACCGGACAACATGATGTTGTTAATTAGAAGACATCCACACACAGGGATAGACCGCAAACCAAGATGTCGTTAATTAGAAGACATCCACACACAGGGATAGACCACACACCAAGATGTTCTTAATGAGAAGACGTCCACCCACCGGGATAGACCGCACACCAAATGATGTTAATAAGAAGATATCCACACACATGGATAGACCGACAACCAAGATGCTGTTAAGGAGAAGACATCCACCCACATGGATAGACCGCAAACCAAGATGTTGTTAATGAGAAGACATTCACACACGTGGATTGAACGCAAACCCAGATGCTTTTAATGAGAAGACATCCACACACATGGGTAGACACTGTCTACTAGACAGCACATCAGGATGCTTTTAATGCGAAGACATCCACACACAGGGATAGACCGCAAACCAAGATGCTGTTAATGAGAAGACATCCATACACAGGGATAGAACACAGACCAATATGCTGTTAATGAGAAGATATCCACACACATCGATAGACCGCACACCAGAGGCTGTTGATGAGAAGACATCCACACATGTGGATAGAACGCAAACCAAGTTGCTGATAAAGCGAAGACATCCACACACAGGGATACACCGCACACCAAGATGTTGGTAATGAGAAGACATCCACACACATGGTTAGACCGCAAACCAAGATGCTTTTAATGCGAAGACATCCACACCCATGGATAGACAGCAAACCAAGATGGTGTTAAGGAGAAGACATCCACGCACAGGGATAGACCGCACACCAAGATGTTGTTAATGAGAAGACATCCACTCCACACAAATAGATAGACCGCAAACCAAGCTGTTGTTAATGAGAAGACATCCATACACAGGGATAGCCCGCACACCAAGTTGTTGTTAATGAGAAGACATCCCCCACACATGGATAGACCTCAAACCAAGATGTTGTTAATGAGAAGACATTCACACACGTGGATTGAACGCAAACCCAGATGCTTTTAATGAGAAGACATCCACACACATGGGTAGACACTGTCTACTAGACAGCACATCAGGATGCTGTTAATGCGAAGACATCCACACACAGGGATAGACCGCAAACCAAGATGCTGTTAATGAGAAGGCATCCATACACAGGGATAGACCACAGACCAAGATCCTGTTAATGAGAAGATATCCACACACATGGATAGACAGCACACCCGAGGCTGTTGATGAGAAGACATCCACACACGTGGATAGAACGCAAACCAAGTTGCTGATAAAGCGAAGACATCCACACACAGGGATACACCGCACACCAAGATGTTGTTAATGAGAAGACATCCACACACATGGTTAGACCGCAAACCAAGATGCTGTTAATGCGAAGACATCCACACACAGGGATAGACCGCACACCAAGTTGTTGTTAATGAGAAGACATCCACACTCAGGGATAGACAGCAAACCAAGATGGTGTTAAGGAGAAGACATCCACACACAGGGATAGACCGCACATCAAGATGTTGTTAATGAGAAGACATCCACTCCACACACATAGATAGACCGCAAACCAAGCTGTTGTTAATGAGAAGACATCCATACACAGGGATAGCCCGCACACCAAGTTGTTGTTAATGAGAAGACATCCACACACATGGATAGACCGCAAATCAAGATGTTGTTAATGAGAATACATCCAGACACATGGATATATCACAAACCAAGATGCTGTAAATGAGAAGACATCTATAAACAGGGATAAACCGCACACCAAGTTTGTGTTAATGAGAAGACATCCACACACATGGATAGACCGCAAACCAAGAGGTTGCTAATGAGAAGATATCAACCCATATGGATATACCGCACACCAGAGGTTGTTGATGAGAAGACATTCACACTCGTGGATAGAACGCAAACTAAGATGCTGTTAATGAGAAGACATCCACACATGGATAGACGGCAAACCAAGATGTTGGTAATGAGAAGACATCCACACACATGGATAGACCACAAACGAAGATGCTGTTAATGAGAAGACATCCACACACAGGGATAGAGCGGACACCGAGATGTTGTTAATGAGAGGCATCCACACACCGGGATAGACCACACACCAAGATGTTGCTATTGAGAAGACATCCACACACAGGGATAGTCCGCACACAAAGATGCTGTTAATGAGAAGACATCTATAAACAGGGATAAACCGCAGACCAGAGGTTGTTGATGAGAAGACATTCACACACGTGGATAGAACGCAAACCAAGATGCTGTTAATGAGAAGACATCCACACACATGGATAGACCGCAAACCGAGTTGCTGTTAATGCGAAGACATCCACACACAGGGATAGCCGGCACACCACGATGTTGTTAATGAGAAGACATCCACACACATGGATAGCCCGCACACCAAGTTGTTGTTAATGAGAAGACATCCACACACATGGATAGACCGCAAACCAAGATGTTGTTAATGAGAATACATCCATACACAGGGACAAAACCGCACACCAAGTTGTTGTTAACGAGAAGACATCCACACTAATGGATAGACCACAAACCAAGATGCTGTTAATGAGAAGACATCTATAAACAGGGATAAA
This sequence comes from Chaetoderma sp. LZ-2023a, assembly GCA_034401795.1. Classification (NCBI taxonomy): domain Eukaryota; kingdom Metazoa; phylum Mollusca; class Caudofoveata; order Chaetodermatida; family Chaetodermatidae; genus Chaetoderma; species Chaetoderma sp. LZ-2023a. Next base: position 83,231,931 of record CM067364.1, read on the forward strand.
CCGCACACCAAATTTGTGTTAATGAGAAGACATCCACACACATGGATAGACCGCAAACCAAGAGGTTGCTAATGAGAAGATATCAACCCATATGGATATACCGCACACCAGAGGTTGTTGATGAGAAGACATTCACACTCGTGGATAGACCGCACACCAAGATGTTGTTGATGAGAAGACATTCACACACGTGGATTGAACGCAAACCAAGATGCTGTTAATGAGAAGACATCCACACACATGGGTAGAAACCACATCAGGATGCTGTTAAGGCGAAGACATCCACACACAGGTATAGACCGCAAACCAAGATGCTGTTAATGAGAAGACATCCATACACAGGGATAGACCACAGACCAAGATGCTGTTAATGCGAAAACATCCACACACATGGATAGACCGCACACCAGATGTTATTAATGACAAGACATCCACACACAGGGATAGACTGCACACCAAGATGTTGTTAATGAGAAGACATCCACACACAGGGATAGACCGGACAACATGATGTTGTTAATTAGAAGACATCCACACACAGGGATAGACCGCAAACCAAGATGTCGTTAATGAGAAGACATCCATACACAGGGATAGACCACAGACCAAGATGCTGTTAATGCGAAAACATCCACACACATGGATAGACCGCACACCAGATGTTGTTAATGAGAAGTGATCCACACACATGGATAGACCGCACACCAAGATGTTGTTAATGAGAAGACATCCACACACAGGGATAGACCGGACAACATGATGTTGTTAATTAGAAGACATCCACACACAGGGATAGACCGCAAACCAAGATGTCGTTAATTAGAAGACATCCACACACAGGGATAGACCACACACCAAGATGTTCTTAATGAGAAGACGTCCACCCACCGGGATAGACCGCACACCAAATGATGTTAATAAGAAGATATCCACACACATGGATAGACCGACAACCAAGATGCTGTTAAGGAGAAGACATCCACCCACATGGATAGACCGCAAACCAAGATGTTGTTAATGAGAAGACATTCACACACGTGGATTGAACGCAAATCCAGATGCTTTTAATGAGAAGACATCCACACACATGGGTAGACACTGTCTACTAGACAGCACATCAGGATGCTTTTAATGCGAAGACATCCACACACAGGGATAGACCGCAAACCAAGATGCTGTTAATGAGAAGACATCCATACACAGGGATAGAACACAGACCAATATGCTGTTAATGAGAAGATATCCACACACATAGATAGACCGCACACCAGAGGCTGTTGATGAGAAGACATCCACACATGTGGATAGAACGCAAACCAAGTTGCTGATAAAGCGAAGACATCCACACACAGGGATACACCGCACACCAAGATGTTGGTAATGAGAAGACATCCACACACATGGTTAGACCGCAAACCAAGATGCTTTTAATGCGAAGACATCCACACCCATGGATAGACAGCAAACCAAAATGGTGTTAAGGAGAAGACATCCACGCACAGGGATAGACCGCACACCAAGATGTTGTTAATGAGAAGACATCCACTCCACACAAATAGATAGACCGCAAACCAAGCTGTTGTTAATGAGAAGACATCCATACACAGGGATAGCCCGCACACCAAGTTGTTGTTAATGAGAAGACATCCCCCACACATGGATAGACCTCAAACCAAGATGTTGTTAATGAGAAGACATTCACACACGTGGATTGAACGCAAACCCAGATGCTTTTAATGAGAAGACATCCACACACATGGGTAGACACTGTCTACTAGACAGCACATCAGGATGCTGTTAATGCGAAGACATCCACACACAGGGATAGACCGCAAACCAAGATGCTGTTAATGAGAAGGCATCCATAAACAGGGATAGACCACAGACCAAGATGCTGTTAATGAGAAGATATCCACACACATGGATAGACCGCACACCCGAGGCTGTTGATGAGAAGACATCCACACACGTGGATAGAACGCAAACCAAGTTGCTGATAAAGCGAAGACATCCACACACAGGGATACACCGCACACCAAGATGTTGTTAATGAGAAGACATCCACACACATGGTTAGACCGCAAACCAAGATGCTGTTAATGCGAAGACATCCACACACAGGGATAGACGGCACACCAAGTTGTTGTTAATGAGAAGACATCCACACTCAGGGATAGACAGCAAACCAAGATGGTGTTAAGGAGAAGACATCCACACACAAGGATAGACCGCACATCAAGATGTTGTTAATGAGAAGACATCCATACACAGGGATAGCCCGCACACCAAGTTGTTGTTAATGAGAAGACATCCACACACATGGATAGACCGCAAACCAAGATGTTGTTAATGAGAATACATCCAGACACATGGATATATCACAAACCAAGATGCTGTAAATGAGAAGACATCTATAAACAGGGATAAACCGCACACCAAGTTTGTGTTAATGAGAAGACATCCACACACATGGATAGACCGCAAACCAAGAGGTTGCTAATGAGAAGATATCAACCCATATGGATATACCGCACACCAGAGGTTGTTGATGAGAAGACATTCACACTCGTGGATAGAACGCAAACTAAGATGCTGTTAATGAGAAGACATCCACACATGGATAGACGGCAAACCAAGATGTTGGTAATGAGAAGACATCCACACACATGGATAGACCACAAACGAAGATGCTGTTAATGAGAAGACATCCACACACAGGGATAGAGCGGACACCGAGATGTTGTTAATGAGAGGCATCCACACACCGGGATAGACCACACACCAAGATGTTGCTATTGAGAAGACATCCACACACAGGGATAGTCCGCACACAAAGATGCTGTTAATGAGAAGACATCTATAAACAGGGATAAACCGCAGACCAGAGGTTGTTGATGAAAAGACATTCACACACGTGGATAGAACGCAAACCAAGATGCTGTTAATGAGAAGACATCCACACACATGGATAGACCGCAAACCGAGTTGCTGTTAATGAGAGGACATCCACATACAGGTATAGACCACACACCAATATGTTATTAATGAGAAGACATCCAAAAAAGGGATAGACCGCAAACCAATATGTTGTTAATGAGAAGACATCCACACACATGGATAGACCGCAAACCAAGATGTTGTAATGAGAAGACATCCACACACATGGATAGACCGCAAACGAAGATGCTGTTAATGAGATGACATCCATACACGGGGATATACCGCACATCAAGATGCTGTTAATACGAAGACATCCATACGCAGGGATAGACCGCACACCAAGATGTTGTTAATGAGAAGACATCCATACACGTCGATAGACCGCAAACCAAGATGCTGTTAATGAGAAGACATCCATACACAGGGATAGACCGCACACCAAGATGTTGTTGATGAGAAGACATCCACACACAGGAATAGACCGTATACCAAGATGTTGTTAATGAGAAGACATTCACACACGTGGATTGAACGCAAACCAAGATGCTGTTAATGAGAAGACATCCACACACATCGGTAGAAAGCACATCAGGATGATGTTAATGCGAAGACATCCACACACAGGGATAGACCGCAAACCAAGATGCTGTTAATGAGAAGACATCCATACACAGGGATAGACCACAGACCAAGATGCTGTTAATGAGAAGACATCCATACACAGGGATAAACAGCACACCAAGATGTTGTTAATGAGAAGATATCCACACACATGGATAGACTGCACACCAGAGGCTGTTGATGAGAAGACATCCACACACGTGGATAGAACGCAAACCAAGTTGCTGTTAAAGCGAAGACATCCACACACAGGGATACATCGCACACCAAGATGTTGTTAATGAGAAGACATCCACACACATGGATAGACCGCAAACCAAGATGCTGTTAATGTGAAGACATCCACACACAGGGATAGACCTCACACCAAGTTGTTGTTAATGAGAAGACATCCACACTCATGGATAGACCGCAAACCAATATGTTGTTAAGGAGAAGACATCCACACACAGGGATAGACCGCACACCTAGATGGTGTTAATGAGAAGACATCCACTCCACACACATAGATAGACCGCAAACCAAGCTGTTGTTAATGAGAAGACATCCACACACATGGATAGACCGGAAAGCAAGATGTTGTTAATGAGAATGCATCTACACACATGGATAGACCACAAACAAATATGCTGTTAATGAGAAGACATCCACACACATGGATAGACCACAAACCAAAATGCTGTTAATGAGAAGACATCTATAAACAGGGATAAACAGCACACCAAGTTTTTGTTAATGAGAAGACATCCACACACATGGATAGACCGCAAACCAAGATGGTGTTAATGAGAAGATATCCACCCACATGGATAGACCGCACACCAGAGATTGTTGATGAGAAGACATTCACACACGTGGATAGAACGCAATCCAAGATGCTGTTAATGAGAAGACATCCACGCACATGGATATACCGCAAACCAATATGCTGTTAATGAGAAGACATCCACATAGAGCTATAGACCACAGACCAAGATGTTATTAATGAGAAGACATCCACACACAGGAATAGACCGCACACCAAGATGTTGTTAATGAGAATACATCCACACACATGGATAGACCACAAACCAAGATGTTGTTAATGAGAAGACATCCCTACACAGGGACAAATCCGCACACCAAGTTGTTGTTAATGAGAAGACATCCACACACATGGATAGACCACACACCAAGATGCTGTTAATGAGAAGACATCTATAAATCGGGATAAACCGCACACCAAGTTGTTGTTAATGAGAAGACATCCACACACATGGATAGACCGCAAACCAAGATGTAGTTAATGAGAAGATATCAACCAACATGGATAGACCGCACACCCGAGGTTGTTGATGAGAAGACATTCACACACGTGGATAGAACGCAAACCAAGATGCTGTTAATGCGAAGACATCCACACACAGGGATAGACCGCACACCAAGTTGTTGTTAATGAGAAGACATCCACACTCATGGATAGACCGCAAACCAATATGTTGATAAGGAGAAGACATCCACACACAGGGATAGACCGCACCCCTAGATGTTGATAATGAGAAGACATCCACTCCACACACATAGATAGACCGCAAACCAAGCTGTTGTTAATGAGAATACACCCACACACATGGATAGACCACAAACCAATATGCTGTTAATGAGAAGCCATCCATACACAGGGACAAAACCAGACACCAAGTTGATAATGAGAAGACATCTATAAATCGGGATAAACCGCACACCAGAGGTTGTTGATGAGAAGACATTCACACACGTGGATAGATGGCAAACCAGATGGTGTTAATGAGAAGACATCCACACACATGGATAGACCGCAAACCAAGTTGCTGTTAATGCGAAGACATCCACACACAGGGATAGCCGGCACACCAAGATGTTGTTAATGAGAGGACATCCACACACATGGATATACCGCAAACCAAGATGCTGTTAATGAGAAGACATCCACATACAGGTATAGACCACAGACCAAGATGTTATTAATGAGAAGTCATCCAAAAAAGGGATAGACCGCAAACCAAGATGTTGTTAATGCGAAGACATCCACACACAGGGATAGCCGGCACACCAAGATGTTGTTAATGAGAGGACATCCACACACATGGATAGACCGCAAACCAAGATGTTGTTAATGAGAAGAGATCCACACACATGGATAGACCGCAAACGAAGATGCTGATAATGAGATGACATCCATACACAGGGATAGACCGCAAACCAAGATGCTGTTAATGCGAAGACATCCACACACATGGATAGACCGCACACCAGATGTTGTTAATGACAAGACATCCACACACATGGATAGACCGCACACCAAGATGTTGTTAATGAGAAGACATCCACACACAGGGATAGACCACACAACAAGATGTTGTTAATTAGAAGACATTCACACACAGGGATAGACCGCAAACCAAGATGTCGTTAATTAGAAGATATCCACACACAGGGATAGACCACACACCAAGATGTTGTTAATGAGGAGACATCCACCCACCGGGATAGACCGCACACCAAGATGTTGTTAATAAGAAGATATCCACACACATGGATAGACCGACAACCAAGATGCTGTTAATGAGAAGACATCCATACACAGGGATAAACCGCACACCAAGTTGTTGTTAATGAGAAGACATCCACACACATGGATAGACAGCAAACCAAGATGTTGTTAATGAGAAGAGATCCACACACATGGATAGACCGCAAACGAAGATGCTGTTAATGAGATGACATCCATACACAGGGATATACCGCACATCAAGATGCTGTTAATGCGAAGACATCCACACACAGGAATAGACCGCACACCAACATGTTGTTAATGAGAATACATCCACACACATGGATAGACCACAAACCAAGATGCTGTTAATGAGAAGACATCCATACACAGGGACAAAACCGCACACCAAGTTGTTGTTAATGAGAAGACATCCACACACATGGATAGACCACACACCAAGATGCTGTTAATGAGAAGACATCTATAAACAGGGATAAACCGCACACCAAGTTGTTGTTAATGAGAAGACATCCACACACATGGATAGACCGCAAACCAAGATGTTGTTAATGAGAAGATATCAACCAACATGGATAGACCGCACACCCGAGGTTGTTGATGAGAAGACATTCACACACGTGGATGGAACCCAAACCAAGATGCTGTTGAAGCGAAGACATCCACACACAGGGATACATCGCACACCAAGATGTTGTTAATGAGAAGACATCCACACACATGGATAGACCGCAAACCAAGATGTTGTTAATGCGAAGCCATCCACACACAGGGATAGACCGCACAGCAAGTTGTTGTTAATGAGAAGACATCCAAACTCATGGATAGACCGCAAACCAATATGTTGTTAAGGAGAAGACATCCACACACAGGGATAGACCGCACACATAGATGTTGTTAATGAGAAGACATCCACTCCACACACATAGATAGACCGCAAACCAAGCTGTTGTTAATGAGAAGACATCCACACACATGGATAGACCGGAAAGCAAGATGTTGTTAATGAGAATACACCCACACACATGGATAGACCACAAACCAATATGCTGTTAATGAGAAGCCCTCCATACACAGGGACAAAACCAGACACCAAGTTGTTGTTAAGGAGAAGACATCCACACACATGGATAGACCACAAACCAAGATGCTGTTAATGAGAAGACATCTATAAACAGGGATAAACCGCACACCAAGTTTTTGTTGATGAGAAGACATCCACACACATGGATAGACCGCAAACCAAGATGGTGTTAATGAGAAGATATCAACCCACATGGATAGACCGCACACCAGAGGTTGTTGATGAGAAGACATTCACACACGTGGATAGAACGCAAACCAAGATGCTCTTAATGAGAAGACATCCACACACATGGATAGATGGCAAACCAAGATGGTGTTAATGAGAAGACATCCACACACATGGATAGACTGCAAACCAAGTTGCTGTTAATGCGAAGACATCAACACACAGGGATAGCCGGCACACCAAGATGTTGTTAATGAGAAGGCATCCACACACATGGATATACCGCAAACCAAGATGCTGTTAATGAGAAGACATCCACATACAGGTATAGACCACAGACCAAGATGTTATTAATGAGAAGACATCCAAAAAAGGGATAGACCGCAAACCAAGATGCTGTTAATGCAAAGACATCCACACACATGGATAGACCGCACACCAGCTGTTGTTAATGACAAGACATCCACACACAGGGATAGACTGCACACCAAGATGTGGTTATTGATAAGACATCCATACACATGGATAGACCGCACACCAAGATGTTGTTAATGAGAAGACATCCACACGCAGGGATAGACCGCACAACAAGATGTTGTTAATTAGAAGACATTCACACACAGGGATAGACCGCAAACCAAGATGTCGTTAATTAGAAGATATCCACACACAGGGATAGACCACACACCAAGATGTTGTTAATGAGAAGACATCCACCCACCGGGATAGACCGCACACCAAGATGTTGTTAATAAGAAGATATCCACACACATGGATAGACCGACAACCAAGATGCTGTTAATGAGAAAACATCCATACACAGGGATAAACCGCACACCAAGTTGTTGTTAATGAGAAGACATCCACACACATGGATAGACCGCAAACCAAGATGTTGTTCATGAGAATACATCCACACACATGGATAGACCACAAACCAAGATGCTGTTAATGAGATGACATCCATAGACAGGGATATAGCGCACATCAAGATGCTGTTAATGCGAAGACATCCATACACAGGGATAGACCGCACACCAAGATGTTGTTAATGAGAAGACATCCACACACAGGAATAGACCGCACACCAAGATGTTGTTAATGAGAATACATCCACACACATGGATAGACCACAAACCAAGATGCTGTTAATGAGAAGACATCCATACACAGGGACAAATCCGCACACCAAGTTGTTGTTAATGAGAACACATCCACACACATGGATAGACCACAAACCAAGATGCTGTTAATGAGAAGACATCTATAAACAGGGATAAACCGCACACCAAGTTGTTGTTAATGAGAAGACATCCACACACATGGATAGACCGCAAACCAAGATGTTGTTAATGAGAAGATATCAACCAACATGGATAGACCGCACACCCGAGGTTGTTGATGAGAAGACATTCACACACGTGGATGGAACCCAAACCAAGATGCTGTTGAAGCGAAGACATCCACACACAGGGATACATCGCACACCAAGATGTTGTTAATGAGAAGAGATCCACACACATGGATAGACCGCAAACGAAGATGCTGTTAATGAGATGACATCCATACACAGGGATATACCGCACATCAAGATGCTGTTAATGCGAAGCCATCCATACACAGTGATAGACCGCACACCAAGATGTTGTTAATGAGAAGACATCCACACACAGGAATAGACCGCACACCAATATGTTGTTAATGAGAAGATATCAACCAACATGGATTGACCGCACACCCGAGGTTGTTGATGAGAAGACATTCACACACGTGGATAGAACGCAAACCAAGATGCTGTTAATGAGAAGACATCCACACATGGATAGACGGCAAACCAAGATGTTGGTAATGAGAAGACATCCACACACATGGATAGACCACAAGCGAAGATGCTGTTAATGAGAAGACATCCACACACAGGGATAGAGCGGACACCGAGATGTTGTTAATGAGAGGCATCCACACACCGGGATAGACCACACACCAAGATGTTGCTATTGAGAAGACATCCACACACAGGGATAGTCCGCAAACAAAGATGCTGTTAATGAGAAGACATCTATAAACAGGGGTAATCCGCACACCAGAGGTTGTTGATGAGAAGACATTCACACACGTGGATAGAACGCAAACCAAGATGCTGTTAATGAGAAGACATCCACACACATGGGTAGACGGCAAACCAAGATGTTGTTAATGAGAAGACATCCACACACATGGATAGACCACAAACGAAGATGCTGTTAATGAGAAGACTTCCACACACAGGGATAGCCGGCACACCAAGATGTTGTTAATGAGAAGACATCCACACACATGGATATACCGCAAACCAAGATGCTGTTAATGAGAAGACATCCACATACAGGTATAGACCACAGACTAAGATGCTATTAATGAGAAGACATCCAAAAAAGGGATGGACCGCAAACCAAGATGCTCTTAATGCGAAGACAGCAACACACATGGATAGACCGCACACCAGATGTTGTTAATGACAAGACATCCACACACAGGGATAGACCGCACACCAAGATGTTGTTAATGAGAAGACATCCACCCACCGGGATAGACGCACACCGAGATGTTGTTAATAAGAAGATGTCCACACACATGGGTAGACCGACAACCAAGATGCTGTTAATGAGAAGACATCCATACACAGGGATAAACTGCACACCAAGTTGTTGTTAATGAGAAGACATCCACACACATGGAATAGACCGCAAACCAAGATGTTGTTAATGAGAAGAGATCCACACACATGGATAGACCGCAAACGAAGATGCTGTTAATGAGATGACATCCATACACAGGGATATACCGCACATCAAGATGCTGTTAATGCGAAGACATCCATACACAGGGATAGACCGCACACCAAGATGTTGTTAATGAGAAGACATCCACACACAGGGATAGACCACAAACCAAGATGCTGTTAATGAGAAGACATCCATACACAGGGACAAAACCGCACACCAAGTTGTTGTTAATGAGAAGACATCCACACACATGGATAGACCGCAAACCAAGAAGTTGTTAATGAGAAGATATCAACCAACATGGATAGACCGCACACCAGAGGTTGTTGATGAGAAGACATTCACACACGTGGATAGAACGCAAACCAAGTTGCTGTTAATGAGAAGACATCCACACACATGGATAGTCCACAATCCAAGATGCTGTTACTGAGAAGACATCTATAATCAGGGATACACCGCACACCAATTTGTTGTTAATGAGAAGACATCCACCCACATGGATAGACCGCAAACCAAGATGTTGTTAATGAGAAGATATCAACCAACATGGATAGACCGCACACGCGAGGTTGTTGATGAGAATACATTCACACACGTGGATAGAACGCAAAAAAAGATGCTGTTAATGAGAAGACATCCACACACATGGATAAACCGCGCACCAGAGGTTGTTGATGAGAAGTGAAGACATTCACACACGTGGATAGAACGCAAACCAAGATGCTGTTAATGAGAAGACATCCACACACATGGATAGATGGCAAACCAAGATGTTGTTAATGAGAAGACATCCACACACATGGATAGACCGCAAACCAAGTTGTTGTTAATGCAAAGACATCCACACACAGGGATAGCCGGCACACCAAGATGTTGTTAATGAGAAGACATCCACACACATGGATATACCGCAAACCAAGATGCTGTTAATGAGAAGACATCCACACACATGGATAGACGGCAAACCAAGATGTTGTTAATGAGAAGACATCCACACACATGGATAGACCACAAACGAAGATGCTGTTAATGAGAAGACATCCACACACAGGGATAGAGCGGACACCGAGATGTTGTTAATGAGAGGTATCCACACACCGGGATAGACCACACACCAAGATGTTGCTATTGAGAAGACATCCACACACAGGGATAGTCCGCAAACAAAGATGCTGTTAATGAGAAGACATCTATAAACAGGGATAAACGGCAGACCAGAGGTTGTTGATGAGAAGACATTCACACACGTGGATAGAACGCAAACCAAGATGCTGTTAATGAGAAGACATCCACACACATGGATAGATGGCAAACCAAGATGTTGTTAATGAGAAGACATCCACACACATGGATAGACCGCAAACCAAGTTGTTGTTAATGCAAAGACATCCACACACAGGGATAGCCGGCACACCAAGATGTTGTTAATGAGAAGACATCCACACACATGGATATACCGCAAACCAAGATGCTGTTAATGAGAAGACATCCACATACAGGTATAGACCACAGACCAAGATGCTATTAATGAGAAGACATCCAAAAAAGGGATGGACCGCAAACCAAGATGCTCTTAATGCGAAGACATCCACACACATGGATAGACCGCACACCAGATGTTGTTAATGACAAGACATCCACACACAGGGATAGACCGCACACCAAGATGTTGTTAATGAGAAGACATCCACCCACGGGGATAGACCGCACACCGAGATGTTGTTAATAAGAAGATGTCCACACACATGGATAGACCGACAACCAAGATGCTGTTAATGAGAAGACATCCACACACATGGATAAACCGCACACCAAGTTGATGTTAATGAGAAGACATCCACACACATGGATAGACCGCAAACCAAGATGTTGTTAATGAGAAGAGATCCACACACATGGATAGACCGCAAACGAAGATGGTGTTAATGAGATAACATCCATACACAGGGATATACCGCACAACAAGATGCTGTTAATGCGAAGACATCCATACACAGGGATAGACCGCACACCAAGATGTTGTTAATGAGAAGACATCCACACACATGGATATACCGCAAACCAAGATGCTGTTAATGAGAAGACATCCCCATACAGGTATAGACCACAGACCAAGATGCTATTAATGAGAAGACATCCAAAAAAGGGATGGACCGAAAACCAAGATGCTCTTAATGCGAAGACATCCACACACATGGATAGACCGCACACCAGATGTTGTTAATGACAAGACATCCACACACAGGGATAGACCGCACACCAAGATGTTGTTAATGAGAAGACATCCACCCACCGGGATAGACCGCACACCGAGATGTTGTTAATAAGAAGATGTCCACACACATGGATAGACCGACAACCAAGATGCTGTTAATGAGAAGACATCCACACACATGGATAAACCGCACACCAAGTTGATGTTAATGAGAAGACATCCACACACATGGATAGACCGCAAACCAAGATGTTGTTAATGAGAAGAGATCCACACACATGGATAGACCGCAAACGAAGATGCTGTTAATGAGATAACATCCATACACAGGGATATACCGCACAACAAGATGCTGTTAATGCGAAGACATCCATACACAGTGATAGACCGCACACCAAGATGTTGTTAATGAGAAGACATCCACACACAGGAATATACCGCAGACCAAGATGTTGTTAATGCGAATACATCCACACACATGGATAGACCACAAACCAAGTTGCTGTTAATGAGAAAACATCCACACACATGGATAGTCCACAATCAAAGATGCTGTTACTGAGAAGACATCTATAAACAGGGATACACCGCACACCAAGTTGTTGTTAATGAGAAGACATCCACCCACATGGATAGACCACAAACCAAGATGTTGTTAATGAGAAGATATCAACCAACATGGAAAGACCGCACACGCGAGGTTGTTGATGAGAATACATTCACACACGTGGATAGAACGCAAAAAAAGATGCTGTTAATGAGAAGACATCCACACACATGGATAAACCGCGCACCAGAGGTTGTTGATGAGAAGAGAAGACATTCACACACGTGGATAGAACGCAAACCAAGATGCTGTTAATGAGAAGACATCCACACACATGGATAGATGGCAAACCAAGATGTTGTTAATGAGAAGACATCCACACACATGGATAGACCGCAAACCAAGTTGTTGTTAATGCAAAGACATCCACACACAGGGATAGCCGGCACACCAAGATGGTGTTAATGAGAAGACATCCACACACATGGATATACCGCAAACCAAGATGCTGTTAATGAGAAGACATCCACACACATGGATAGACGGCAAACCAAGATGTTGTTCATGAGAAGACATCCACACACATGGATAGACCACAAACGAAGATGCTGTTAATGAGAAGACATCCACACACAGGGATAGAGCGGACACCGAGATGTTGTTAATGAGAGGTATCCACACACCGGGATAGACCACACACCAAGATGTTGCTATTGAGAAGACATCCACACACAGGGATAGTCCGCAAACAAAGATGCTGTTAATGAGAAGACATCTATAAACAGGGATAAACGGCAGACCAGAGGTTGTTGATGAGAAGACATTCACACACGTTGATAGAACGCAAACCAAGATGCTGTTAATGAGAAGACATCCACACACATGGATAGATGGCAAACCAAGATGTTGTTAATGAGAAGACATCCACACACATGGATAGACCGCAAACCAAGTTGTTGTTAATGCGAAGACATCCACACACAGGGATAGCTGGCACACCAAGATGTTGTTAATGAGAAGACATCCACACACATGGATATACCGCAAACCAAGATGCTGTTAATGAGAAGACATCCACATACAGGTATAGACCACAGACCAAGATGCTATTAATGAGAAGACATCCAAAAAAGGGATGGACCGCAAACCAAGATGCTCTTAATGCGAAGACATCCACACACATGGATAGACCGCACACCAGATGTTGTTAATGACAAGACATCCACACACAGGGATAGACCGCACACCAAGATGTTGTTAATGAGAAGACATCCACCCACGGGGATAGACCGCACACCGAGATGTTGTTAATAAGAAGATGTCCACACACATGGATAGACCGACAACCAAGATGCTGTTAATGAGAAGACATCCACACACATGGATAAACCGCACACCAAGTTGATGTTAATGAGAAGACATCCACACACATGGATAGACCGCAAACCAAGATGTTGTTAATGAGAAGAGATCCACACACATGGATAGACCGCAAACGAAGATGCTGTTAATGAGATAACATCCATACACAGGGATATACCGCACAACAAGATGCTGTTAATGCGAAGACATCCATACACAGGGATAGACCGCACACCAAGATGTTGTTAATGAGAAGACATCCACACACATGGATATACCGCAAACCAAGATGCTGTTAATGAGAAGACATCCACATACAGGTATAGACCACAGACCAAGATGCTATTAATGAGAAGACATCCAAAAAAGGGATGGACCGAAAACCAAGATGCTCTTAATGCGAAGACATCCACACACATGGATAGACCGCACACCAGATGTTGTTAATGACAAGACATCCACACACAGGGATAGACCGCACACCAAGATGTTGTTAATGAGAAGACATCCACCCACCGGGATAGACCGCACACCGAGATGTTGTTAATAAGAAGATGTCCACACACATGGATAGACCGACAACCAAGATGCTGTTAATGAGAAGACATCCACACACATGGATAAACCGCACACCAAGTTGATGTTAATGAGAAGACATCCACACACATGGATAGACCGCAAACCAAGATGTTGTTAATGAGAAGAGATCCACACACATGGATAGACCGCAAACGAAGATGCTGTTAATGAGATAACATCCATACACAGGGATATACCGCACAACAAGATGCTGTTAATGCGAAGACATCCATACACAGGGATAGACCGCACACCAAGATGTTGTTAATGAGAAGACATCCACACACAGGAATATACCGCACACCAAGATGTTGTTAATGCGAATACATCCACACACATGGATAGACCACAAACCAAGTTGCTGTTAATGAGAAGACATCCACACACATGGATAGTCCACAATCCAAGATGCTGTTACTGAGAAGACATCTATAAACAGGGATACACCGCACACCAAGTTGTTGTTAATGAGAAGACATCCACTCACATGGATAGACCACAAACCAAGATGTTGTTAATGAGAAGATATCAACCAACATGGAAAGACCGCACACGCGAGGTTGTTGATGAGAATACATTCACACACGTGGATAGAACGCAAAAAAAGATGCTGTTAATGAGAAGACATCCACACACATGGATAAACCGCGCACCAGAGGTTGTTGATGAGAAGAGAAGACATTCACACACGTGGATAGAACGCAAACCAAGATGCTGTTAATGAGAAGACATCCACACACATGGATAGATGGCAAACCAAGATGTTGTTAATGAGAAGACATCCACACACATGGATAGACCGCAAACCAAGTTGTTGTTAATGCAAAGACATCCACACACAGGGATAGCCGGCACACCAAGATGTTGTTAATGAGAAGACATCCACACACATGGATATACCGCAAACCAAGATGCTGTTAATGAGAAGACATCCACACACATGGATAGACGGCAAACCAAGATGTTGTTAATGAGAAGACATCCACACACATGGATAGACCACAAACGAAGATGCTGTTAATGAGAAGACATCCACACACAGGGATAGAGCGGACACCGAGATGTTGTTAATGAGAGGTATCCACACACCGGGATAGACCACACACCAAGATGTTGCTATTGAGAAGACATCCACACACAGGGATAGTCCGCAAACAAAGATGCTGTTAATGAGAAGACATCTATAAACAGGGATAAACGGCAGACCAGAAGTTGTTGATGAGAAGACATTCACACACGTGGATAGAACGCAAACCAAGATGCTGTTAATGAGAAGACATCCACACACATGGATAGATGGCAAACCAAGATGTTGTTAATGAGAAGACATCCACACACATGGATAGACCGCAAACCAAGTTGTTGTTAATGCAAAGACATCCACACACAGGGATAGCCGGCACACCAAGATGTTGTTAATGAGAAGACATCCACACACATGGATATACCGCAAACCAAGATGCTGTTAATGAGAAGACATCCAAAAAAGGGATGGACCGCAAACCAAGATGCTCTTAATGAGAAGACATCCACACACATGGATAGACCGCACACCAGATGTTGTTAATGACAAGACATCCACACACAGGGATAGACCGCACACCAAGATGTTGTTAATGAGAAGACATCCACCCACCGGGATAGACCGCACACCGAGATGTTGTTAATAAGAAGATGTCCACACACATGGATAGACCGACAACCAAGATGCTGTTAATGAGAAGACATCCACACACATGGATAAACCGCACACCAAGTTGATGTTAATGAGAAGACATCCACACACATGGATAGACCGCAAACCAAGATGTTGTTAATGAGAAGAGATCCACACACATGGATAGACCGCAAACGAAGATGCTGTTAATGAGATAACATCCATACACAGGGATATACCGCACAACAAGATGCTGTTAATGCGAAGACATCCATACACAGGGATAGACCGCACACCAAGATGTTGTTAATGAGAAGACATCCACACACAGGAATATACCGCACACCAAGATGTTGTTAATGCGAATACATCCACACACATGGATAGACCACAAACCAAGTTGCTGTTAATGAGAAGACATCCACACACATGGATAGTCCACAATCCAAGATGCTGTTACTGAGAAGACATCTATAAACAGGGATACACCGCACACCAAGTTGTTGTTAATGAGAAGACATCCACTCACATGGATAGACCACAAACCAAGATGTTGTTAATGAGAAGATATCAACCAACATGGAAAGACCGCACACGCGAGGTTGTTGATGAGAATACATTCACACACGTGGATAGAACGCAAAAAAAGATGCTGTTAATGAGAAGACATCCACACACATGGATAAACCGCGCACCAGAGGTTGTTGATGAGAAGAGAAGACATTCACACACGTGGATAGAACGCAAACCAAGATGCTGTTAATGAGAAGACATCCACACACATGGATAGATGGCAAACCAAGATGTTGTTAATGAGAAGACATCCACACACATGGATAGACCGCAAACCAAGTTGTTGTTAATGCAAAGACATCCACACACAGGGATAGCCGGCACACCAAGATGTTGTTAATGAGAAGACATCCACACACATGGATATACCGCAAACCAAGATGCTGTTAATGAGAAGACATCCACACACATGGATAGACGGCAAACCAAGATGTTGTTAATGAGAAGACATCCACACACATGGATAGACCACAAACGAAGATGCTGTTAATGAGAAGACATCCACACACAGGGATAGAGCGGACACCGAGATGTTGTTAATGAGAGGTATCCACACACCGGGATAGACCACACACCAAGATGTTGCTATTGAGAAGACATCCACACACAGGGATAGTCCGCAAACAAAGATGCTGTTAATGAGAAGACATCTATAAACAGGGATAAACGGCAGACCAGAAGTTGTTGATGAGAAGACATTCACACACGTGGATAGAACGCAAACCAAGATGCTGTTAATGAGAAGACATCCACACACATGGATAGATGGCAAACCAAGATGTTGTTAATGAGAAGACATCCACACACATGGATAGACCGCAAACCAAGTTGTTGTTAATGCAAAGACATCCACACACAGGGATAGCCGGCACACCAAGATGTTGTTAATGAGAAGACATCCACACACATGGATATACCGCAAACCAAGATGCTGTTAATGAGAAGACATCCAAAAAAGGGATGGACAGCAAACCAAGATGCTCTTAATGAGAAGACATCCACACACATGGATAGACCGCACACCAGATGTTGTTAATGACAAGACATCCACACACAGGGATAGACCGCACACCGAGATGTTGTTAATAAGAAGATGTCCACACACATGGATAGACCGACAACCAAGATGCTGTTAATGAGAAGACATCCACACACATGGATAAACCGCACACCAAGTTGATGTTAATGAGAAGACATCCACACACATGGATAGACCGGAAACGAAGATGTTGTTAATGAGAAGAGATCCACACTCATGGATAGACCGCAAACGAAGATGCTGTTAATGAGATAACATCCATACACAGGGATATACCGCACAACAAGATGCTGTTAATGCGAAGACATCCATACACAGGGATAGACCGCACACCAAGATGTTGTTAATGAGAAGACATCCACACACATGGATATACCGCAAACCAAGATGCTGTTAATGAGAAGACATCCACATACAGGTATAGACCACAGACCAAGATGCTATTAATGAGAAGAGATCCAAAAAAGGGATGGACCGCAAACCAAGATGCTCTTAATGCGAAGACATCCACACACATGGATAGACCGCACACCAGATGTTGTTAATGACAAGACATCCACACACAGGGATAGACCGCACACCAAGATGTTGTTAATGAGTAGACATCCACCCACCGGGATAGACCGCACACCGAGATGTTGTTAATAAGAAGATGTCCACACACATGGATAGACCGACAACCAAGATGCTGTTAATGAGAAGACATCCACACACATGGATAAACCGCACACCAAGTTGATGTTAATGAGAAGACATCCACACACATGGATAGACCGCAAACCAAGATGTTGTTAATGAGAAGAGATCCACACACATGGATAGACCGCACACCAAGATGTTGTTAATGAGAAGACATCCACACACATGGATATACCGCAAACCAAGATGCTGTTAATGAGAAGACATCCACATACAGGTATAGACCACAGACCAAGATGCTATTAATGAGAAGACATCCAAAAAAGGGATGGACCGCAAACCAAGATGCTCTTAATGCGAAGACATCCACACACATGGATAGACCGCAAACCAAGATGCTGTTAATGAGAAGACATCCACACACATGGATAGACGGCAAACCAAGATGTTGTTAATGAGAAGACATCCACACACATGGATAGACCACAAACGAAGATGCTGTTAATGAGAAGACATCCACACACAGGGATAGAGCGGACACCGAGATGTTGTTAATGAGAGGTATCCACACACCGGGATAGACCACACACCAAGATGTTGCTATTGAGAAGACATCCACACACCGGGATAGACCACAAACAAAGATGCTGTTAATGAGAAGACATCTATAAACAGGGATAAACGGCAGACCAGAAGTTGTTGATGAGAAGACATTCACACACGTGGATAGAACGCAAACCAAGATGCTGTTAATGAGAAGACATCCACACACATGGATAGATGGCAAACCAAGATGTTGTTAATGAGAAGACATCCACACACATGGATAAACCGCGCACCAGAGGTTGTTGATGAGAAGAGAAGACATTCACACACGTGGATAGAACGCAAACCAAGATGCTGTTAATGAGAAGACATCCACACACATGGATAGATGGCAAACCAAGATGTTGTTAATGAGAAGACATCCACACACATGGATAGACCGCAAACCAAGTTGTTGTTAATGCAAAGACATCCACACACAGGGATAGCCGGCACACCAAGATGTTGTTAATGAGAAGACATCCACACACATGGATATACCGCAAACCAAGATGCTGTTAATGAGAAGACATCCACACACATGGATAGACGGCAAACCAAGATGTTGTTAATGAGAAGACATCCACACACATGGATAGACCACAAACGAAGATGCTGTTAATGAGAAGACATCCACACACAGGGATAGAGCGGACACCGAGATGTTGTTAATGAGAGGTATCCACACACCGGGATAGACCACACACCAAGATGTTGCTATTGAGAAGACATCCACACACAGGGATAGTCCGCAAACAAAGATGCTGTTAATGAGAAGACATCTATAAACAGGGATAAACGGCAGACCAGAAGTTGTTGATGAGAAGACATTCACACACGTGGATAGAACGCAAACCAAGATGCTGTTAATGAGAAGACATCCACACACATGGATAGATGGCAAACCAAGATGTTGTTAATGAGAAGACATCCACACACATGGATAGACCGCAAACCAAGTTGTTGTTAATGCAAAGACATCCACACACAGGGATAGCCGGCACACCAAGATGTTGTTAATGAGAAGACATCCACACACATGGATATACCGCAAACCAAGATGCTGTTAATGAGAAGACATCCAAAAAAGGGATGGACCGCAAACCAAGATGCTCTTAATGAGAAGACATCCACACACATGGATAGACCGCACACCAGATGTTGTTAATGACAAGACATCCACACACAGGGATAGACCGCACACCGAGATGTTGTTAATAAGAAGATGTCCACACACATGGATAGACCGACAACCAAGATGCTGTTAATGAGAAGACATCCACACACATGGATAAACCGCACACCAAGTTGATGTTAATGAGAAGACATCCACACACATGGATAGACCGGAAACGAAGATGTTGTTAATGAGAAGAGATCCACACTCATGGATAGACCGCAAACGAAGATGCTGTTAATGAGATAACATCCATACACAGGGATATACCGCACAACAAGATGCTGTTAATGCGAAGACATCCATACACAGGGATAGACCGCACACCAAGATGTTGTTAATGAGAAGACATCCACACACATGGATATACCGCAAACCAAGATGCTGTTAATGAGAAGACATCCACATACAGGTATAGACCACAGACCAAGATGCTATTAATGAGAAGAGATCCAAAAAAGGGATGGACCGCAAACCAAGATGCTCTTAATGCGAAGACATCCACACACATGGATAGACCGCACACCAGATGTTGTTAATGACAAGACATCCACACACAGGGATAGACCGCACACCAAGATGTTGTTAATGAGTAGACATCCACCCACCGGGATAGACCGCACACCGAGATGTTGTTAATAAGAAGATGTCCACACACATGGATAGACCGACAACCAAGATGCTGTTAATGAGAAGACATCCACACACATGGATAAACCGCACACCAAGTTGATGTTAATGAGAAGACATCCACACACATGGATAGACCGCAAACCAAGATGTTGTTAATGAGAAGAGATCCACACACATGGATAGACCGCACACCAAGATGTTGTTAATGAGAAGACATCCACACACATGGATATACCGCAAACCAAGATGCTGTTAATGAGAAGACATCCACATACAGGTATAGACCACAGACCAAGATGCTATTAATGAGAAGACATCCAAAAAAGGGATGGACCGCAAACCAAGATGCTCTTAATGCGAAGACATCCACACACATGGATAGACCGCAAACCAAGATGCTGTTAATGAGAAGACATCCACACACATGGATAGACGGCAAACCAAGATGTTGTTAATGAGAAGACATCCACACACATGGATAGACCACAAACGAAGATGCTGTTAATGAGAAGACATCCACACACAGGGATAGAGCGGACACCGAGATGTTGTTAATGAGAGGTATCCACACACCGGGATAGACCACACACCAAGATGTTGCTATTGAGAAGACATCCACACACAGGGATAGTCCGCAAACAAAGATGCTGTTAATGAGAAGACATCTATAAACAGGGATAAACGGCAGACCAGAAGTTGTTGATGAGAAGACATTCACACACGTGGATAGAACGCAAACCAAGATGCTGTTAATGAGAAGACATCCACACACATGGATAGATGGCAAACCAAGATGTTGTTAATGAGAAGACATCCACACACATGGATAGACCGCAAACCAAGTTGTTGTTAATGCAAAGACATCCACACACAGGGATAGCCGGCACACCAAGATGTTGTTAATGAGAAGACATCCACACACATGGATATACCGCAAACCAAGATGCTGTTAATGAGAAGACATCCAAAAAAGGGATGGACCGCAAACCAAGATGCTCTTAATGAGAAGACATCCACACACATGGATAGACCGCACACCAGATGTTGTTAATGACAAGACATCCACACACAGGGATAGACCGCACACCGAGATGTTGTTAATAAGAAGATGTCCACACACATGGATAGACCGACAACCAAGATGCTGTTAATGAGAAGACATCCACACACATGGATAAACCGCACACCAAGTTGATGTTAATGAGAAGACATCCACACACATGGATAGACCGGAAACGAAGATGTTGTTAATGAGAAGAGATCCACACACATGGATAGACCGCAAACGAAGATGCTGTTAATGAGATAACATCCATACACAGGGATATACCGCACAACAAGATGCTGTTAATGCGAAGACATCCATACACAGGGATAGACCGCACACCAAGATGTTGTTAATGAGAAGACATCCACACACATGGATATACCGCAAACCAAGATGCTGTTAATGAGAAGACATCCACATACAGGTATAGACCACAGACCAAGATGCTATTAATGAGAAGAGATCCAAAAAAGGGATGGACCGCAAACCAAGATGCTCTTAATGCGAAGACATCCACACACATGGATAGACCGCACACCAGATGTTGTTAATGACAAGACATCCACACACAGGGATAGACCGCACACCAAGATGTTGTTAATGAGTAGACATCCACCCACCGGGATAGACCGCACACCGAGATGTTGTTAATAAGAAGATGTCCACACACATGGATAGACCGACAACCAAGATGCTGTTAATGAGAAGACATCCACACACATGGATAAACCGCACACCAAGTTGATGTTAATGAGAAGACATCCACACACATGGATAGACCGCAAACCAAGATGTTGTTAATGAGAAGAGATCCACACACATGGATAGACCGCACACCAAGTTGTTGTTAATGAGAAGACATCCACACACATGGATATACCGCAAACCAAAATGCTGTTAATGAGAAGACATCCACATACAGGTATAGACCACAGACCAAGATGCTATTAATGAGAAGACATCCAAAAAAGGGATGGACCGCAAACCAAGATGCTCTTAATGCGAAGACATCCACACACATGGATAGACCGCACACCAGATGTTGTTAATGACAAGACATCCACACACAGGGATAGACCGCACACCAAGATGTTGTTAATGAGAAGACATCCACCCACCGGGATAGACCGCACACCGAGATGTTGTTAATAAGAAGATGTCCACACACATGGATAGACCGACAACCAAGATGCTGTTAATGAGAAGACATCCACACACATGGATAAACCGCACACCAAGTTGATGTTAATGAGAAGACATCCACACACATGGATAGTCCGCAAACCAAGATGTTGTTAATGAGAAGAGATCCACACACATGGATAGCCCGCAAACGAAGATGCTGTTAATGAGATAACATCCATACACAGGGATATACCGCACAACAAGATGCTGTTAATGCGAAGACATCCATACACAGGGATAGACCGCACACCAAGATGTTGTTAATGAGAATACATCCACACACATGGATAGACCACAAACCAAGTTGTTGTTAATGAGAAGACATCCACACACATGGATAGACCGCAAACCAAGAAGTTGTTAATGAGAAGATATCAACCAACATGGATAGACCGCACACCAGAGGTTGTTGATGAGAAGACATTCACACACGTGGATAGAACGCAAACCAAGTTGCTGTTAATGAGAAGACATCCACACACATGGATAGTCCACAATCCAAGATGCTGTTACTGAGAAGACATCTATAAACAGGGATACACCGCACACCAAGTTGTTGTTAATGAGAAGACATCCACCCACATGGATAGACCGCAAACCAAGATGTTGTTAATGAGAAGATATCAACCAACATGGATAGACCGCACACGCGAGGTTGTTGATGAGAATACATTCACACACGTGGATAGAACGCAAAAAAAGTTGCTGTTAATGAGAAGACATCCACACACATGGATAAACCGCGCACCAGAGGTTGTTGATGAGAAGAGAAGACATTCACACACGTGGATAGAACGCACACCAAGATGCTGTTAATGAGAAGACATCCACACACATGGATAGACCACAAACGAAGATGCTGTTAATGAGAAGACATCCACACACATGGATAGACCACAAACGAAGATGCTGTTAATGAGAAGACATCCACACACAGGGATAGACCGCAAACCAAGTTGTTGTTAATGCAAAGACATCCACACACAGGGATAGCCGGCACACCAAGATGTTGTTAATGAGAAGACATCCACACACATGGATATACCGCAAACCAAGATGCTGTTAATGAGAAGACATCCACACACATGGATAGACGGCAAACCAAGATGTTGTTAATGAGAAGACATCCACACACATGGATAGACCACAAACGAAGATGCTGTTAATGAGAAGACATCCACACACAGGGATATACCGCAAACCAAGATGCTGTTAATGAGAAGACATCCACATACAGGTATAGACCACAGACCAAGATGCTATTAATGAGAAGACATCCAAAAAAGGGATGGACCGCAAACCAAGATGCTCTTAATGCGAAGACATCCACACACATGGATAGACCGCACACCAGATGTTGTTAATGACAAGACATCCACACACAGGGATAGACCGCACACCAAGATGTTGTTAATGAGAAGACATCCACCCACCGGGATAGACCGCACACCGAGATGTTGTTAATAAGAAGATGTCCACACACATGGATAGACCGACAACCAAGATGCTGTTAATGAGAAGACATCCACACACATGGATAAACCGCACACCAAGTTGATGTTAATGAGAAGACATCCACACACATGGATAGACCGCAAACCAAGATGTTGTTAATGAGAAGAGATCCACACACATGGATAGACCGCACACCAAGATGTTGTTAATGAGAAGACATCCACACACATGGATATACCGCAAACCAAGATGCTGTTAATGAGAAGACATCCACATACAGGTATAGACCACAGACCAAGATGCTATTAATGAGAAGACATCCAAAAAAGGGATGGACCGCAAACCAAGATGCTCTTAATGCGAAGACATCCACACACATGGATAGACCGCACACCAGATGTTGTTAATGACAAGACATCCACACACAGGGATAGACCGCACACCAAGATGTTGTTAATGAGAAGACATCCACCCACCGGGATAGACCGCACACCGAGATGTTGTTAATAAGAAGATGTCCACACACATGGATAGACCGACAACCAAGATGCTGTTAATGAGAAGACATCCACACACATGGATAAACCGCACACCAAGTTGATGTTAATGAGAAGACATCCACACACATGGATAGACCGCAAACCAAGATGTTGTTAATGAGAAGAGATCCACACACATGGATAGCCCGCAAACGAAGATGCTGTTAATGAGATAACATCCATACACAGGGATATACCGCACAACAAGATGCTGTTAATGCGAAGACATCCATACACAGGGATAGACCGCACACCAAGATGTTGTTAATGAGAAGACATCCACACACAGGAAGATACCGCACACCAAGATGTTGTTAATGAGAATACATCCACACACATGGATAGACCACAAACCAAGTTGTTGTTAATGAGAAGACATCCACACACATGGATAGACCGCAAACCAAGAAGTTGTTAATGAGAAGATATCAACCAACATGGATAGACCGCACACCAGAGGTTGTTGATGAGAAGACATTCACACACGTGGATAGAACGCAAACCAAGTTGCTGTTAATGAGAAGACATCCACACACATGGATAGTCCACAATCCAAGATGCTGTTACTGAGAAGACATCTATAAACAGGGATACACCGCACACCAAGTTGTTGTTAATGAGAAGACATCCACCCACATGGATAGACCGCAAACCAAGATGTTGTTAATGAGAAGATATCAACCAACATGGATAGACCGCACACGCGAGGTTGTTGATGAGAATACATTCACACACGTGGATAGAACGCAAAAAAAAGATGCTGTTAATGAGAAGACATCCACACACATGGATAAACCGCGCACCAGAGGTTGTTGATGAGAAGAGAAGACATTCACACACGTGGATAGAACGCACACCAAGGTGCTGTTAATGAGAAGACATCCACACACATGGATAGATGGCAAACCAAGATGTTGTTAATGAGAAGACATCCACACACATGGATAGACCGCAAACCAAGTTGTTGTTAATGCAAAGACATCCACACACAGGGATAGCCGGCACACCAAGATGTTGTTAATGAGAAGACATCCACACACATGGATATACCGCAAACCAAGATGCTGTTAATGAGAAGACATCCACACACATGGATAGACGGCAAACCAAGATGTTGTTAATGAGAAGACATCCACACACATGGATAGACCACAAACGAAGATGCTGTTAATGAGAAGACATCCACACACAGGGATAGAGCGGACACCGAGATGTTGTTAATGAGAGGTATCCACACACCGGGATAGACCACACACCAAGATGTTGCTATTGAGAAGACATCCACACACAGGGATAGTCCGCAAACAAAGATGCTGTTAATGAGAAGACATCTATAAACAGGGATAAACGGCAGACCAGAGGTTGTTGATGAGAAGACATTCACACACGTGGATAGAACGCAAACCAAGATGCTGTTAATGAGAAGACATCCACACACATGGATAGATGGCAAACCAAGATGTTGTTAATGAGAAGACATCCACACACATGGATAGACCGCAAACCAAGTTGTTGTTAATGCAAAGACATCCACACACAGGGATAGCCGGCACACCAAGATGTTGTTAATGAGAAGACATCCACACACATGGATATACCGCAAACCAAGATGCTGTTAATGAGAAGACATCCACATACAGGTATAGACCACAGACCAAGATGCTATTAATGAGAAGACATCCAAAAAAGGGATGGACCGCAAACCAAGATGCTCTTAATGCGAAGACATCCACACACATGGATAGACCGCACACCAGATGTTGTTAATGACAAGACATCCACACACAGGGATAGACCGCACACCAAGATGTTGTTAATTAGAAGACATCCACACACAGGGATATGCCGCAAACCAAGATGCTGTTAATGAGAAAACATCCATACACATGGATAGACCGCACACCAATATGTTGTTAATGAGACGACATCCACACACATGGATAGATAGCTCGCCAGATGTTGTTAATGAGAAGACATGCACACAAAGGGATAAACCGCAAACCAAGATGTTGCTAATGAGAAGACATCCATACACAGGGATAGACCGCACACCAAGATGTTGTTAATGAGAGGACATCCACACACATTGATAGACCGCAAACCAATATGCTGTTAATGAGAAGACATCCAGACAACAGGGATAGACCGCACACCAAGATGCTGTTAATGAGAACACATCCTCACACCGGGATAGACCGCACACCAACGTGTTGTAAATGAGAAGATATCCACACACATGGATAGACCGCAAACCAAGATGCTGTTAATACGAAGACATCCATACACAGGGATAGACCGCACACCGAGTTGTTGTTAATGAGGAGACATCCACACACATGCATAGAGCGCACACCAAGTTGTTGTAATGAGAAGACAACCCCACACATGGATAGACCGCAAACCAAGATGTTGTTAATGAGACGACATCCACACACGTGGGTAGACGGCAAACCAAGATGCTGTTAATGAGAAGACATCCACACACAGGGATAGACCGCATACCCAAGATGTTGTTAATGAGAGGCATCCACACACTGGGATAGACCGCACACCAAGATGTTGCTAATGAGAAGACCTCCACACACAGGGATAGATGGCACAACACGATGTTGTTAATTAGAAGACATCCACACACAGGGATAGACCGCAAACCAAGATGCTGTTAATGAGAAGACATCCAAACACAGGGATAGACCGCAGTACAAGATGCTGTTAATGAGAAGAATTCGACACACATGGATAGACCGCAAACCAAGATGCTGTTAATGAGAAGACGTCCACACACAGGGATAGAGCGGACACCAAGTTGTTGTAATGATAAGATATCCACACACATGGATAGACCGCAAACCAAGATGCTGTTAATGAGAAGACATCCACACACAGGCATAGACCGCAATACAAGATGCTGTTCATGAGAAGACATCGACACACAGGGATAATCCGCAAACAAAGATGCTGTTAATGAGAAGACATCTATAAACAGGGATAAACGGCAGACCAGAGGTTGTTGATGAGAAGACATTCACACACGTGGATAGAACGCAAACCAAGAGGCTGTTAATGAGAAGAAATCCACACACATGGATAGATGGCAAACCAAGATGTTGTTAATGAGAAGACATCCACACACATGGATAGACCGCAAACCAAGTTGTTGTTAATGCAAAGACATCCACACACAGGGATAGCCGGCACACCAAGATGTTGTTAATGAGAAGACATCCACACACATGGATATACCGCAAACCAAGATGCTGTTAATGAGAAGACATCCACATACAGGTATAGACCACAGACCAAGATGCTATTAATGAGAAGTCATCCAAAAAAGGGATGGACCGCAAACCAAGATGCTCTTAATGCGAAGACATCCACACACATGGATAGACCGCACACCATATGTTTTTAATGACAAGACATCCACACACAGGGATAGACCGCACACCAAGATGTTGTTAATGAGAAGAGATCCACACACATGGATAGACCGCAAACGAAGATGCTGTTAATGAGATGACATCCATACACAGGGATATACCGCACATCAAGATGTTGTTAATGCGAAGACATCCATACACAGGGATAGACCGCACACCAAGATGTTGTTAATGAGAAGACATCCACACACAGGATAGACCGCACACCAAGATGTTGTTAATGAGAATACATCCACACACATGGATAGACCACAAACCAAGATGCTGTTAATGAGAAGACATCCATACACAGGGACAAAACCGTACACCAAGTTGTTGTTAATGAGAAGACATCCACACACATGGATAGACCGCAAACCAAGAAGTTGTTAATGAGAAGATATCAACCAACATGGATAGACCGCACACCAGAGGTTGTTGATGAGAAGACATTCACACACGTGGATAGAACGCAAACCAAGTTGCTGTTAATGAGAAGACATCCACACACATGGATAGTCCACAATCCAAGATGCTGTTACTGAGAAGCCATCTATAAACAGGGATACACCGCACACCAAGTTGTTGTTAATGAGAAGACATCCACCCACATGGATAGACCGCAAACCAAGATGTTGTTAATGAGAAGATATCAACCAACATGGATAGACCGCACACCCGAGGTTGTTGATGAGAATACATTCACACACGTGGATAGAACGCGAAAAAAGATGCTGTTAATGAGAAGACATCCACACACATGGATAAACCGCACACCAGAGGTTGTTGATGAGAAGAGAAGACATTCACACACGTGGATAGAACGCAAACCAAGATGCTGTTAATGAGAAGACATCCACACACATGGATAGATGGCAAACCAAGATGTTGTTAAAGAGAAGACATCCACACACATGGATAGACCGCAAACCAAGTTGTTGTTAATGCAAAGACATCCACACACAGGGATAGCCGGCACACCAAGATGTTGTTAATGAGAAGACATCCACACACATGGATATACCGCAAACCAAGATGCTGTTAATGAGAATACATCCACACACATGGATAGACGGCAAACCAAGATGTTGTTAATGAGAAGACATCCACACACATGGATAGACCACAAACGAAGATGCTGTTAATGAGAAGACATCCACACACAGGGATAGAGCAGACACCGAGATGTTGTTAATGAGAGGTATCCACACACCGGGATAGACCACACACCAAGATGTTGCTATTGAGAAGACATCCACACACAGGGATAGTCCGCAAACAAAGATGCTGTTAATGAGAAGACATCTATAAACAGGGATAAACGGCAGACCAGAGGTTGTTGATGAGAAGACATTCACACACGTGGATAGAACGCAAACCAAGATGCTGTTAATGAGAAGACATCCACACACATGGATAGATGGCAAACCAAGATGTTGTTAATGAGAAGACATCCACACACATGGATAGACCGCAAACCAAGTTGTTGTTAATGCAAAGACATCCACACACAGGGATAGCCGGCACACCAAGATGTTGTTAATGAGAAGACATCCACACACATGGATATACCGCAAACCAAGATGCTGTTAATGAGAAGACATCCACATACAGGTATAGACCACAGACCAAGATGCTATTAATGAGAAGACATCCAAAAAAGGGATGGACCGCAAACCAAGATGCTCTTAATGCGAAGACATCCACACACATGGATAGACCGCACACCAGATGTTGTTAATGACAAGACATCCACACACAGGGATAGACCGCACACCAAGATGTTGTTAATGAGAAGACATCCACCCACCGGGATAGACCGCACACCGAGATGTTGTTAATAAGAAGATGTCCACACACATGGATAGACCGACAACCAAGATGCTGTTAATGAGAAGACATCCACACACATGGATAAACCGCACACCAAGTTGATTTTAATGAGAAGACATCCACACACATGGATAGACCGCAAACCAAGATGGTGTTAATGAGAAGATATCAACCCACATGTATAGACCGCACACCAGAGGTTGTTGATGAGAAGACATTCACACACGTGGATAGAACGCAAACCAAGATGCTCTTAATGAGAAGACATCCACACACATGGATAGATGGCAAACCAAGATGGTGTTAATGAGAAGACATCCACACACATGAATAGACTGCAAACCAAGTTGCTGTTAATGCGAAGACATCAACACACAGGGATAGCCGGCACACCAAGATGTTGTTAATGAGAAGGCATCCACATACATGGATATACCGCAAACCAAGATGCTGTTAATGAGAAGACATCCACATACACGTATAGACCACAGACCAAGATGTTATTAATGAGAAGACATCCAAAAAAGGGATAGACCGCAAACCAAGATGCTGTTAATGCAAAGACATCCACACACATGGATAGACCGCACACCAGATGTTGTTAATTACAAGACATCCACACACAGGGATAGACTGCACACCAAGATGTGGTTATTGATAAGACATCCATACACATGGATAGACCGCACACCAAGATGTTGTTAATGAGAAGACATCCACACAAAGGGATAGACCGCACAACAAGATGTTGTTAATTAGAAGACATTCACACACAGGGATAGACCGCAAACCAAGATGTCGTTAATTAGAAGATATCCACACACAGGGATAGACCACACACCAAGATGTTGTTAATGAGAAGACATCCACCCACCGGGATAGACCGCACACCAAGATGTTGTTAATAAGAAGATATCCACACACATGGATAGACCGACAACCAAGATGCTGTTAATGAGAAAACATCCATACACAGGGATAAACCGCACACCAAGTTGTTGTTAATGAGAAGACATCCACACACATGGATAGACCGCAAACCAAGATGTTGTTCATGAGAAGAGATCCACACACATGGATATACCGCAAACGAAGATGCTGTTAATGAGATGACATCCATACACAGGGATAGACCGCACACCAAGATGTTGTTAATGAGAAGACATCCACACACAGGAATAGACCGCACACCAAGATGTTGTTAATGAGAATACATCCACACACATGGATAGACCACAAACCAAGACGCTGTTAATGAGAAGACATCCATACACAGGGACAAATCCGCACACCAAGTTGTTGTTAATGAGAACACATCCACACACATGGATAGACCACAAACCAAGATGCTGTTAATGAGAAGCCATCTATAAACAGGGATAAACCGCACACCAAGTTGTTGTTAATGAGAAGACATCCACACACATGGATAGACCGCAAACCAAGATGTTGTTAATGAGAAGAGATCCACACACATGGATAGACCGCAAACGAAGATGCTGTTAATGAGATGACATCCATACACAGGGATATACCGCACATCAAGATGCTGTTAATGCGAAGACATCCATACACAGTGATAGACCGCACACCAAGATGTTGTTAATGAGAAGACATCCACACACAGGAATAGACCGCACACCAAGATGTTGTTAATGAGAAGATATCAATCAACATGGATTGACCGCACACCCGAGGTTGTTGATGAGAAGACATTCACACACGTGGATAGAACGCAAACCAAGATGCTGTTAATGAGAAGACATCCACACATGGATAGACGGCAAACCAAGATGTTGGTAATGAGAAGACATCCACACACATGGATAGACCACAAACGAAGATGCTGTTAATGAGAAGACATCCACACACAGGGATAGAGCGGACACCGAGATGTTGTTAATGAGAGGCATCCACACACCGGGATAGACCACACACCAAGATGTTGCTATTGAGAAGACATCCACACACAGGGATAGTCCGCAAACAAAGATGATGTTAATGAGAAGACATCTATAAACAGGGATAATCCGCACACCAGAGGTTGTTGATGAGAAGACATTCACACACGTGGATAGAACGCAAACCAAGATGCTGTTAATGAGAAGACATCCACACACATGGATAGACGGCAAAGCAAGATGTTGTTAATGAGAAGACATCCACACACATGGATAGACCACAAACGAAGATGCTGTTAATGAGAAGACTTCCACACACAGGGATAGCCGGCACACCAAGATGTTGTTAATGAGAAGACATCCACACACATGGATATACCGCAAACCAAGATGCTGTTAATGAGAAGACATCCACATACAGGTATAGACCACAGACTAAGATGCTATTAATGAGAAGACATCCAAAAAAGGGATGGACCGCAAACCAAGATGCTCTTAATGCGAAGACAGCAACACACATCGATAGACCGCACACCAGATGTTGTTAATGACAAGACATCCACACACAGGGATAGACCGCACACCAAGATGTTGTTAATGAGAATACATCCACCCACCGGGATAGACGCACACCGAGATGTTGTTAATAAGAAGATGTCCACACACATGGATAGACCGACAACCAAGATGCTGTTAATGAGAAGACATCCATACACAGGGATAAACCGCACACCAAGTTGTTGTTAATGAGAAGACATCCACACACATGGATAGACCGCAAACGAAGATGCTGTTAATGAGATGACATCCATACACAGGGATATACCGCACATCAAGATGCTGTTAATGCGAAGACATCCATACACAGGGATAGACCGCACACCAAGATGTTGTTAATGAGAAGACATCCACACACAGGAATAGACCGCAAACCAAGATGTTGTTAATGAGAATACATCCACACACATGGATAGACCACAAACCAAGATGCTGTTAATGAGAAGACATCCATACACAGGGACAAAACCGCACACCAAGTTGTTGTTAATGAGAAGACATCCACACACATGGATAGACCGCAAACCAAGAAGTTGTTAATGAGAAGATATCAACCAACATGGATAGACCGCACACCAGAGGTTGTTGATGAGAAGACATTCACACACGTGGATAGAACGCAAACCAAGTTGCTGTTAATGAGAAGACATCCACACACATGGATAGTCCACAATCCAAGATGCTGTTACTGAGAAGACATCTATAAACAGGGATAGACCGCACACAAAGTTGTTGTTAATGAGAAGACATCCACCCACATGGATAGACCGCAAACCAAGATGTTGTTAATGAGAAGATATCAACCAACATGGATAGACCGCACACCCGAGGTTGTTGATGAGAATACATTCACACACGTGGATAGACCGCAAACCAAGATGTTGTTAATGAGAAGAGATCCACACACGTGGGTAGACGGCAAACCAAGATGCTGTTAATGGGAAGACATCCACACACAGGGATAGACCGCATACCCAATATGTTGTTAATGAGAGGCATCCACACACTGGGATAGACCGCACACCAAGATGCTGTTAATGAGAAGACATCCACACACAGGGATAGATGGCACAACACGATGTTGTTAATTAGAAGACATCCACACACTGGGATAGACCGCAAACCAAGATGTTGCTAATGAGAAGACATCCACACACAGGGATAGATGGCACAACACGATGTTGTTAATTAGAAGACATCCACACACAGGGATAGACCGCAAACCAAGATGCTGTTAATGAGAAGACATCCATACACAGGGATAGACCGCAAAGCAATATGTTGTTAATGGGAAGACATCCAGACAACAGGGATAGGCCGCACACCAAGATCCTGTTAATGAGAACACATCCTCACACCGGGATAGTCCGCACACCAACATGTTGTAAATGAGAAGACATCCACACACATGGATAGACCGCAAACCAAGATGCTGTTAATGAGAAGACATCCACACACAGGGATAGACCGCAAACCAAGATGTTGTTAATGAGAAGACATCCACACACAGGGATAGACCGCACACCAAGATGTTGTTAATGAGAAGACATCCACACACAGGGATAGTCCGCAAACAAAGATGCTGTTAATGAGAAGACATCCACACACATGGATAGACCGCAAACCAAGATGCTGTTAATGA
Organism: Chaetoderma sp. LZ-2023a; assembly: GCA_034401795.1. Lineage (NCBI taxonomy): Eukaryota > Metazoa > Mollusca > Caudofoveata > Chaetodermatida > Chaetodermatidae > Chaetoderma > Chaetoderma sp. LZ-2023a. The sequence goes on from CM067364.1 coordinate 83,266,631, forward strand.
GAAGACATCCATACACAGGGATAGACCGCACACCAAGTTGTTGTTAATGAGAAGACATCCACACACATGGATAGACCGCAAACCAAGTTGTTGTTAAACACACGTGTCATGCG
>CM067364.1:83267243-83354036 GCA_034401795.1 Chaetoderma sp. LZ-2023a
TGAATAAACTGTATAAACTGTACACCGACGCATCGAGTTATGCGATAGGAGCAATTTTAGTACAGGTTGATAATAATGGTATTGAACGCGTTATTCGATATGTTAGCTCGACCCTGAAAGACAGTCAGCTAAATTGGCCCGTAATAGAAATGGAAGCGTATGCTGTGATTTATGCATTGAAAAAAGCTTCGTCCTTATCTATTTGCCACACAGTTCACTGTGTATACCGACCACAAACCTCTAAAGAGTCTGTTTGTGGGCGAGGTGAAGAACACTAAAGTGCAGCGCTGAGCAGTATTGATCGCTGAATATGGGTGTAAGATAGAATACAGCCACGGTTCTAAGAATATCCGAGCAGATATGTTATCCAGGTTACGTCATCCTGTTGAAGTCGCCATGTTGGATACTGGTGACTATGTTATACCAGAAGTGGAAGAAGGTGTTTTACCTCATGTTCCTCTGGAGGTATATGATGTACCTTATGCTGAATTGTGTACCGAGCAAACCAAAGAATTCCCGGAATTGTTTAAGAACACACCAGAGGAGTACATGGTTAATAATGGTATTCTGTATTCGTTGGATCCACCATCAGCATTGGATGCTGAATACCCCCGAATATTATTACCAAACCTGTTCCATGAGAAAATGCTCCGGAAGGCTCATGAACGAGCTGGTCACCAAGGTCTTAAGAAGACTATCGGTATGGTAAGAGATTCGTTTGTTTGGCCATCCTTGAGAAAGGATGTAGTCTGCATGTTGGAGACATGCACGACGTGCCAGGTCAACCAACCCGTCACTACCAGACCCAGGTATACCGAGATGACTATGGCCAATTATCCTGGTCAGATAATTGGTATGGATCTGATTGGTCCACTTTTGGAGTCTATATAATGATGATTATTGATCATTGTTCTGCGTGGGCAGGGGCTTACCCAATTCCTGCTAAGACATGACAGAATGTCGACGACAAATTCTTCAATGAATATGTAGCTCGTCATGGCATACTGGAAATTCCTATCACTGATCAAGGAAAGGAGTTTTGTTCGAACTCGCTTGAGCAGAGGTATGCTAAGCATGGTATTGACCATCAGAGATCAAGTCCGTATCATCCACAGACAAACGGATGCATGGAAAGATTTAACATAACTCTGAAAGAATTGATTCAGAAAGGTGTTAATAACGAGTTTCGGGCATGGGAAGAGGAGTTGGGCGCAGCTTTAACAGCGTAACACAACACTCGTCATGCCACGACCGGATATACACCATTCTATCTGACGTATGGTCGACATGCTAGACTTCTGTTAGCCATTCCACTCGATGCAGCGCAAGACTTAGGTGAAAGACTGACATGTCTTAACAACACCTTATTGCGTGCTCGAGGAGAAACAGCCAAATCATGAGAGCATCACCATGAGCAGATCAATAAGCATGCAAACGCTGGTGTTTACATAGCCGGTGAATCAGTGGTCATAAAGGCTGAGGAGAGGATGAAGTTGACCTCTTGCAGTGACCCTGAGTATGAGCTTTTCAAGATTAACGGACCCGTGGCTCATGTCTGACATCAAAGATCTGGAAAGGTGCGCGTTCTTAATATCTCAAAATTATGCATAGTCGATTCAGAGATGTGCTGGGACAAGGTGAGACCATGCCCTATTAAAAACCCTGTCAAAGGTACCAAGGCAAGCCATATTCTGAGAATAACACCTTTACCGGAATCTACACCGATGTTTGCAAATGAGTCACTGATGGATACATCAGAAACTTGCGGTGACGAAGCATGGATGGATACATCGGAGAGTATACCCGAGCCTGCCACAAACCAATGGAAGTGCTTCCATCGCACTCCTATAAGCTGCGCAAGCGCAGTCATGGCCCTGATTTCGGATCCGCTAGTAAACACGCTAGGATTGGCGCATTTGGCTGGTCGAGATTCGCTGACTTTGTTAGCCGTATTGAAGCCATTATAAGTTGACGTAGTACGAAAAAGCTTTAATCTCTGCTCATAACTCTTGGTAGCAATATCTTAATTATAAAATATGAATCATGTATACTTTACGATTTTGTGTAGTGCTAATGTTTGTTAGTATAGTTTTTGGATTCTGTAAAAATTCGAGTATTCACAAATTGCAAAATGGCGTGATGATTACTGATCATCATCAAATTTCGGTGATACGCGCTGAGTGGACAGTAGTAGTATCTATTGACCATCCGTATCTACCTCTTAAGTTTATTGACTGGTTGGATAAATTTTGTGTGCTTGTCGCTGATATTGGTCGCTGGACTTCACTCTGTAGCAATGACATTTTCAGACTCCAACATCGGATACGCATTATTGAGAGGATTGCTATAAGAACACAACGGACCATGCTACATCATGCAAATGGTCGACAAAAGCGAGGACTATTCAATTTTATTGGAGATGTCGCGTCATCTTTATTTGGAGTGGCGACATCGGGCGACACTCAAACAATTAAGAATGTTGTTAGGACAGCTATGAAAAACATGAATAGATTAGTTCACTTTTCCAACGATTTGGCGTCTCATGTGAAACACGCTTTCAAAGAGATTAACATCAACACTGATAGGATTAATGAGGTCACAGACAGTTTGGTCAGTTTGATCAAGAACGTGAGTAAATTATTTGAGAAACAAGCCTCACGTCAAGCCGATTTGTACATGCTGGTATGTTAGGACACATTATCCCTTCCGCTGAAAACAGTTATCAGAAGCTGTACAGTTATCAGATGCTGTCTACACAGTTTCACAACACACTGCTTCTCTTGAATTAGGAAGATTAACCGAAGAACTTTTTGGCCCATCCAACTTAACCGAGGTTGCAAAACAGGTTAGCATAGGATACAAATTAATTAGACCATACCAATGGTATTATCGAAATGTCATCGTGTCTCCATTATGGAAAGACGATTCTCAGCTACATTATATCGCGACATTACCACTGATTGACAGTGGAATTATATTGAATACGCTTTGCATTCTTGGGCCGAACCTTTGGCTACAGTAGGTTATTATATGCAAGTGATTATTTCCCGAATTAGTGTCGGACTGGATACCAAGACTGGTTGGTATTTTACCTTGTCTGAAAGTCGAGGCACTAACCCTCGAGTGTGTCATGGACAATTGAGGGTCGACAAGACTCATGTACCGTGTATTGTAAGCCTGTTGACCAATTAAACCAACAATGCGTGTATTGCTAAGTTGTCAGAATCAAATGAAACTTCTGGTAAGCTATTTGCCTATAAGGAAATTGGAGCAGTGTTACAGACGTTTGGTGAACATATAGAGGTACACTGTAGAGGACAGTTGACCGAGCGTTGTGAGGTATCGCGTGGATTGTATGCTTTAATGTCGAGTGAATGCGATTATAGTGGCGCTGGATGGAGATTCGAACATATCCAGACTTACAGACGGTCGTATAGTCGGATCAGCTAGCTGTTGATATACCTAGATTGGACGTGGCTGGTCTGCTAAATCAATCTTTGATAGTGAACCATTTGAAGGTAGAGAAATGGGACCATTTGCGGAAAACAAAGTATGTTCCTCTAGTACAATTATCGGAGATCAACCCAGCGATGGTCAAATGCATCGGTGCTAAATCCTTGTTATCATATTCGATGGCTTCATGATTATTGTGTTATTATTTATCTTATACAAATGTGGAATTCTAAACCATGTTATGGCATGTTTTAAACGAAAGCCACCCGCGGCCAGCATTCCTAGATTTGGATCTTCCTGGGCTCCTTGGTCGCAACGACCTGCAGCGTTGCAATGACTGGCGGGGATGCCTAACATCGGGGAGCAGTCAACTGTAACCAATCCACGACACTATCCATGGCGTCCGACTGGGAAGATGTCGAGCTCAATGTGGATACCATTTCAGGTAGCCAGGAGGTGACATAGACTTGTCGTTTTATTTATGAACATTATATTGTGCTGACATTGTATGGCATGAATTGCCGTACCGTTATAGTTATTGTATTGTACTGTTTTAGTAATTAATTGTTTTGATTTGAGTATTAATTTGATAAATGTTACTGTTTGGTTTCGTATTGTAGGATAGTATTACTGTTTCATTTCTTTTACTTTAATTTATTGCTGTATTGATTGTTTAACATTTCTTTATTTGATTTAGTGTTTAATTATTGTATGTTTGTTTCAATAGGTTCATCTGGTTTAGCCCTGGTATAGATGCGTTTTGGTTGTTGATATTACACAACGAGTTAATTAACACTCTCTTAAGGCCTTAAGAGATGGTTCATTAACTTTGGTTAGTGGGCATGTGTAAATATTGGATTGCCTTGTGGGAAGACATGACCCCGTAGGATGTCTTATAATTCATTTAATTCCCAAAAGAAATTATGTTTTGTAAATACCAGGTGAGCTAAAAGTCCAGGTCAGCAAATGATGGATGCCACAGAAGTGCATGATGGGTAATTGTGACATACAATTCAGTTACGATGACAAAGTGTACTATGGCTGTGTCTACCACCTATTGTTTACCAAATACGTCAATCATTGGGACGGTGGAAAGTCGAGCAAGCCGGGTCATCTCTTTGTATGTAGTAGAAACGTACTGATGATAAATGAATAGGATGCTGTTTATTGAGTTATATAACCAGCAGATGAAATTAGTAGAATAATGTTTGAAGTGAATGAATTGATTGCAAAAGATTGTATGGTTCTGGGTTGATGTGTATTTGAAAATAGTTTAGATAAAAGTTGTTGCTATTCAGTCGGCATTCACTTGTATAATATTCGGCAGTTGTTAGTAATCGTAGTTTTGGAAATAATCAGTGTATATTAATCAGTGTTGGGATGAGTGAAAATGAACGTGACAAATGGACGTAGTTGATGACGTAAGCAATCTAGTTTCTCACACTAGGCTAGAGCAGCCCCACCTGGTAATGATATCATCCAGCACACGTGCCTTGCACCCCAGCATTCCCGAGACGTATCCATTAATAGGCAATGAATAGGACATGGACATTGTAGCGTCTTTCAAGAATTAATAACGGAATAGAAATTTGTATATCAACTATATGTCACTCAGTTGATGGGTTGCAACAGCAACACATTCCGTAATGTTGTTAGTTAGCTGACAGATCATATCAAATCAGAACCAGTCTCCACTGCTTTGTCTATGTGAGACGCAATCTCCATGGAAGAATTGGGCCGAGTATGATTGGTTAGAATGACGTCATAACCAATCGGGATCGATCAGACTCTGCAGTACAGAATTATAGAGAATAGATGTGTACGCCAGGCAAAGGATGGAAGAATCACTGATTGGCTGAAAGGACCAATCAGTTATCAGGTCAGAACTTCTAGGAAGAAATAAGCAGAGGTTGATTGGTGGACTGATTGTTCAGCCAGTCAAAGTGTGCTTATGGAATATCTAGAAGAGTTGTAGGAATAGGTAGGAATAGATTTGAAGAGAAGTTGTACGTTTCTGCGAAATGTGTAGAAGCATGCATTAACTGTATATAAGGCGAGAAATTGCTTAGGTAAAATTAATCCATCATCATCTGTGATTCACTAAGTACCTCGTGTTGTACTTAGTTTTTCGTGAGTTAAGCTACGGCTCGTATGCCTAACAAGCTTAGATATTAATAGTCAGAATTAGGACTTAGAATTAATTAGCCGATTATTAGAGTGTACATCGAAATTGTACTGAGTGTTTATTGTGAGCGATTTTGCTCTAGACCACTACATTATTATCTTTGTAAATAAAGTATTTAATCTTACGTTAATGTAATACCTGCCTTTGTCGGTTGATAGGAATCTGTTAGAACTAGAAGAAACATCCAGCCCTTACCTGGACGTATAGATAGTCAGATAGGCCCAGCAGTCACATTACAAATATAGTCTATTCACCATCAGTCAGACGAGGCGAGCCGACTGCCGCTTTCCTTCCTCCCCACCGACTACCGTTGTCGCAGCAACGCTTTCCAGTCACCGGTGGTGAAGCGGGACCCATCATCAGTAATTAAGAAGTTCCCAACGTCGACGAGACCAGTTGAAGAGAGAATCTCAAATCTTCAATATGTTAGCAAGAGCCTTGCCGTTATAATCAATTAGTCCACCCCCCCCCCCCCCCCCGGCGCCCACCGATAGGGTGACGTCACAGTCAAAATACGTAATGACTGGTGCAGCTTTGTCCAACAGGAACATTGAAAACAAGTCCTTCCGCTGTACGAATTGAAGAGCTTTAATATGTAATAAGCAGCAACACCCAGTCAAATTGGTTCCAAAATATTCAACAGCTCACCTCCATATTTACCGTGAAAAGGGGATTCTGGGAAATCATGGTTAAAAGTTTATATATAAATCACGACGACTACGACGGATGTGCATGTAGGCCTATAATCTCGTTCCGTGGCAGCTCAGCTCTACGCATTCACTTGTTGTGTCTAGAATGGACCTGTCCAAATTATCCATCTATCACATGACGTCGTAACCAATTACGTGACGTGTAGAATGACATCATAATCAATGCCGTCATTATGACGTCATGAATGGCTTTTACAAGGACGTCACGAACGCATAATGATGGACCGTTTCAGTTTCAGCTAGGCCCCGCCCACCTCTAGCTAAGCGCCACCCACACCTCGCTCATGTTGCGATCGATCGATCCTTGAAATACCTGATTATCGATTTCTAGAAAACTATGCAGGTAAGCTGTTAAATATGTTGAAACTAATTTGACTGGGTGCTGTTGCTGCTTACGGCAGCAACAGTGCCCAGTCACATTAGGTTCAAAATATTAAACAGCATATTTATTAAATAGCAGACATACAATTCCTACAACGTGTTGGACGATTAAGAGTTAAAGACGGGCCAAATAGAATCATGTATGACGTAATGATTATGATGTCAGCATGCACGTCACTTTGTTGGCCATGATGTCATATGATGTCATATAATCGAAGGATAACATTGGAAAGGTCCATTGCAGACGGACTATGAGTTGTTGTGAGAATTGCTTGTCTACTATTTAATACATATTCTGTTGAATATTTTGAAACTAATTTGACTGGGCGCTGTTGACGCCATAGGCAGTAACAGCGCCCAGTCAAATTACTCACAACATATTCAACGGGTTACCTGAATAGCTTTCAGGAAATTGATAGTCAGGGCATTCGAGGGGATTGATCGATCCCAGCACTGCGAAGTGTGGGTGGAGCTTAGCGAGAGGTGAGCGGGGCATAGCTAAAACTGGAAAGGTCCATTGCCTATAGGTGCTGCGATTTTGCGCAAGGGATTGTGGTCATTCATGTTCTCGCCAGATCTACCACTAACGAGAGCGATATATATATATATATATATATATATATATATATATATATATATATATATATATATATTGACGAGAGCGAGGTAGCTCACCTCTATTTAGATTGGAATCGTAGATTTAGGATATATTGTCTAGATCTCTCGTGTACATTAAACTCATACCCTCACCATTGGGCCTAGTTGCACATACCGCTGGTGACCTGGGCTAATAGCTGACTGTACATTTGCATCAGAAATAAAATGGTATTGTGATCTCTCCCACACTGTTCCCCGCGTACATCTCTTAATCTCCACTTCAACACTCGTCCCGATCAAACTGGCCAAAACGGCTATTGTGGTAATCTTGAGAAACTACCATTTATATCTAACAGGTAGACATTTTGAAAATTTACCACTGGAATGACTGGCTCGATAACTGAGCCTATCATTCCAATGGTAAGGTACCAAAAACTACGGTCTCTTGGTCTGCAAATGGGCATAGGATATCTATGATAATGGATGGATCTGACTTGTCACCCAAGCATATGACGTCATAATTATTTACGTCATGCAGGATGACGTTACAATCAAAATACGCGATGAATGATGTAAATAGCTTCATCAGGAACATTGAATATACAAATTTTATGTCTTTATGATTTAATCCCAGCGATTTAATAAATCAATCAGTCATTCAGGCAACCAACTACTGCCAGAGTCGCGATGGAGCATGGGTGAGGGCATAGCAGTCGCCATACGGCGTGTATCCAAAATAAAGTCTCATGAATTCGTCAGTGTATCAGTAATGCTATGCAGAATAGAAGGATGACGGTTCGATCCCCGACAGGGGATATGATGATCAACAAAGTAAACTAATGGGTGCACTCCATAGGCAGGGTTAGGCAGGGTTAGCACATAGATTGAAGTCATCGCGTTGCCAGTGCATTAACAAGCTAAGCTGAGCAGGAAGGTGAGTGAACTCTGCCGTTTCATTAAGCCAGCTATGCCAAATATAGAGGTAGTAAGTGACATCAAGAAAGTTAACTTTGTTTGGGCAAATTCCATCATTCGAGCTATGATAGACCATTACAATTTCAGGTTAGGCACCATCATGTCCGAAATTATCATAGCTCAGACCGCGCCAAACCGTAATTTTGGTAAGGCAAAATCAACTGCCATTAGATGGGAAAAAGCCAACTATGGCAAAAAGCTTCACGTCAAATCAATCGAAGCATTCTATCAATTCATTAGGCCTTTTGACCCACACTTTCAGCAGAAAGCGCAAAATTGCCAAGTTACCACCCCTACTGCAAGGTCATCCGAGACCGTACCAGTCAGTACACCACCTTCAGAACACAGGAAACGGCACAGGTCACCGACCGATAGCCCCCCCCCCACCAGTGAAGAGAACGGATACTCGGTCATCACCGATATTCCTATTAGACTCTCCTGTGGACCCTCTTCAGATTCCTCCACCTGACTCCCCACCACCCTTGTCTCAAGAGGAGTTCCCTCCCCTTCCACGGAGAGTCGATGCCAATCATAAATCTGGTCAAAGGACCAAATCAACTCCTGTGGACCCTAGTAAGATACCTCTACCAGATACCCCGCCTCCACTGTCTTCAGATGAATTACCTCCCCTTCCACAGAGAGCAAAGTATGACAGAAAATCTGGTCTAAGGACCAGATCAACACCTTTGACTCAAAAGGGTCTCAGTACCCAAGTGCCGGTGGCCAAACTACCTCAACCAAATGTCACCCCTACACCGTGTAGAAACAGCACCAATCATCAAAATAAACCCAAGAAAACTACACACTTAGAAGCTAATTCATTCTGGAAATTTCGGTATGAGGTAGACCACAAAAATGAATGGCGACTCCCTGTCTTGACGAAAAAAATCTTGATCCTTGGCTCCTCCAATCTAAGCCGTATAAATGTGAAGCTTGCTATCCAGGGGCAAAATTGTGCCATGCTAGGACTATTGTCAAAAAATACATGGACTCCTATCAGTCAGAGAAAATCATCATAAACATTGGCATAAATGATAAGGATGAACCTATGTCTGTAACTTCCCAACGAGTCCAACTCCTATTCAGTACCATTCGTTCAAAATTTCCAGATGCAAAGGTTTATTTCACTAAACTGAACTACTCTCAACATCTAACTGCAAAGCAGAAAAAGACCGTAGCATTTATCAATTCATCTGTAGAATCCCTGCGTATAAAGGTCTCTGTTATCCCTAGTCTACCAATTTCTGAGTTTGAAGTAGTCCAGGATAATATCCATTGGAGTGAAAAAACTGCTAATGCATTGTATTATAGCTGGTTAACTGTTCTTAATTTAAACTAACTGAGGGTCAGGGTACTAACCACCCCGGTATCGGGCTGGGTAGTGATATTGTTAATCTCACTGGCGCTACATTAACTGAAGCAGAAAAATCAATACTCAATCGTGGCCTAACATGTGTACCAACTCCTAGGCCCAAATTAGGCATAGATGCACTTTTAGATAATGGCTCAATGGAAGTTCTTGAATTTTCCCACCGTGTCAAATTAGCCGACTTTTTTCGAAACTCGAAAAGTAATATTCTGCCATTCGTTGAAAGAACTGGCTGGGCATCAGACTCAAAATTAGTCGACCCTGCGATCTCCGACAGTATAAAAATTGTAAAAGAACGTATTGAAAATGTTGAATTTCCGAAAAATCATAAAAGTTTGTCATATGAGGAACGTCAAGCCTTAACAGGATTGCATAAAAACAATGGCATTGTCATTAAACCTGCTGATAAGGGATCTGCTGCTGTAATAATGCTTAAAGACAACTACATTCGTGAAGCACATCGTCAACTCAGTAATCCAAAACATTACCAAAAATTAGACGAACCACTCTGGCAAAATAACTGCGACAATTTTAATGAAATTCTCCAAAATATGGTTGATAACAAGAGTTTAACGCAGAAACAGTTTAAATACCTCGTTGAGAAACGAGATTCAAAACCACATACATTTTATCTGTTACCCAAAATTCATAAGCCTATTGATTCTTGGTCAGATCCTATTATACCACCAGGACGACCGATAATATCGGATTGTGGTTCTGAATCCTATAGGATCAGTGAAATCATTGATTATCACCTACAACCAATTGCGAATAGGCATTTTAGCTTCTTGAAAAATACTGAAGACTTTCTCTCACAGGTCTCTGAGATCTCGATACCTCCAAATTCATTTTTGATTATGTTCGACATCGATGCAATGTACACAAACATTGACATCGAAAAGGGTTTGAATTCTGTCCGTAAAGCGTTTGAAAAATACCCTGATAACAATAGGCCCACTGGCGAAATATTAGCTCTCTTAGAGCTAAGCTTAAAGGGCAATGGTTTTGAATTCGTGGGTGAAACATACCGACAAATTTGCGGCTGCGCAATGGGTAAAGGTTTCAGTCCGAGTTTTGCCAACATCTATGTAGCAGAGTGGGAGGAGGATGCGCTTAGCAAATGTCCGAAACAGCCTCTCTTTTATCGCAGGTACCTCGATGATATTTTCATTATTTGGCATCATACAAAGGATGAATTTAATGAATTTTTCACCATTTTGAACAATCATGACCCGAATATCAAGCTAAAAGCCAACATTGACCAAATGTCCGTAGACTTTTAGATTTAACGCTATACAAAGGTGTAATGTATGACACAACGGGACACCTTGATTATAAAGTATATTTTAAGCCCACAGATTCTCATCAACTACTTCACAAGAAATCCTTCCATCCACCTCATACCTTTAAAGGAATTGTAAAATCACAAATCATCCGTTTTCATAGAAATTCGAGTGATGGAAACAACTTTGAATCCGCATGCTCTCTCTTATTCAAGGCGCTCAAGCTGAGAGGCTATTCGTCTAGATTTTTGCGCAAAATTAAGTCTGAAACTTTACAGGATTTGGAAACTATCCCTGATAATGCTGCGGATCACAGGCCTACCAAGATTCGTCACAATCGTCCAATCACAGGCGCAGGAGAATCTCGGAAATGTGGAAAGAAAAGGTGTAAATTAGACCTACTTCTTCCAAATCAAAAAACTTTTATGAGCTTTCAGAACAAAAACAAATGTCAAATTCAGTCTAATTTAGATTGCGATTCCGAAAACGTGATTTATGTAATATCTTGTAAATTGTGCCAAAAGCAATATGCCGGTGAAACCAAATGCCCTTTAAGATGGCGAGCTACTAGACACCTTTGCGATATTAGACATGAAAAAGACACGCATGTCGCTGAACACTTTAACCTTCCTGGCCATTCAGTCGCTCGGGACTTCGAAATTATACCCATTGAACAACCACCTCTCTCTAATACCACTGACGAAACTGATAAACAAAGGAAACTTAGAGAATCATTTTGGATTAAGCAATTAGAAACAGAATGGCCGAGGGGCATAAATGTGGACCCCGGTCTTGCTGATCAGCGTGAAATAATTCCATTCACTCTGACATATAATCGACAAAATGTAGAAATTTCCAAAATTTTGAAAGATGAATATCATAAATTACAGAATAATTTAAGACAGCCTCTCAATTTACGCCCAGTAATAGCATTTAGGAAAAATCCGAATCTACGTGACATGTTGGTAAAATCCAAATTAACTGGACAAACATCATCATCTTAAAGTTGTCCAATATTTGTAAGGCCATCTCGCCTCTATAAAACAAAAATAACAAATCTCAGGCAATAAAATAAATAAAAAATATTTTCAACTTTTTTGAAAATTCTGAGCCAGCGCCTTAACCATATTACTACCTACCTAGCTACCTACCAAGCAAGCAAACAAGCAAACAAACAAACAGTCTTTATTGACAAATCCAACATGTGGACATACAGACAATATTCAACATTCTGTTGAATATGTTGATATTAATTTGACTGGGCATCGTACGAATTGTATGACCTTACTATTTAATCAACATTCTGTTGAAAATTTGAAACTAATTTTCCTGGGCGTTGTATGTCTTTACCATTATCAATTGCGTCCTATAAAAGCTTCACAGGCCTCATAGTTAAAATGTGTATATAGTGAATGACGTCTCTAGCTTCATCGTGAATATTGAATAGTCCGTCAAGTGTACACATTTTGCGTTTTTACTTTTCAATCAATATTCTGTTGACTTAAAAAAAAGTAATATGACTGGGCACTGTTACGGCCATAGGCCACAAAAGCACCCAGTCAAATTAGTTTCAGGTTATTCAACACCTTACCGGTATAGTTACCTTGAATGTGGGATTCTGGGAAGTCGTGAATCAAAGTATATCAAGTGATTCCAACACGCCGAATGAATGAACAGAGCTTAGCTAGAAATGGATCTCCACTTTGAAATTATCATGAACAAATGTGATCGTTAAACGACCAATACCACTTATTACTATGTGGTCCACCAAACGTGGACCACTTGTAATAAGTGACCCCATATTTTAGCAAGATCATTCAGATAGTTAGCTTTGCTCTGTCGGATGCATGTAGACCCACTCGCAATGCACAGATTCTCCTATTGAAAGAGTGTATAAGTTATCCAACCTGTCACTCAAGTGTTGACGTCATAATAAATTATGTCACATGTAGGCTGATGTCACAGTCAAAATACGTAATGAATGGGGTAGCTATGGCTATCAGGAATGTTGAAAAGTCCGTAAGATGTGCGAATTGTATGTCTTTACTATTTAATACACATTATGTTGACTATTTTGAAACTAATTTAACTGTGCTGCCGCTATAAGCAGGAAGCGCATCTAGTCAAATTAGTTTTAAAATATTCAATAGCTCACCTCTATAATTACCTTGGAAATCGGATTCTGGGTGGTCACGGTTTAAAGTATATAAATCACAATAACGACAGCTATGAACATAGGCCTATCATCATCTCTTATTGTATTTTATCCACCTCATGGCATAGCTGGTCAAACCAACCCGTACAGTGAGCTTGAGCAATGTCGAAATGCATGCCATGAGGGGACAGTTTTTGATAATTTACCACTGGGATGACTGTCTCGAGATTCCAGATATGCAAAACAGTCTTATCTTGGCCTGTAAATGGACATTCAATATCGAAATATTTTAACATTCTTCACCAAATTTAGACAGTAATGGTTTAATATATTATGACGACAATACCAAGTACTGTGTCTGTTTCATTTCCCTTATGTATTATAGCATAAAACACTACGCTGAACATTTGAGTGTATACATTTCTATTGTTATGTCTGGTAGGGCATCGGCGCAAAGATTTTAATGTCGTGGACGCATTTTATTAATCACTATATGTGCGGTAAATTTTAACAGTAAAACATGTATAATAATATTGCAGAGCGTGACAAATTAGACAAAATTCGCTAAACAATAATGCACGTGTGATCTTCATTAGTAATTTATTGTCTTTAATCCTTCATTGGGAAAAGATCCATGCATGCAATTATTTAGCACTATGTATAGACAACTGATGATACGAATCTCCAGTCAAAACGGCTGTCAATAACATTGTAGCACGTGGTTAGATACATAAATCAACGGAGAGGATATGTGTGTGCCAAGTTAGTAATGCCTGCAATGTGTTCGGCCAAAGAATGCCACCCATATGGCTAGATAGGTATCTGAATATGCTAATGAAGTATTGAGTTAACACAATGTTTACCATGAAGTAATTTAATTCGTTGTACACGATTTCCTACCGAAAATTGGCTGAAATTTGAGACAATTCAGAGTCTCCACTGCCCTATTGTCTGTAGGTTATGCTCGGCCCCAAACTTTCACCCACATAAACGTGAGTTTAAAAAGTATAATTTAGCCTAAATTACTTTCACATGTAAAGAACATGATATCTCATCATTGTTAGCTATATGTATAATTAAAACAAATTTGCCCTGTAGGTGGAGCTTAGAATACACCTTCCGTGTCCTCTGCGTGTCGTACGAGGCGACTAAAGGAGGTAAGGGAGAGGTAACCCTGACAGAAACCTCGAGTGCTGAAGACGGAGGTTCCAGGCCGCATGGCGCACTCTAAGAAACCATGGATCCACGCACTTAATGCTTATGATCATGTCGATAGTCACTTACATGACTGGCGGTATGATCAGCGAACGAAAAGATGAAAAAGAAGAAGAAGAATTAAAACAAATTGTACAGTAAAGGAATTCCGTAATCCACAATTCCATACTGAAAATTGGCGTACATTTTGGCAGATCAGTGATTTTCAGTACCGTCACTGTCTCCAATAAGTTCGGCCCATATTCGGTTCGAAATTCATACATATGGTCAGATCGGTATACGAATATGCGAATGAAGTATCACGCTTAAACATGTCTACCATAAAGTAATGTCGTAGTACACAATTCCATGGCAAAATTTGCACAAGTTTTGGCAGATCCATGGTTTTGGGTAGCCTACTGTCTGTAATAAGTTTGGCCCCAAAATGGCAGATAGATATATAAATATGCTAATAAAACATTGATTAAAAAACCACTGTCAAGTAATTTTATAATACGCAACTTAGTAGCGACCAAAAGTTGTCAGATGTCAATAATTTATATACCGATATCTCTGTCCTCTGTTTGTAACCAGTTTTCGAACATCTAGCTATGCAGAACTCAATATGTATTATTGTGTGCTATTGCTGTACGGAATATTGCACGATTCTGCCATCAAATAATATCATAATTACCAAGTATTTCCATGCTGTTACTTATTCGCAATATGTCCCCATTGAAAGATAGTTGGTTCACATTAGCCACAATCGGATAGATGGCGATATGTCTTGGCATATCGCATGTAATAGGTTCGGCTCCAGAATTTCACTCATATGTTTTCACCCGTATGTATATATATGTATATATATATATATATATGAATGTGCTAATAAAGTATAGAGTTTAAAAAAATTCTACTATGGAGTAATTTCTAAATACACAATGTATTTGCAACTTACAGTTTTCAAATGCTAATAATTTACTGTATATTCAGTATCAGAATCTCTGCGCTCAGTTTGTAACCAGGCTTTCGAACATAATACCATCTAGAACTCACTAGATATTGCACGATTTTATCAACACATATTTCTTGCAATAATGTGAAAATCTTTATATATATCCTATAATTTAGCTCCAGATATAATCTGACGTATCAAACAAAAACCCCCAGAATTTACGCATATGGTCAACAAGATGTGTGGAAAAATGGATGGACTGCCCCAAAATATAATCTGCTTCTTCCTACAGCCCATAGCTAATCATATCCAAGGCCGATGCCATTACAACCATCTTACAGATATGACACTGCCAAGAAACTAACATTATTACAATCGCAACAACGATCAGTACTACATGGGCCAGGTAAGAACCTGTAAATGATAGTAAGAACCTATGTAATATTGAATGTTAATATAACAAGACAAACACATTTCTCTCTGTCCTGCAAATATATTGTCAATGTATCACATGTCTAATGGCTATATCTTTATAGTACATTGACCTTAACGTGAAGCCCATGCCTTCCTATATCATATAGTTCCTGTGCCAGTTATACATGTATCATTTATTTTTTGTTCTATGCTGAGGACCAAGGTCTGAATATAGTCAGTGTCTTTGGTGGACAACCTTTTGTGCTACTGCAAATTGTATATTATATATAAAAATTAATCTGAAACTCAACTTGAATTATAATAATCTCCGGCCACGCTATTAGTCATTGATGCCTTGCATCAATATGTGTACTTGTTTTAAACATATTTTATTGTACTAATAATGCAACGGGATTGGGCACAAGTTCTAGCAACTGATTTAGGCCCTCTCCCTACATACTCCTTAACACGGCAAGATATTCAAACTGAAGAGAGAGAGAGAGAGAGAGAGAGAGAGAGAGAGAGAGAGAGAGAGAGAAAGAGCGCGCGAGAGAGAGAGGGGGGAGGAAGCGAGATAGAGAGAGCGAGCGAGAGAGATAGAGAGAGAGAGAGGGGAGGGGAGGGAGGAAGGGAGGGAGGGAGAGAGACCGAGAGAGAGCGAGAGAGAGAGAGAGAGAGAGACGAGTGCGGGAGGGAGGGGGGAGCGAAGGAGGGAGGGAGGGAGTGTGAGGGATGGGGAGGGTGAGGGAGGGAGAGATAAATTAGAGTGGTAGAGGGGGAGGGGGATTTAGAAAGATGGTTTATGTTATACTAATTACAATAACATTATTGTTCAGTAACACAAATCTAGTAACGGCAATCATCTTGGCAATAGTAACTATGATGTTGATATTCTCAACAACAACAAGAGCATGATACAAACAATGATAAAAAAAGAGAAATAAATGAAAAATAAATTACTAGTTCATTCGCATTCGCATCACTTCTTCCGATATGGATGGAGTCTTGGAAATATGCTTACGAAAAGCACATCGCTCTATAATACAGACATACATATGTCAAACTCTGCCAGTCTGCCTCATAAAACGATGTACCCTAGTCGCTATATCCTCGTTCACATCGGCCGAAAGATTGTTGCTGCCATTTACAACCCATTCCAGTAAACCAAATGGGCCAAATTGAAGTAGGAAGTCCACCAGAATTTGTTTTTCATCAGCCCATTTTGGACATATCAGAAAGAAATAATGAGCAGTCTCAGGTACTTGGCAATGAATGCAATCGGGTTGGTCTATGAGATGATATCTGTGTAAATCAACATTTAATTAGCTGCATTTGTTTCTAAGCTTACACAGAATAATGCTATCTTTTCTTTTACCAAGCGAAAGGTAGACTGGAATTTTCTGTGGAGATGTCTGATAGCAGCTGATAAGCTTTTTCTTAAAGATAGCCAGAGTTGGAGATGTTTTAATTGTGGTGTCTAAGTTTTTCCACAGTTGGATAGTGCTCCGGATAAAGGATTTTTTTAATATCTCAAGCCTCTTCCTGGGAATGACGAAATTCCCTGGATTTCTGAGATTATAGGCGGCTACATCTCCTAATCGTGTTGGCATAATATCTATTAAATAATCTGGACAGTTTCAATTAATAATTTTGTAAAATATGATCAGTTTTTTGTTTGCGCCTTTCGTGTAGTGAAATTTGTGTTATCAATGGTGTGTATTTTGTCAGGACTGTAATTATTCTTATTGCCTCATTTCGGATATTTTCAAGCTTATCAGCATCCCGGTCCCAGCGAACATCCCAAACTTCACTGTCATATTCTAAAGCAGGGTTCAGATATGCAGTATAAACTTTGGATAGTGTGCGTCTGCTTAAAGTGTATTTCAATCGGCGCATATACCATTTTAGATCATTTGAAAAGGTTATTCGAAGGTATTTACTGCTGGGAACAGCCAGTAGTAGAGTATTATTCATATATAGAGCTTTGGTGGTTGAAACTGATTTGCGTTCAAGACTGTACGATTTACAGTCTTCGTAGCATTGCATAGCACCAGCCATTGCCTTGCCCATGCAGGGATGACAGCCAGGTTTGCATTTAATCGTATCTCTATTTATCCAGACGAGGAATCAGCGCAGCATAAGGCAGTATCGTCAGCATAAGATCTTAGGATGCTTTCAATATGTTTTGAAAAATCATTTATTTAAATTAGGAATAGAAGAGGGCCGAGCACGGAACCCTGGGGAACCCCAGCTCTAGTCAGTCGCAGAGTCGATTTATTCTGATTAATTGTAACGCATTGATATCTATGCGATAAATATCTCCTAAACTATGTGAGTAGATTTCCTACAAGGCCATTTTCATGGAGGTTAAACAGTAATCCATTGTGCCATACCCTGTCAAAAGCATTTGAAGTGTCACAAAATACAATACACGATTTGCTTTTGAGAGAACATGACACGGCTCAATTAGTTGAAACACTATTGAGTAGCTAGGACGGAAACCGGACTGGTATTTATATAAGGGATTTTTGCCTATAAGTTGGTTGTAGACATGTTTAAATATTATCCTTTCCATGAGCAGTGCTTAACAGGGAAATTGGTCTATAATTGTCAGGTCGTTCACGGTCTCCTTTTTTGAACAGGGCAAAGATAGTACCAGTTGTCCATGCATTCGGAAATATAGCAGATTCAAGAGATTTATTAAAAAGTAGAGAAATCGGAAACGCAATTGAGTCCACAGTTCCTTGTAACATTTTGTGACTCATTTCGTCATTTCCCGAGGCTTTGTTTAGCTTTAATGTTTATATAACGTCTACTATTTCCAATTCCTGAATTGAAATATCGGATAATGTATAATTTGTTATCATTTCAAGCATTGGTGGTTGCCCCTTGGTCATCTACATTCCGAAACTGACGAAAAGTATTTATTTAAGTATGTTGCCTTTTCGAGATCTGTGGTGGCGAAATTTGGAGTTCCGTTTTCATTGTATATCAATGGTGGAATAGTTGTTACTCAGTCTGCTCGTATTAGGTTTTTTTTACCAGTTTCCTGTAGGGACGTGGGCTTTGATTTGATAGTCCATCTAGTAAGATGTCAGCAGATTCAACAATCTCTTGTTTTGCTATCTTTTTCATGTTGTTTACTTTGTTCCTTTGTGTATTATTACACCAGTCACCTTGGTTCTGAGGCCGTCGTGACTTTTTCCTTAGGCGGTCTCTTAATCGGAATTTCCGCCTTAGAGAACTGTCAAACCATGCTTTGTCATTTGACCTGATAGCGACTATTCTGTTAGATATACTTTCGGTTGCCATATCTAAAACTAGGGTGGTAAACAATTTACATATGTCATTAACATCATCGTACGTGGATAAAAGAGCTGCCCAAAGTGCATCATAGATTTCTTTATTCAATTTCTCAAAATGTGCACTTTTGTAATTCCAAATTTTCTTCTTGACAGTTCTTTTAATCTTTGAGTTTAGTTTGATGGCTGGAAATGTCGCTGCATGATCACTATTATCCATATACTCGTGCAACATACCAGACACCACTATCTCGATATTTCCGTAAGTTAGTATTGGATCAAGAAGTCTTGCAGTCCGGTGTGTTATACATGTTGGCTCCATTATTACCAGTTTGAGATCATATAGTGTAATTACATATTTCAGTTTGTGATAGTTTGCGTTCAGTAAGCCATCATTTAAGTCACCTGTTATTATTAAGGGAAGAGGTGTATCAAGAGCGTTTCCAAATGCATTTGATAAGTTAGACCAACACATTTGCGGAGAATTTGGTGGTCGATAGAAGACACCTACTAGAAGACAAAAGTGGCCATAGTTAATTTCGACAAATATATGTTCAATATTTTCGATTTCCATGTCTGCACGTCTTTTGTAATTTAAACTGTCCGAGACATAGATTAAGACACCCTCACCATTAGCGTCAGGTGCTTGGTCCTTTCTAATTGGTTCGTGGTAAGTTTCTATATTCAGGTCTTCATCAGATACTGAATTGTTTAGATTGATTTCCGTTTTCGTAGTCGCATATGAATTCTTCAATTTCACGAAATTTATGTCTCAGGTCATCTATGTTTAAGTGAAATACACTTATAGCAGACACACTTTACGGACCGGGATTAGATTCAACATCTCCATATAATAACAAATTAATTTGATAAGGATTCTTATGGGTCATGGCGAGGGACAGTATGCAAACTTGTAAAATTGAATAAGACTAGAATTTCAAACAGACGATAATTGACATTAATCTTCCGGGAAATGCTTTGATTTTTATATGTTTCTATGATTATATATTGAATAAATATCTGAAGTAGATAGATACGTTCAATCAAAGAACAACGCATTTTAAAGCGAGTATGCCTTTGACTCGTGTATACACGACATGGACATGACAGTCTAAGAAATGAACCTATGGCGGCTCTGTATTGCCGAAGGTTACACCTCATTATGTGTTTGACAGCTAGAACAATTATATGGGATCGCCATTGCTATATTAGAAAATACAGTTTTTGCAATTTGACTGATGCGCATGTCTATGTAATATATGATATATATTTAACAACATCTCTCTCTAGGAACAGAGGGCGAGTAAAGAACAAAGGGAGAGATAAAGATAGGGAGAAAAAGAGTTAGAAAATAATAGCAAGTACAGAATGGAAGATAGGTAGTAAAAAGATATGAAACATATGTATGTACATGAAAATTTACAAAGCTGAAAAACAGGAAAAAGTATGACACTATGTAGTTGAACATTAGAAATATCAGGTGCTTGCATTGTTGTCAGTTGTGCTGTCGTGTTTGTCGGGCTCGACGGCTGTTTGGCCTATGGTTGCATATGGGCGGTATATAACCAAGCGGGCACTTGACGTTGCCTGGACCTTGAGCCAATGCAGAAATTACGTCATGTCGGAAGGTTCTCATATACGGAAGACTAGACAGCGAAAGGTAAAGAAATTAAAATAAGATTAAATAAAAAGTACGTTAAATGAATATGACTGTACATAGAAAAAACCTTCCTAAGGCGGACAGTTTTCTAGTGGGTTACATAACGCTGAATCTACAAATCAGATTGTTACAAGACCCAATCGTCATCCCGTGCTCTGAAAAACGTATACGCTATTGCCATGATGTGTATTTAGTGTGAATATGACTCTGGTTAATGCCTTATGTTGTCACCCTGACCCATGCCATCCACGGCTCTCCCACCGAGAATCGTCGCCTTCTCCGTCTTCCGCGCGCCATACGAAAAGAACGACAATCCTCAACAAGAGAATCCCGAATAGGACAAATCAGGATGGTCATTGATGATACAGGAGAATGTCTGCCACGTCAATGCTTCTCAATATTTAGAATATACCAGGATATAGAGCTCACTGGTAGGAATAAGATGTGTAACGTAGACATGGCCACAGGCACTAGCTTAATGATGGCCGAGTATTAGCAAGCGCATCACAAAAGGTCGCATGCGCTTGGGTGGTTTCTTCCCACTGAGTCGATAACTGTATACTACTTTGCTGTAGATCCCTACCATTGAGGTGCCAAACATACAGTTTTAATATTTTATAATATGATTCTCGTTAATAGTTACATCAAGCGAGACTATTTTGATCTGGAAAATGTGTGTTTAAAATAGATTACAAATTTAGGAATTGCGAAATTGTATTCATTGGTTACCAAACATACATTTTGATCATACATTGCCATATCGATAGCAAATATTTGAATGGCATACTATATCGGTTGTCCTAGCTATGTAGTCACGAGGCTTGAACATTAGTGACCCCCCCCCCCCCCCCATTTCCACATTGTCGAAAATGACGAAATTACAATGTGGGACGAGGGTGATTTGATATTACAGATGGAAATCTGATATTTAGGTTAAGTAAAGGACAATTATTTAGTTTTCACCTTAAATAGTCGTCGCATGAGAGTACACACGCATCATGCCCGGTATGCATTACTAACCGTCCAAAGCAATAATAAAGGCGTTCAGGGAAAGATGGGATCACATAATAATAGATAGTCGGCCTATATTTACAAGTAAGCCCTGTGATCACGATAGGTCAAGCGCGAGATTCGTGCGTAATATACGAAAAGATTGTGCTTTCTCATCTGAAGGAGCTGCTGCTACTTTTAAAACAAGCTTCAAATACAACTAAAATATACATTAGTTTAGCTCTATGATTAGCTTGATGGTTTGTTTATATACAGTGTTCATAAGGGGTGTGGGGGGGGGGGGGGTGGGGGCTGGCATGGAGAGTGGCTCCACAGAGCAATTCACTTTTCCAGAGTATCCATCTATCATCTGGCCTCATATGACGTCATAATCTGCTAAGCACGTGTAGGATGACGTCACAATCACTACGTCACAAAAGGTTCCCTATAAACCGTCATCAAATCTAACATAGTCCGACACGTTCTATGAACTGTATGTCTTCGTTATTAATAAGCATGCTGTTCGATATTTTGAAACCAACCCGACTGGGCGCGGTTGATGCCTTAGGCATTGACAGCACACAGGCAAATTAGCCCCAAAATACCCAACAGCTTACCTGTATACTTTTCTGGAAATCGGTAATCAGTGTGTCAAGAGATCGAACGATGCTGTGGTGGTTTTGGGTATACAATTTAGTATATAATATAACAACAGAATATAGCAATACACAATGACTAACCTTAAGATCAGGACGTCGCAGATACCGTCCTTTCTTGTGACCACCAGGAATCAGTCTGGTTCTATGGACGCTTCATGCCTGGTAACCGACAACACTCGGACATTTCCGGCTGTTCCCGCCAATGATCGGATTCTGATCAGATTATGGTGGTGCATCGGCACCACACTGCCAACACTAGCGATTGGCGGGGCATAACTAACACCGGGTAGGTCCATTGGCATAGATAACCCAGCCATATGGTAAAGCCTCATATTGAAACTAAGTGGACATGGCGACATTTCACTCAGGTTCGGTTTGTATAGCTTTTACACATGATTTCAGGTTATCTAGAGTCACGTGACCTGTACATTGCCAATGTCGCTACAACATGCTATATATATATATATATATATATATATATATATATATATATATATATATATATATATATATATATATATATATATATATATATATATATATATATATATATATATATATATATATATATATATATATATATATCTTCTCACTGTTGTCAACCTAACAACTATTTTTCCATCACGTGATCAGACTTGGGAAAGACGATGATTACGCTTAGCTTGCCGTAACATGCACACCATATGATTGAGTTGTCGTGTACGATCTTCCGTCACTAATATATTGTCTGCATTGCCCTTAAGTTTTGTTCTTGAACTAAAAACTTGCGCTCGCACGTCATATGTTGTGAACCGAACTATTATTTCAGCCGGATCGAAGTTTACCTAGTGGATGGGATCTTGAGATGGCTTTGTCATCCAATGCCACTCCAAGCCTATTCGTAACCATCTCTTGTATCACCTGGCTTGTTGGGGTTTCTCGGCTGTCTAGGGGAACATTGTGGAAACGCAGACAATTTCGCCTACTGCACTGTGCCATTATCAAAGCCTGTTGCGGATCAGAGCTAGCTAACTGGGCAACATAAGCTTGTCCTAGATTAGCCTGATTTCCTTGAGGATACAATGTGTGGTGTATGTGTTGGGATGTTGAACCTCCAGTGGCAGATGAATTAATTGTTTGTCGAATTTTCCGAGGTTTTACTCATATTAAGATCGTGCCATTTCGAAGCAGTTGTGATGGCGGTGGTTGGTATGCTAGTGGCAGAGTGCGGAATGAATGATACCAATGATATAGATGTGCTCGATGAGCTGAGTTCATCGGCAAACGCGCGCATGCGAGTTGCTCGGTTCCGTTGAGACGCTCAAACTAACGTTACTCGCTTTTCGTTTTCCGTCAAACTCATAGGTCTGCTGGTAAACAAACGTCAACATGCATTTGTTTAGAATAATATCGTCGCTTAAAACGAATGCACCGCCCGCGCGTGTCACAGGAAACTATCCAGGACAATATTCTTGGCACTGATTCAAGTCCGCAAAAGATCTATTGCCGAGCTATCCCTAATGACTGCTGACCGCTAACCGGACCGATGACCGTATGCAGGCTATGTGTATACTGTGTATACTGTAGGCTGGCAATGCTGTGTTTACTAACTATTATTCCCTAATCACCTTTAACACGAAACGGCTGATAAGCAATTCGAATGTTCATACTTTTGAATATGAGTTTGCTAAACATCAAATCATCCGTTCGTACAGGAGGTATAATTGTAAACAGTCTTACCTCCAGCCGCAAATTATGTTTAGTGCTGAGTTTGTTCACTTCCTTTCAGAAAATTACACAGGATTACCACCGAAAATGTATCACGAAGCCGGAGCTGACAAAAAACGACTAGCACATTGCCGCCATTAATTAACGAAATCACCTCTCTCGTGTTGGGATCGATCGATCTCTGAACACCATGACTATCAATTTCCAAAAAGCTATGGCAGCAACAGCGCCCAGTCAAATTAGTTTCAAAATATTCAACGGCATGTTTATTAAATAGCAAAGAATTACAAAGACATACAATTCATACAACCTGTCGGACAATTTGAGATTTGATGACGGTCTATATGGAACCCTTTGTGACGCAATGATAGTGACGTCATCATACCCGCATTGCGCTGATTGTGACGGCATACGAGGTCAGATGGTGGATGGGTGAATTAGTTAGAAAATATATGAGTGTGCCTATTTTGTTGATTTTCTAAAGAAGATACCTATATTACACGACGGGGGGGGGGGGGGGGAGCATTGTCAAATAGGTTTACACGATCTGGAATGAATCTCATGAAAAAATTCGTCTGTTAATTAGTTAACGATGATAATGACGACTGCGACGACGACCACGACAACGAATACGACGACGAACACGACGATGAGGACGACGACAACGCCGACGATTCCAAGGCTGTATGTGCAGGTGTGCCTGGTAGCGTTTTAGCGAACATGGCCAAATATAAGCTGTTGTTGAACACTCTTGCACCATAGTGAATTATGCGTCATCGGAACTGTTTGGTGATGGTATGAACATATTATGCGACATCGGAGATGTTTGGTGCCGGTATGATAGCATTATGCGTCATCGAATGTGATTGATGATGGTATGATAGCATTATGCGTCATCGGATATGTTTGATGATGGTATGATAGAAGTATGTGTCATTGGAGATGTTTCGTGATTATAGTATGATATTATTATGCTATCTCTCTTCAAGGTAACAGGTCAGCTGTTGACATATTCTCTTTTGCCCGGGCGCTGTAGCTGCTTAAGGCAGCAACTACGTCCATCAATATTTGCCCAAAAATATTAAACACAATATTTTTGAAATTATAAATCCATCATGTTCAAGTTCACTTTATTTAGACTCGAACCCTTCAAGCGCGTGCAAATGTACATAAGGAGTGTGGCGCTTGAGTATTTGCAGTACAGTACAATTACATGTCTATAATAATCATAATTCTATTTTTCGGTAGAAGTAGTAGTAGTAGTAGTAGTAGTAGTAGTAGTAGTAGTAGTAGTAGTAGTAGTAGTAGTAGTAGTAGTAGTAGTAGTAGTAGTACAAATAGTAGTAGTAGTAGTAGTAGTAGTAGTAGTAGTAGTAGTAGTAGTAGTAGTAGTAGTAGTAGTAGTAGTAGTAGTAGTAGTAGTAGTAGTAGTAGTAGTAGTTAAAACGCATGATGCGCATGCGCGCGTCTGGATGCTATTTTTGATAGAGCACGTTGTTTTACAACCAAGATAGGATAGCGCTTTTAGTGTACCGAGATGGTACCCTGTAATCATTTTTGAGTACGTATTCCCGTTCAATCTGGAATTAATCAAGACCAGAATTCGACGGCCTTTTTAAATCTGTAAACCATTTCAGAATCGGTTAAGAAATGACTTACCCACGGAAACCCCTTCCTGATTATCTTCAAAACATTGCCGTGACGTCATAGCCACGTGGACGCAGAACGTCTAGAATATTCTAGAACATTCGACTGCACTATGATTGGCTGTTGCTCGAATGGAGATTGGTTGGAGCCTGCGCCTGTGACGTCACGAGGAGTATAAAAGGAGACGCGATCCAGAGATCGAGAGCATCCTCGGCCAGGAACCGAACAGGCTGGATCTGCACCAGCTAATATCCCCAGCGCAACAGACAATACACATATTACTTCGCTATGTGTCAGGTTTTTCTCCCGTAGCTGGCAGTTGCCGAGCCTAAAACAATTGTGTAACACCCTACTTACGGGAGTAATTTGGAACTTTCTGATTATTGTTCACGAATATAAATCTCTACTTCGGAACACGAATTTGCGGTGAGGCCTTTACGGCCTGAATATGTGATTCTACACATGTAGAGGCAGGATGTTCTTTGATGGATGACTCACCTAAAAGTAGATTTCAACCGCCACCGCACTAATATCGTGTAGGCTCTTCTTACTTTTGACCGCATCAAGTAAACTCTGCCCGGTGCGTTTTCAGAGCTGGCTGACGTACTTAGTACCGTGAAGCTTTGTTTTGTATCTTCGTTTGCCTCTGACAACCTCCCCCCCCCCCACCACTTGTGATCGGGTTGTTTACAACTTCCATCCATGACATCAGTATACAGGAACGTTCCTCACCACAGTAGTACTATCGTATCTTTTGCTGACAGCTCGTTAGACATCCTATTAGGGTTATAGTGCTGAGCAATGTCCTCCCGCCATGAGTGTTCTTGTGGAAATCTTGTTTGCGGAAAACAGCTTGTGAGAATCCAACATGCGGGAACTCTCCAGCTTCCTGGGAATGCATCAACGCACGTCACCTATGGAATGACGTATCAATTTTAGTAACACGGTAGCCTAACTTAAGAATGACTACCGAGTATTCAAGTAACTATACGTCACATTTTAATTATTTCTCTATATGTATTTCGTTAATTATATTGTATCCGTAAGAACGGTCCCGATGACTAAAAGGAAGCGTGACGGTCTTACGACCGCTAGTTATAATTTCTGTATTTGTTTATAGTTATTCTCATTTTCTGCATTGTGTTGCTAACCGCACTATAGTAGGTTCGTTAACATGTACTAAGATATGTAACTTTGATCATTTGATACCGTATTGATTGTTCTGGTTAGAGTATGTATATATATATATGGCCGGTGGCCATCAGCTCATATGTTTTGCTTATTTATAGAAAATATAGGACTGCAGTGCACGTAGGAAACACTATACAGCGACACTTAAATATGCAGCACCTTCTCCCGCCACCAACAATTTTTCACTGAGGTCGCTGTCCATGCTATAACTCTGTTTAGACTGGCATGCTACTGACTAAACATTTTCTATTCAGCTCAATGGGATAGGTTCAAAATGATTAGAGACACTTTCTTCATTTCCAACTCGGTAATATACTCTACTCATCCGGTAGTGCGGTAATCTAGCCCCGCACTCCGGTAAGACTCATAACTCCAAGATGTTGTCTCTCTTCATGCTCCACTCAGCCTTGTGGCTTCTTAATTGTTTCATGGACAGGTCTGACTCTGGAAGACTATTGGGGTTTCCGAGCGGTGATGGCCAGGGTGTGGTGTCACATACATTCCCCTTGTATCTGTGGATACTTAGTAGTTAGCACTTTAGCCAATGTAGGAAAGCACTGCGAAAACATGTATTAATTATTATTTTTATTACTGGACAAACCTCCCGCACGGCAGGACAATGCAGGACAACTTGTGTATATAAACCAAATGCCAGACTAAACTGTTAGTTCCATGGGACCGGTGACGGGAGAGATACGTATCCCCACCGAATTCCATAAGAATGTCAGGGCAAGATATTTAGATCTGCCATGCCCTTGCGGGAGTACATTTAGGGTGGGTATTCGTCTCTCTCACCCCCACCATAACGATAGAACAATGGTCTAATAATGCTTACGTGAAAAGTAACCTATGTCTTGTAACATTTTGTGTGGTTACAAAGCGAGATGTCCGGATTCTTATCCAGTTCGGAGATCTTACTACGTAACATGTATGAGTCTTCAGTATTCTTAGGATGAGACTGTTGTATTTAATGTTCGCGACGATGGTCGCATGGCCCCACCGGAACAATTGAGTTCCACTGGCCTTAGGAGCCAGTTTGTGTTACCCGCAGGGCAGTCTCGTACACGGTCTGTTACCCTGAGACTGGATGCTAACCAGCGTCATCACTCGTCGTACACTTACGGTGCGGCGAGTCGACATGATACACCGGAATGGCCCAACACTACCCAGCGAGCTACAAGTGGCGCCCGATGTGGGGCTTGAAGAACATCATTAACCACACGCAGCGAACTCACGCCCACACCGTATAGTGAGCTCAGTTCAATACCTTCTCCATTTAGTGACGACTCCCTCGATCAAGAGGTAGCATCTTACGATGGATTTTCTGCTCACATGGTCACCGACTATGCCAGAAATTCAGCGGGACCAACAACACCGCACTATAACCTGTTTTTGCCTGTTAGCGACAGCACCTTTCGGGATGCCTCACAGGTGGGAACTGATATCCGAACCATATCGGACTCCGTGACAGGCCACCACCAACAGGGCCGAATCGTGGACGACTCTGACAAAGACCCGATTACTGGCATCTCAATAGCCCTTCAGACTACTATCCTTCACCCATGTCTTCTACGGAGACTATATGATAATCCACAATACAGACAACCTCCTGCACCCCCCCCCCTTCTAGCGCAACGCTATGGTCAAGGAGCACACCGTGGCTTTATCGGGAGGAATCGGCACCACCATTTCACCGGTATATCAGTCACACAGCACGGCACGACCGTCAGATGACTGCACCACCACCATATGAGGAATATCAGTCCACACCTCGGGGAGAACGTCCATGTAATCTTCACAACAATCCGCCTCCCGTCCATAGACCCATGCCGGTCTATGGCTCTACAACTGGGGCGGACTCATTAAATTGGAGTATGCATGTCCTATCTCATCGGCATCGGCATCGACGGGAGACACCAACACCACCACCCACCAGCACCACGACCAGCCTCAGCATATTTGTCAGATTCTCAGATACCTGCACCGCCCGGATTTCAGCCACTTCATTCTTCCCACGGTCTTCGCCGAGTCATCCTTCATCCCGAATTTAGTGGGGAGAATGACTGGACTAATTATAAAATAGAGTTCGATATCATAAGTCGGACTAACCACTGGAACGATCAGCAAATGGGTGAATTTCTCGCCGCAAAACTTTCCGGAAAAGCCCTTCAAGTTCTTGTGGATCTTGGAACTGACTACACACCCACCCACACACAATTGGAACGAGCATTGATGGAGCGATTTGGTGACACAGCCCTCAGAGAAACCAGTCATCTTCATCTCAAGAACCTCTAAAGACGCATGGGAGAAACTCTTCTGGAGTTAGCTAGCCAAATCAGAAGGATAGTCACCCACGCATATCCGAACACCAATACGGAATACGTGATCCATCTGCATCTTGACACTTTTATCTATGCATTGAGCAGTGAACCCGCCGTGAAAGAAAAATTATTTCTAGGCGACCACGGTAGTTTGGCCCAATTAGCGGTTCGTATAGAGAGGTTTCTTGAGTGGGAAAAGAGTAACCGATGCCAACTCCATCCTATCAATGAGATAGAGGGTGCAGCTATCACCCCGCCAACTAATGCTCCCCCTAGTTCATCACCACCAACTGAACAGACATCACCACCAGTAGTATATCCGGAGTCAAAATGATACCACCTCAAAATGATGCCGTCGTAGACCGACAATCGCCGCTGCGTAGACCGACAATCGCCGATTATTAATCTACGCGGCGGGCCACCGCCGTAGACCGACAATCGCCGATTAGTAATCTACGTCAAAATAGATATGGGGTAGATATGTGGCAAAAGTTATCTACGTCGTGGCCCGTCCTGGTAGAAATGTTTCGAACAATTCTACGTTGCGGCCCCCTCTACGCAAGGCAGGCCCCTACTGGGCGCCGATCGGCGATCCGTGGCCACCACAGCTATCTCAAGCCCTGGGGCAGCCAATCTGCGATCCGTGGCCCCCACAGCTATCTACGTCCTGCCACATCATCTATATTGTGGCGCGTCCCGGTAGATAACTTTTGCCCCAATTATTTATCGTGGCGCGTTCTGGTAGATAACTATTTGCCCCAATTATTTATCGTGCCGTGTTCCGGTAGATAACTTTTTGCCAGCTACACCGAGACTTATATACAAGAAGGTATCTTGACAATACATGAAGAGTTAAACTGAACAGAGTGAACGCCTCGAGAAATATCTGTGCCAGATCGAACCCTGCTCCATCCTGTTCGATAGTGATCTTCATCCCCTCAGGGGCAGGGGCTACCTGCTTCACTTTGCCGCCCGCTAAGAAACCTAGCTCTAGGACTATATGAGTCGTTTGCGGGCTAGTGAGTCCCACTCGCTGAAGTAGTTTAACAGCACCCTTGGCTTTCGCGGCATGTGACACCCCATCTACCCGTAGGATGCCCTCCTGGAGGTCAACAGCTTCTTCTGGGCCATCGAATGGACGCCGCAGCAGGAGCTTTCCACCTGTAACCCCGCTCCAGTGACCCATCCTCGTTAGGGAGACACCTTCCCCTATGTAGGTGAGGAAGGATGATCCCAGATTGTAGAGCTTTCGAACTGTCCCATCCTTTTTCATAACAGTGGAGAGGGGAGTAACCTCTATGTCAATGATTGCAGGAGGTCTATATAGGGGCAACCGTGTTTGCTGGCACGGTTGGCCAGGCCCTCCGCAATGAACCCTTCTATGACTCATAAGCAGGTGATGCAGGTTTAATCTCTAGGTGTACTATGGCAAATTCAGAGTGGCGGAAGCAACCAGAACTATACCCCTCCCTGACTGATGACGAGGGAGGTACCATCCACTGCTGGCGACTCCAGCAGATAGATACCATCAGGCAGAACCTCGTCCATGAGGCAGAAAAGTACGGCAGAATGCGCAGTCGATATAAGACAGGCTACAACGTCCTCGCACATACAACCACTGCTGCGGGTGTGATTGGAGCCAGTGCTGGTGTGGCAGCTGTGGGCACTCTCGTTAAAGGGGTGGGTGCCCTCGTCACCATCCCGCTGGGTGGCGAGACACTAGCCGCCACTGTCTTGGCCACAGGCTGGGGGATGGGGCAGCGGCAGATCACAAGGAGATTGGAGAAGCATGCTAAGTATGTGACACTAGCACAGAGTATGCTACAGACTATCGACAAGTCTGTCAGCAAAGCTCTCGGGGATGGCCAGGTCAGCGATGAAGAGTACCACCATATATTGAAGGTCCAAGCCCTGTACCGCACTGAGAAACCTACAGTGCGACAGCAATACATCAAAGGCTCCAGCGGGCGGGTTGATATGGAGGAGTTAAAAAACGAAATGTTACGGCGAGATCACCTCGCCAGTCTCTGGAGTCGAGACGACTACAAATAATGTGCTGCCTGTATGGTAGCTTTAAGAACACCAGTATAGATGGCCTTCCCACTGAACCTCACGACAGTCATCCGGAGCCATCCGCCCCTCCTGGTTACACCCGTGCCTGACCTGAGAGACCTACTGGATGATATACCAGAGATAGCACCATTCTCTATCACAGTGGATGGACGGGCCCGAACCAGCTTCTCCGTCCACCCACGACCGCTGACGAACCGCCCCATCACCATCAAGGATACGAGGCAAGCTCATACTTGGCTGGCTGCTCCAAGCCTCTCATACTGGAATCAGCAGCTGAACTTTGCCGTGTGGTGTGCCACGGCAGGCTGTGGAGTAAGATCCACCCTGCTTCACTCCTATTCTGGTACTCCTGAAGCTGTGCTCATCGCCAGTTGTCTCAGATTCCACGTGTACTTCTCTGTGCGACGAATCCTCGACGAGCTTGGCGCAAGCCTCCCTGATACAAACGACTTCGACCCACAGCTCAACAGTCATAGCGTCTCAGCGGTCAGCAGACTACAGAGAGAGTTCAGAGCTCACCCAGACTATTGGTGGCATGGCGGCGACAACAGCGGTCTAGGGGTTATGTACGGTGACCTGAGACATGACTACTCAGGATTCCCCTATCGAACACCCCAACGAGTAGGCCGTCAGAGGACAGCGACATTCTCGTTTTATCCAGACTCCGATCCTGGAGCGATAATGCAAAATATGCACATCACCGGAATCAGGCAGGACTATCCAGATTTGTGGAAGTACTTTGTCCCACACACCACCTCAGGCCTTACACCAGCAGGGATCGTTCGGATCAACCAGTCCCTGGAAGCACTGTGCTACTGCCTCCTTACAGCATAGACCAAGCTGCGTCATTCCATAGATGGTGTCAGCGGAGCAGAGGTCCAGGCCGTGTTCATCAGTCTCATTGAGGATATGATCATCGTGGCAGATCCCAGAAGTCTTATTGCTAAGTTCCAGCAGGGGTTGCAGAAGGCCCGTCGCAAACTTGACTTTGCTATTTCACCACACCTACGGTTGATTCCGAGCAACATGGAACATCGAGGACCTCCAAGTCAGGGGCCATAGCAACATAATAGTCGAGAGGAGTTCTCCCGGTGTCCACTTCGGTTTCAACATGGATATCAACACACCTACATGTAGTACGGGCCTTACAGTCGTTCCGACCCTGACACTGCAGCCAGTCGAAACGCTGCTTCCCATGGCAGCACGAACCCCGCCACTGCAGCCAGTCGACACGACACCACTTCCCGTGGCAGCTCTACGAGTGGTATCAGGCCTAGCTATCGTGGTGCTCGGGATCAGCCGACTCCGCCGCTAGCAAATCAGCTATAAGACTATCCTGACTCTCGTCAGCAGTGGTGGTGACCACGGTGAGACACTGAGCCAGCTTGGCCTGCCCTACAGCCCCTATACATGCTGCCAACATGCACAACCAAGGGCTGGAAGGTTCCACAGTGCATCCTTTTTCCAGCTTGTAGTATCGCAGAGCCTTGTTGAGCTCTGAGTCAGGTGAGGCCATGGAGGTCTGCAATTGCTGGAACACATCTGACAGATACTCCCGATCCTTGTAGAAACCTTTAGCTCGCAGGAGCTGCTCGACGATACTCCCGCCCATGATAAGGTATTCAAGGAAGCAGATCCGCCCGTACCAAATCCTAGATAGAGCTTCACAGCTGTCAGCTCCTCTATCAGCTCAGCACCAGAGAGCTGAGCGAGCTCATCTGGCGTCTTCTTCTTGTAGGCGTTCAGCTTCCTCCGGAAGACCTCATAGTACTTCTCGCATAACGTGAGCCCGGACATGTTTAAGATGTCTCAATAGAGAGATGAATATTCCTGAGTACCAACCCAGACACCTGGCAGATGCAGACTGGGAAGATCTTATTAGCTCACTCGACAGGGAACACAGACGTTTAACTGCGTTGTATACTCAGGGCTTAAACAATGACGTCAACGGTACATATCATGAAGCAACTGCCCGAGAGCCAGGCGAGTCTTCAGAAGGTGGAGAACCTGCTGCGAACCAAGACACATAAGGTACTGACACAGGCTAAGCCTCTGGCAGTCCATGTCGGCAGTAACGTGGCGGCGAATGTGGCCATGGTGAAGATGACAGGGGGAAATGAGGTTCTTCCTGCCGCCACTGCGGCTGTCCTCGCTACCCTGGTAAGTGGGGTGGCCGGCCACTGTCTCGGAATAACTCACCCCATCCCAAAGATCGCCCTCAGTGGTGCCGCCTACACTGCCGCTGCCAAGATCATGGGTGAACGTGTTACACTAATGGAGGCCATGGTTCTAGGGCTAGCAACAAGTGCAATGGCTGAGATCATCTTCGCCTATGTGTTGCCACTCTGAATAGTGAGAGCTGGATGACAAGACCCCTGCAGCATATGAGGCATGGCGTGCCGGAGGGCAGCGTGTAGTCCATAGTCGAGCACGCAGCCTGAGGATTGCCAATGCCCAGGAATGGTGGACCTCCCACAAGGCGTGCCCCTGCAGAGAGGGCAAGTACCCTGAGCACTGCTACCTATTCCCTTGGCCGACTGCGTGGCCATCCTATGCCCAACTATTTCACTGGGGTATGACTAGTAGGTTTAAGCCATCTGTATATGACTATGACTCTGTCACTCACAGACCTAGAAAGCAAAGAGCTAGGCGATCTTGCGCACATGGCTGAGGCACGCCTTGGTTCAAAGAACACTGTTGCCCTATCTCCTTCCTAGACTTCGATGAGAAGGGAGACCCACGGGAGATCCGAGGTACCATCCCAGCCCAAGATCTCGTCGGGAACACTGATGCAGTAGGACAATCGGCCATTAAAAAGGCCAAGACTGTATACAAGGGGATGGGCATCAAAGACAGGGCAACGACACGAGGTATGCTCGGAGTCGACGAGGCTGGTGCCATCAAGGTTATGGCTGAGTCCTATGCACAATACCTAGTTAAGGATCTCCTGAAACCACGGAGCTCTTTCCAACAAGACGGAGAGAATCTCAGGGTAGGCACCATCGGCCTGAGCAATATCACTGGCGATGGCAAAAAAGGTGCTACCACCAGCTTCCAGCTACCAGAAGTGAAGAAGTCAGGGTTCTTTGGTGTGTGGTTTAAGCTCACATAATAGTCATGACTTCCCGTGCCTGTATCATACAGATACTGGATGCACTAGACACTGTGCGTGCTGACACAGGCCCTCTACGCTATCTTTTCAGCTGCTGGTGGGATGTCAGGCTTGACGCCTCCATCGCATCATTCGTATCCGCCGGAGGTACACTGCTACCACGTGTCCCAAGCTAGCCACTCCCGCTTATGAGTCTCATACTCTGCTCGCATCTCAGGGCGAATGACTTCGTCGAGGCTGGAGGCAGCTATTGCGATGTACACAGAGTATGTGTCAATCTGGAGGTACTCGAAGCTGTCACGAGGCACATAGTGATCCAGGAAGTCGTAGTAGACCTCCAGAATCCGCAGCTTCGTGAGCTCGTATACGGCTATCCCCACCTGGAAGGGGCGCCGAATGGTGATTTTGGCCTTGTGACTCTGGAGTTCGTAGGACTCGCCGATCTCATCGATATCCTCGATCCATGCACTGCGGAGGGCTCTATCTACCGCTCGTTCATCCTTGGTGAAGGTCGTGTTGCTGTGATGCTCTAGAGCCTAGATGAGCTTCCCAAAGGCACTGTTGCTGAGGAGTTTGAAGAGATCTGCCAAAAGCACTTTGCTCTTATCTACATCTCCTGTACGACAAGCATCGGTAACATTGTTCACAAACCATTCAAAGGGTCGCTGCGGCTTGTAGTCTACTGTCTGGTAGACAGCTGTAATCTTCAGCCCATGGGCGAGGTACCACTTGTGTGACGGTGCATACAAGAGCTTCCTCTTGGCTGAGAGTGCGCCGACTAGTTTACTGGTTGTGGGACGTTTCCTACCTGTTTTCTCTAGGCATGTGAGCATCTCAACAGATACTGCCTCAGCTGGAATCTCTCTGTTGTAGAAGAGAGGTGGCATTTCCTCGAACTTCGCCCACAGTGCCTTAGGAACCTTTATGTCCACTTCAGCGAAACCGAACATGTGGTCAGCCAGACAAGTACAGAGCATTTGCGTCGTAGCCGAGTAGACGTTGGCAGACACGCTCACTCTGGCGGATGCATATCATGCCTGTCTCATGGTATCTGGTGAACGCGATGCTGGGCCCTCCAACAACCGCGTCCTTCAGCATCTCGTAGGCCTCCTTACCCGGAGAGTAGAGGCTAACATCCGGCATGTGCTGAGCGGTTCCACGTAGGAGGTACTGCAGTGACACCCCTGGGAGAGACACCGCATCATTGAGGATGTCTATTTCTCGTTCTGTGTAGAACTCCCGCATCCACTCTAGGGCTTCGATGAATGGATTGACATCCATGTTGTTGTAGTATCAGAGCCAGTTGGCGAATGTCCGCATTCCGTGCTCGCTGAATGTCTGTTTTCAGTGTTTCCACTCCAATAGCTTAAGGAGGTAGCCATCCTTGAGCCTAGACCACCACGCTGGGTAGTCGGGGAGTCCAGGATAATTAAGCCTCTCGGGTGTGTCAAACCATTCATATGGGAACCAGCTCTTCTGCTGTCTGCACCCATAGGTGCCTCGTAGGAGACTCCTGTGCCAAGGTAGTTCAAGACATCGAGAAACCTAAGCTCGGGGTGATGAGGAACAGTGTCTGGTCGATTTCTTGGCGACTTTCACTGTGCCAGTACTGTTGGTCAGCTCATCCACACAGTTCTTCTTGATCAGGTTTAGGTCATAGTGGCCAGAGTTGAAGCCTAGCACCAGAACTTGGTCACACGATAATCAGTCGCTGCTGTCGTTTTGGGAGCTTGTCAAGGTCTAAAGGGATGAACTGTGCCCTGCCATCTGTACGGATTCTGTGTGCTCGCCTGGTAATCTCATCCATGAAAGCCTTGATCAGAGCTTCTGGGTCAGGATTGCAGAGGTGAGTTGGCTCACTGGCGGAGCCTTCCAAGGAGCAGCCGACTGACACAGAGATCGGTATGTGGGTACTCTCAATCGTGAGAGTCTCCATAGGATGAGTCTTGGCACCATCTAGGAGTACCTCACAGTCCTAGACGATGAAGTGCGGGTATGATACGGTCAGAACTCGTTTAGGGACGCTTGGACAGCGTTTTATACAGCACTCCCACTGTACCACAAGCATGAAACCAGATGCTCTCAGCTTCTCCACTCTCAGGACTGTCTTGTGGTATCTTTGTTCGGCATCCTTACCTTGCTGGTGCTGAGGGCATCCATGCCGGAAACAGCCATGGAACTGGTAAATGGTGTTGGTAGTCGGATCATACCCATCTACGGGAGGCCCCTCGATCCAACGCTCGCCACCGTTCCCACACGCTACATGGTGTATGTGTATACTTCTGTTTCTCGACTCATACCTGACCCAATGAGTAGCCGCTGAACTGGATGGTTGGGGTGGATAGAAGGCTTTCTCATATGCAGACTGTGGTGCATCAACCTTCTCCCCAGGGCACTCTATGGTTGTTTTTCCGCCTGTACAAAAGTCAGCATTCCGCTGAAGATTCGGGGCCTTTGTGAACCTCTGCGGACAGTGACTGCAGACTAGTGTGTGGGCCAGCTTGGAGATGTTCTTGATATAGAAGGCATGGTGGTCGTACAACCCGATGGTCATAGGGTCACGGTAGTGGGCCGCTTGCCTGATCAGTTGCCAGGTGCCCTCTTCAGTTGGTTCATACACGCGAATCCCGATCTTCGTGAAGAACTCTACCTTATCCAACTGATCCATAGAGGTTTTTGGAACATCAGTGCACGAGTGCGGTAGAACTGTCTAGCGAGCTCTCGTGTAGCAGTAGTACTTCTATCAGGTCTCGCCCCCTGATACACTGCTAGGCATCTCCAGAGACACATGTTATCAGTGTAGGTGTCAAGTAACCCCATACTCTTCTTCTGTCGTAGCCAGTCTGGGAGCGGCCCTGTCCCAAGCAAAGGTTGGCAGTCGATGAAGCCTTGACCTCAACATTGATTGATCGGATGAAAGCCCACTTTGTGTTGGGTCGATCGTTGTTGTCTGGGGTCGAGTCGGGCTTGGTCTCTTGCCGCCACCCAGTCCTGAGCTGCTCCTATCGTGTTCAGCCACGGACTCCCTGGAGCGTTCTTGTGGAAGAGCATCACCCTACCGTCCTCGATGTGTCTGAGGCGATAGGTGTGGGTATACTGGAGGTAGATATTCTGGACAGTCTGCTGGATCCTACCCATGATCTGCCCTGTAATGTCTCCATTGAGACTTTGGAAGAACGTCCAGCATACTGTCTGTCTTCCTCTCTACTCACCTTCCATCTCACCCAGACGCTCATTGAGAATCTGCTCACCCTCTCGCCTCATGCTCCGGGCTAAGGGTGCAGACCTCCCCATCACTCGCTTAGTGATCCTGCATAGGGCAGGTAGGCGCTCCATTGGATGGTCTGCCATCCACATTGCCACAGCTTTGGCTCGTAAGCTAGCCGTCACCTCCTCATCCAACTGATGAAGCTCACGCCGCCGCTGTGCTTTCCTGTGGAAGTTCTCAGGATCATCTCTGGTGGTCGCTGAAAACCGTCCCGTCTTCACTGATCATCTCAGCCGAGCAATACATTCCTCGGCACGGGCCTGTCCGATCATCTGGAGCAGGTCGGCTTTCTTGGGCTTACAGTAGCCTCTAAGGCCGAATTGCCTTGCCATAGCGTGAAGCTGTGCAACAGTAATCATGGTGTATATATACCAATAAGTATGCTTGTCTCTAAATGGACGTTCAAACCCTGTAATGCGTGCTTGATCGCAAGTTATACCACTGAGTATGCTTGTCTCCAAATGGACGTTCAGACCTTTTATGGGTGCTTGATCAGCTCGTATACCACTGAGTATGCTTGTCTCTAAATGGACGTTCAGACCTGGGTGATCAGCTGGTATATCACTCTGGTTGCTTATCTCTAAATGGAAATTCTCCCCATTCGCAGCCACGGGAATAAGACCAAATTCTGCGTCTGCCCGAACGCCCGGCGACGTAGATACCTTTTTGCTCGAAAACATTTCTACCAGGACGCGGCACGACGTAGATAGCTGTGGGGGCCACGGATCGCCGATTGGCTGCCCCAGGGCTTGAGATAGCTGTGGGAGCCACGGATCGCCGATCGGCGCCCAGTAGGGGCCTGCCTTGCATAGAGAGGGCCGCGACGTAGAATTGTTCGAAACATTTCTACCAGAACTGGCAGCGACGTAGATAACTTTTGCCACATATCTACCCCATATCTATTTTGAGGTGGTATCATTTTGACTGAGACGTAGATTAATAATCGGCGATTGTCGCTCTACGGCGGCGGCCCGCCGCATAGATTAATAATCGGCGATTGTCGGTCTACACGGTGGCGATTGTCGGGCTACGATGGCATCGTTTTGAGGTGGTATCATTTTGACTCCGGATATACTACTCCACCACCAGGTATACAGAATTCCAATCAGAATCAAGCACCTGGAGGAAGGGAGCGTGCCTGTAAAGGAAGATCCAATGGGGCTCCCTGGCATGGGAACCAGCGCAACAACAACAACGGCAACATGAGAGAACGGATAGACGAGATTAATAAACAAATCTCAACACTCACAAATTTAGTTACAACACTTATCACCAACCTCACCACCATGCTGTGTAGGACACCAAACACTACCAGCACCGCAGCACCACCGAACACCTGTTTTGTATGGGGTCAGCCAGGCCATTGGAGGAAGCGGTGTCCTAACCAACCTCCCTCTACAATGCCTGCCCCTGACTGCTGCACACCACAACCAGAGAAGCAGTCATACTCCTAAGGGCACCGAATTACACCAAGCCACCTCGGTGCCCGTACCCACCTCCCGGCTCAACTGCAGCCTTCGTGCAACAATGTTCAGTGACCAACTATCATCCACCAGAAACAGCTTTCACACCGGCACCCAAATGCATGGCTTCACACATGTCAATGTCTACGTTGCCTCCCCATCCGCAGCAATGGCAGCACCCTCTTTCTCCGTACCCAACAAGCCTGCTTTCCTATGTAAAACGGCAGTGGTAGGTTGTAGCACCTCCGCTGAAACAACGTTTTTGCAAGTACCACGTCCCGCCACCAAGACACTAAATTCTCGGTGCCCTTTGGTGATATGCAGAACACCACCTCATCCAACATCATCTCCCGCATCCACAAACAGTAGCGACTCAGGCGAGACGATTCACTCCACTTCATGGATTCGCAAGCGCCGACAGAGATGTAGAAATGTATGCCCCTGGCGGCAGCACTGTTTCTTCTGTGCTTCACCAAAACATCCCATGAAGCATTTCAAGAAATGGCTTGCACAGGTGGAGCTTATCCGACATCCTGTGTGCACCACTGTCTATACCAATACAGCCTACACAGAAACGGCAACAACACCATCACCATTGCTACCCCCAGCTCCACCTTCACCGCAGCCTTCACACTGTGGCGACGGCGAACTGGCCCTTTCCTCACTAAACCATCTCCAACATTACAAGAAGCCATAGAGAAACAGTCAGAGTACATACAGAGTGATACCGCTCCGACGCCAGTGTCGCAGACGGCATCATTGGAAACTCGTTCACAGGTACACCGCAAAGTAATATACAAGTGTGCCTGTCTGTTTAGTGGCATTTCCAAGCGCTTGTATGAGAGTATCCCACCTCATAAGAAGCCTCCCCTTAAGCCTACAAACATTTACCTATGGACGGCTACGGGAGCTGATGTGTCCATAGCCGGTGTAGTCAATTTAGTTATCCAAATAGAGGAGATGCAATTCATACAGCGAGTTGTCATCGCCTCTATTCATAACGATGCCCTACCCAGTCTGATTTTCTCATTGCCAGCAAACCATCATACATTGCAGACAACAGGAATTTGACATACACAGCCAACGAATCTTTCTTGGACCGACACTTGCGCAGTTATATTATCAAGTACCGCCACAGTTGAGCCATGACAGGAACACATCTTATGGGCCACCACACCACAGTTAGTAAGCAACACACACATCGCCATGCTGGAACCCGATCTTGATTATACGATAGCCTCACATTGCACCAGTCACCGCATAATAGTAGACACTACTAATAAGGAAAACATACCTTTTAGAGTGTACAATGGTACCGCAAATCCCATCACTCTGGAACCCGGAGTACGCTGTGGCCATTTAGTGGACATAATCTCATTGGAATCACCTGCACTTGCTGACACACCACTGCAGATGACTGATGATTTAGCTGAACATTTACATGATTTATATCTATGTGCCACAGTGGATTAATGCAATCACAGAAACGAAAAATTCGGAAACTACTACATAACTACCGCCTCCTTAATGATCTTAGCATTAAGGACGCTTATCCATTACCTCGGATAGATCAGGCCTTGGATTCCTTGTCCAGAGCCAAGTGGTTTTGTACCCTTGACTTAGCCAGTGGTTACTGGCAAGTAGCCATGGATAAAGCTGACATGGAAAAGACCGCATTCGTGTGTAGGGATGGCCTTTTCCAATTCCGCAAGATGCCTTATGGGATGTGCAAAGCTCCCGGAACTTTTGAACGACTCATTGATCAGGTACTAACCACCCTGTAATGGGAAATCTGTCTCTGTTACATCGATGACGTAATAGTCTTCGGACCCACGTTTGAGCAAACGTTAATAAATTTGGAGACCGTGCTTTCACGATTCCGCACGGCCAATTTAAAAATCAAACCGCAGAAATGTCATCTATTAAGACAGAGCGTTGAGTTCCTGGGACATGTCATATGTGGCAATGGAGTGGCTACTCAGCCATCACAAACTAAGGCAGTAGCAGAGTGCCCTCAGCCCACTTCAGTTATGGAGACACTGAGTTTTCTTGGCCTATGCCTGTATTATCGCAGTTACATCCGACATTTCAGCGGGATTGCATCACCCCTCTACAAAATCACTGAGAAAGATCGACCATTTGAGTGGACGAGTGAGTGTGAAGGCAGCTTCAGGGCGCTGAAGGATCTCTTGACAACGGCCCCGATTATTTCTCACCCTAATCCAAAACTCGATTTCATTTTAGACACTGACGCATCAGCTTACGCTATTGGCGTGGTTCTGTCTCAGGTCACGGAAGATGGAACAGAGCAGGTA
This sequence comes from Chaetoderma sp. LZ-2023a, assembly GCA_034401795.1. Taxonomy (NCBI): domain Eukaryota; kingdom Metazoa; phylum Mollusca; class Caudofoveata; order Chaetodermatida; family Chaetodermatidae; genus Chaetoderma; species Chaetoderma sp. LZ-2023a. The sequence continues at coordinate 83,308,623 of CM067364.1, forward strand.
TTGTGTTATGCTTCGAGTACTCTGAATAAAATGGAGAGAAGACACTTTCTGTACGGGCGCCCTTTTACACTCCGTACAGACCATGCCTCACTACGGTGGCTCAGGAACTTAAAAAAATCTGGAGGGCCAGGTAGCGTGATGGCAGGAATCGCTGCTGGCCTATAACTTTAACGTTGCTCACTGTCCCGGCAAATTGTATGGGAATGCTGATGCCCTCAGCAGAATCAGCGCAGAAGCTGAACATGAAGAGGCCGCCACCATGACACAGTCAATACAGCCATTTCCAGAGTTCCCCGAATTGACGTGCGCATAGTGGAATCCGGAGAAAAGCACACACCACAAAACAACAGACGTACAGGCACGAATATATACACGTGGATTCAGGAGTGGGGTACGCCCTCTTAAGGAATCGGTAACACCTCTATCCACCACAGCGAAATATTATTACCAACGGTTCGAAGAATGTCAATTAATAAACTAGGTTCTATATATTAATGACCGTTTGGTAGTCCCGGAAAGTTATCGTGACATTATATTGAAACAACTACATGATAACGCCGGGCATCTGGCTCTGGAAAGGACTGTTGCCCGTATCAAATTGAGATTCCACTGGATTGGGATTCGCGATAGTGCCAAGGCTTGGGTTGCCAAATATATCCCATGCCAAAGATGCGCTCTTGGCCACCACCATATCACACCATCTCAAATTAAGATTGTTGGTTCACCTTGGGAGTGAGTGGCTATCGACGTGCTCGGACCCTTGAATACGACGGATGATGGAAATAAATACATCCTCATATCACAATATTATTTTATGATGTGGGTAGAAGCATTTTCTCTGCTTGACCAAGAGGCATCCACCGTAGTGGAGGTATTGGCCAGCGATGTGTTATGCCGCTTTGGTATGCCTTATGATTTGCACTCCGATCAAGGAAGTAATTTTGAGATCTGGCTCATATCAGAGCTCTGCAAATGGTTCCATATATTCAAGGACGACTCCATGCCACTCCCGGAGTGACTTAATGGTAGAGAGATTCAACAGAACTCTCGTGGAGATGCTTACGAAAGAAACATGCCTTGATTGTAGAGATTGGGACCTATGGCTCCCATATGTACTTATGGCTTACCACACTTCCGTACATTCCAGCATGGGCTACACCCCTGCTCGGTTAATGTTAGGCCGTGAATTAGGCTTAACCCTGGATCTAGCCATGCCTCGAATACCAGGAGAGAAAAATTCACCATCTCTCTATGTTGAACTCTTGCACAAAGGATAGACCAAGCCCATGAGTTAGTGAGAGAAACCTTATCCACTGTTCATCGGCGGCACACGACATGACATGACCGGAGAGTGCATGGAGATCCCTATGAAGCAGGAAGAATGGTTTGGGTACACGATTCACAATGGTCTGCAAACGTGCCAAGTAAACTGAGTTACCAGTGGAAAGGTCCCTATGTGTTAGTAGGTAAGATGTCGGACGTGACCTACCGTATCCGTGCTTCAGATGGCCTGACCTCAGTCATCCACTCCGATCGACTTAAACCTTGTGTCAGTGATGCCCCAGCACCAGAGCTCGGACTGGACATTTCTCGTGACACAGGTACCCAGACAGATATTTCTACAGAAATTAGTATTCCCACGGTTAGTGCAGAGCACCGCGGTGCCAGTTCAGCCCCAGTTCTACCAAGCCAGAATGTGGGTGAACAAGCAGCTAACGCTGACGACGATGACGAGATACGTACTCGCCCTCTCCCGCCTCAAAACTGGTCTACTCAATCTGCGAAGTCGTATATGAAGAATTTCGTGTTTGTTTTGTGCAATGGACCGGATGGAAAAGTTGTTCGTCCGATCTCTTCACATTCCCACCCACTTCATGCTATATCCACCCCCATCATAGAGTTCCCGCAAGCGGAAGATGAGGCTGACCCAAACCATGCTTCCTGTGGGGTGGAACATGTGGCGAATTTTCCCAGGGGCTAAAAACTATGACAAGACACCAACCATCGTGTAACGGGAGATGACCACATCCCCTTGTCCAAATGCCACCCCCTCCAATTGTCCTACCATACTCCCCCCCGTGAGCAGTCAGACATTACACAACAGACAGAACGTCAACACCTACAGACCATACCTGCCATCAAGACTGGATACGTCAATTCATCATTGCGCGTACATCAAATACTTGCTCGGTTATACTCATCATAACAAAGACATTCAACATCAGCAACAACATCATTTAGCAGCACCTACCGGTATTAATTTATTCCCGATAGAAACATAAAAATCTGCAACAGTTCCTCCCGCACAAATTGTGGGAGAAATAATATGCCCCGTAGACCTACACCTCCCGCAATAACAACAGACTTGGCGTTCACCTGCGTGGAAAAACTGGAATATGCCCACTTCGCTTATAACATTAACATCATACAGCAGCCCGGACATCCCGACAACAGCATTATCATCAACAGACAACAGCCGACAAATCTCCCACATTCGCCCTCTTATCCAGTTACGGGAGAACTGATCATGTGGATATAAGGAATGCACAACAGCCAACTACAGTATGCGTCACGGGAGGAACGTTTGTCCAACGGTCCTCCCCTTTTCCTTTTCCCGATGTCGTACAGAAACATCTAAATCTACATACTTCATCTATACGTAATAACAGTCGATATTATAAATAGAGCGAGATGCCCGCATTGTCGTCAGTCACGAGTAGGATTTTACTACTGAAAAGTTGAATTCAGCGATGGATTGATCAAAGTTACGACAGCATCCGACAGGTAATCTGCACTCTAAAGTAACTCTGTCCCGCCCATGGGCTCGGCCATTACAGAGTGAAATACCCTCAGGGTTCCATAAAGTTGTCATTCACGCCGCCACTCCCTCCTCACTCCCGCACCGGACGGCCATAAACACGTCACCTTCACCGCAGCGCAAGTATCATCCAAAGAGAACCATTCACGTGTATCAGATTCAAATCACCAACATGTCAGAAACACAGACACTCAGGTTGACTGTATTCACAATCTCCGAACGACGGCATTGTAAGTTGTAATAACTGTGGCACACACTTTTCGAGTTGTACTGTAATTTAACCATTATTAAATGGTATTAATGTGCCTGGTCTAGGCCGGGATGGAGCTAGTTCTACCCATTGAGGAGAATGCTTGGTCAGCCCTCCCGCTCAGAAAACACAGCTATCTTGACGGGATCAGTAACGTTGATCTACCGCCTGAATAGATCTGTTTAAACCACACATCAAATTACTTTAAACCTTTACCGTTACAATTTTTTAATTAAGAACACAACTGCTCTACGTGCTACAAATCATTAGCGCACGGGCCGGTAAAGCGGCATAAAACATCTGACAGTAAAATTACAGAGAGAATTAAAAAAATGCTCTTCCTTGCGTTCCAGTCAACACGGGCTGCGACCTACCTATTACAGACACATACCAAGACGCATGTTAAAGAACTCGCGCCAAATAGGGACATTATACAGATCTTGATGTAACATATATATTTCTATCTCTCGCATCTACGACAGACTGCACCTTGGCAACAGCATTTTGGCCGTCGCCATAAACAGCATATATGTTTCCGTTCAACCACGTGCTTTTTAAAGCCACGTGACATTTACTGCTATTTCCCGTAAATTGGATCAAATGCTTTAAACACAAGAGCCGCCCAAAGATGCGACTACCACAGCGTGATGGAGGAGTGGCGAGGGTGAGTCCGGGTAATTGCCGCTGATGTCATCTGGCTCCCACACACCCCATCGAGTGATCCAGCCTAAAATTAAAACAGGCAAGTTTATAAGCATCCAATCTGGAGAACCGCCTCACGCTAATTAACATGTGAGGCACCGCAAAGGAAAAGTAGTAAAACGTTTTTATGTTGATCAAAGGCTGTTAAATGCGCGAAATTAAGACAAGTTTAACGAGCCATTCCTCCTATAATTAAAAGTACTCCATTTATACGGGAAGACCTAATCCCTGGAGGTCAAGTCGGAAAAGAGGAAACTTTCACATAAGAATGACCGAATCAGCTGTTAAAACTTTTAGTGTGGTCATCCTCCGCCTGTGACGTCACCATATAGTATGAAAGGAGGAAGCACGCTCTGAAACTGTGTCTTCCCTTCACAACTCGGCACCAGGGAAGAACAGATAGCATTAGGCTTCTTTCGTGTCGTAAACCAAATTCTGCTGTTTTATTAATGTTTCATTATTATACTTGGACTGGAAAGTTAAAAACAATGAAGAGATAGGGCATTCGGTTTTGAATAAAGTTCCCGCAGCCAACTACCATTCGGGAACGAGATGTCACTCCTTGACGATTTAGCGTTATCAGATTCGTCTGAAGAAGAATCAGTACCAGTTCCAAAACGGTTCCTGTGCAGCGTGTTATTAGCCGTTTTAGTCACCCGTTTCGAATCTCGGTTCCCGCTCAAAGTTCTTCCGACCGAGAAAATGACCGGTACGAAGAACACTACTTGTAGATTTCCCGTTAGTCATCGTCTTCCCGTGGCTACCATAAGCAACGTGCCGGCAGCCAGACATGAAATCCTGCCCACAGCTGCCTCAGGAAGCATTACGCCAGTACCAGTTACTTCATCCACACCAGTCCTGAAGCGGAGTAAGAAGCGAAGGGCTCCTGCAAAATCCAGTCTGGCAGCACCCGCATCAGTTATTAGCAATCCGGCTACGGTCACTACACCCACAACCGTAGTGTCTAAGACAGTGTCAGCCAGTCAGCCACTTTCGGTAGTGATTACGACACCTGCGGAAATAGAAATATCAAATTACCCACAGTCACCATCTCCGCCGGAACTGACCCACACACAGGACATTCAGCCCGTACCTAACACCAATGCAAGTCGTCGGTTAAAATATGCTAAGTTTCGGAAAATGTCGTCTCCTGCCATGTCCGCTCCCGCATCACGACCTCAGCCTATGGTACAGCTCACCGCCATTACCACGACAGCTTCAACAGCCACCACGACGACTACCACCACTCAGCATCACGGACATTAGCAACCACTAATACCGCCGCTGTATTACGGACGGATGTATTAGAACTGGCAGTAACTGTGAGATACATTATGGATGCACATCTTTCCACCACCATCACTTCAGATATTGCCGACAGTGCCAGTAATAGTGAAAGCATCTCAGCAATGACAGTGCATCCACTGCAACCCACCACCATCAGTCGCGGGACCCAGACTCACTGCGGAAATTTCGATGCAGATGTGTGATCATGTGTGATACAGCAGACACATCAATAGTGCGATTCGCGGAAATGTATTAATTATTATTTTATTTTTTAAATACCTTTCTTCTTATTATATATGTTAGATCAATTGATACTCCCATCATGCAGTCTCAGCTAGGCTGGGGCTGCCTGATAAACTGACTTTTAAGTTATTATTATTGTATTCTATTTTTCTTATTATTTTAAATGTCAGGACGGATATGGGGTCAGCGAGAGCTGCCCGTTGCGGACCCACCATAATGGGCCGCAAATATATAGTTTTAATAAATAATAAGAGGTACGTGTTGCGTACCCATTTATTTACCCGGGGTGCACACGTAATTCGGTGGGATTCAATAAATACCCCATGAGGGTATGTTATATGGTTTATATATGTATACCTTGTCTTTTTTTAGTATTATATTATATATGTAAACTTAAATAGTGGTACGTTGGAGCTTGGGTGTTCTCTGCGGAGATAATGATTATCCGCACTCCGAGAGAACACCCATGCAAGCTATAGTTTAGAATCATCTACTAAATACAGTTACAGCACGCACCGACATATTAATAAAACAAAACACAAAAAGAAAAGATCTGGAAAAATAATCAGGAAAAAAAAAATTGAAAACTAAAAGTATGCCGCCCCCCTCCTCCTCTTGGCACCTCTATGTGCTCTGTCTCTTGAATATGCGTCTATTGTGTCACTGCTCCTCTCCGGCCACGCACCTAGCCGGGAAGTGTATAATTTCCACCTAATATACGTCAGTGTGCCGATCCGCCATGCGCGATCGTTTGCCAGGGATGTCAAACTAGGATGGGGTGGTGTAGTTCAGATCGACTGGTCAGGTACCGACCGTACCAGGTAGAGCCATATGAGCCCATGAGAGAGATGCGTTGCGAAAACGACTAAGTTCGTTAAAACGCATGATGCGCATGCGCGCGGCTAGATGCTATTTTTAATAGAGCACGTGGTTTACGAGCAAGATAGGATGTCGTTTTCAGTGTACCGATATGGTACCCTGTAATCCTTTTTGATTACCTATTCCCGTTAAATGTGGTATTAATCAAGACCATAATTCGACGGGCTTTTTACATCTGTAAGCCATTTCAAAATCGGTTAAGAAAAGGCTGAGTTATCCACGGACACCACTACTTGATTAGCTTCAAAATATTGCCGTGATGTTATAGCCACGTGGACGCAGAACTTATAGAATGTTCTAGAACATTCGACGGCGCTATTATTAGCTACGCGCTGATTGGCTGTTGCTCGAACGATGATTGGTTTGAGCCTGCGCCTGTGACGTCATGAGGAGTATAAAAGGAGACGCGATCCAGCGATCGAGAGCATCCTCGGTCAGGGGCCGAACAGGTTGGATCTGTAACAGCTACTATCTGCGCAACAGCCAATACGCGTATTACTTCGCTATGTGGCAGATTTTTCTCCCGTAGCTGCCAGTTGCTCAACCCACAGCACTAAAACAATTTTTTAACTCCATACTTACGGGAGTAATTTGGAACTTTCTGAAAATTGTTCACGAATATCAATATCTACTTCGGAACAAGAAATTGTGGTGAGGCCTTTACGGCCTGAATATGTGATTCTACAGATGTAGAGGCAGGATGTTCTTTGATGGATGACTCGCCGGATCTGCCGGCCATGACTAAAAGTGGTATTTCAACTGTCACCGCACTAATATCGTGTAGGTTCGTCTAACTTTCGACCACAGCAAGTAAACTCTGCCCGGATCTGTAACAGCTACTATCTGCGCAACAGCCAATACGCGTATTACTTCGCTATGTGGCAGGTTTTTCTCCCGTAGCTGCCAGTAGCTCAACCCACCGCACTAAAACAATTTTTTAACTCCATACTTACGGGAGTAATTTGGAACTTTCTGAAAATTGTTCACGAATATCAATATCTACTTCGGAACAAGAAATTGTGGTGAGGCGTTTACGGCCTGAATATGTGATTCTACAGATGTAGAGGCAGGATGTTCTTTGATGGATGACTCGCCGGATCTGCCGGCCATGACTAAAAGTGGTATTTCAACTGTCACCGCACTAATATCGTGTAGGTTCGTCTAACTTTCGACCACAGCAAGTAAACTCTGCCCGGTGCCCCTGACAAACACTGCTTGTGATCGGGTTGTTTACAACTCCCATCCATGCCATCGGTGTATGGGAACTGTTTTCACCACAGTAGTACTATCGTATCTTTTGCTGACTGCTCGTTAGACATCCTATTAGGCGTATAGTGCTGAGCGATGTCCTCCCGCCATGAGTGTTCTTGCGGAAATCTTGTTTGCGCAAAACAGCTTGTGGGACCCAACCTGCGGGAACTTTCCAGCTTCCTGGGAATGCATCAACGCACGTCAACTATGGAATGACGTATCAATTTCAGTAACACGGTAGCCTAGCTTAAGAGTATTCAAGTAATTATACTTCACATTTTAATTATTTCTCTATTTGTATTTCGTTAATTATATTGTATCCGTAAGAACGGTCCAGATGACTATAAGGAACGGTAATGGTCTTAGGGCCACTAGTTATAATTTCTGCATTTGTTTATAGTTATTCTCATTTTCTGCAATGTGTTGCTAACCGCACTAGAGTAGGTTCGTTAACCTGTACTAAGATATATAACTTTGATCATTTGATACCGTATTGATTGTTCTGGTTAGATTATGTATATATATGGCCGGTGGCCATCAGTTCATATGTTGTGCTTATTTATAGAAAATATAGGACTGCAGTGCACGTAGGAAACACTATACAGCGACACTTATATATGCAGCACCTTCTCCCGCCACCAACACTTTTTCACTGAGGTAGCTGTCCGTGTTATAACTCTGTTTAGCCCGGCATGCTACCGACTAAACCTTTTCTATTCAGCTCCATATGATAGGTTCAAAATGATTAGAGACACTTTCTTCATTTCCAACTCGGTAATATACTCTTCTCATCCGGTAGTGCGGTAATCTAGCCCCGCACTCCGGTAAGACTCATAACCCTAAGATTTTGTCTCTCTTCATGCTCCACTCAGCCTTGTGGCTTCTTAATTGTTTCATGGACAGATCTGACTCTGGAACACTCTTGGGGTTTCCTAGCGGTGATGGCCAGGGTGTGGTGTCACATACATTCCCCTTGTATCTTTGGATACTTAGTAGTTAGCACTTTAGTCACTGTAGGAAAGCACTGTGAAAACATATATTAATTATTATTTGTATTACTGAACAAACCTCCCGCACCGCAGTGCAAAGCAGGGCAACTTGTATATAAACCCCAATGCCAGGTTAAACGGTTAGTTCCATAGGACCGGTGACGGGCGAGATACGTATCTCCACTGAATTCCATAAGAATGCCTGGGCATGATATTTAGATCTGCCACGCCCTTGTGGGAAGGACATTTACGGTGGGTATTCGTCTCTCTCACCCCAATCATAACGATAGAACAATGGTCTAATGATGCTTTCGTGAAAAGTAACCTATGTTTTGTAATGTTTTATGCGATAATGAAGCGGGATGGCCGGATTCTTATCCAGTTCGGAGATCTTACTACGTAACATGTATGAGCGCTGTCTTCAGTATTGATGTCGTAGGGCATCTGTTCTCAAAGACAGCCGTGTCTAATAGCTAGGTAGATAACAGCCAGTTGCGGCCGAACATAGTTCTTGTTTTGAAAACAACTTGAAGCTAATTAAGCAAAGCAGAAGGCCCGCATAAATAAAAGCGGCAACTACTAATTCAGCATACTAAGAATTATATAAGACGGTAACGAGAGAATCCACCAGGAATCGCTCTCCCCGTCTTCACGTAAAACAGCATGTAACCTATAGTCATAATCTCACTAGGTATGGTCTTTTCTTTCTCAAGCATTTTTAATTTAAATATTGGAGTGGGCCAATTTTTGCCAACTACTCTTCTCCCACTTTAAGCAGTGACGACACCTTCCCGAGAAGGAGGCCGGCGCGATAACTTGCCTCTCGCAAGAATTCCGCGACGACGGTCCACGCGAGGATAATACTCCTCACCCAAACTAGCACTAGGAGTAGTGCCTACGTGAGGCACATACGTTTTCGTCCGAGATAATCTTCTTCCTTTCAGCTTAGAGGTATAATAACTGATATTATATCGGGTATGGGAGCCTCCCTTGCGGGGATACGTCTGCGGACCTACGAGTCTGTGTGGCACCTCCGGGAGCCCCATGTTTAAAAGTTCATCTACCTGTCTCTATGTCTCGTATTTTCGTATGCTCTTATTTTGGTTTTATCTAGCATAGTTTTAATTGTTTAGGTAACATTATTGTATAGACTTATATTTTAGGTCACCAAAATCAAATCTTGTAAGTCCATACGCCACGAAATTGAAACAGGCATACTGGCGACACAAATTCTTAGGATGAGACTGTTGTATTTAATGTTCGCGACGATGGTCGCACGGTCCCAACGGAACGATTGAGTTTCACCGGCCTTAGGAGCCGGTTTTTGTTACCTGCAGGGCAGTCTCGTATAAGGTCCATCACCCCGAGACGCTTGCGGTCCGGCGAGTCGACATGATACACCGGAATGGCCCGACACTACCCGACGAGCTACAATAGTGGTAGTAGTAGTAGTAGTAGTAGTAGTAGTAGTAGTAGTAGCGGCGGCGGCGCCGGCGCCGGCGCCGGCGTGGGTGGGTGAGCGAGTGGGTGGATGGGTGTGTAAAATGAAAGTCCGATTATTCGAGCACAGATATTAGCAGACACGTTCGGTGTGCCGTAGGACAGTGTGTACAGCTTCGTCCTCGTTTACAGTTGCACTGGCTTGCTGCAGATCTATTCGGATGTGGCAGAAATTCCAATGGAGCCAGCCATTTTGAAGATGTTGAGGAGTACGATATGATGCACGTTTTCTCGTGGCCCAGTTTGCCTCTTGGAGGTGTGGACATCGAGTAGCTTCATGGACCTTTCCATTTTTAGTTATGCCCCGCCAATCACTAGCTAAGCTCCACCAACACCTCGCCGTATTGGGATTGATCGATCCCCAATTGCCCTAGCTATCACTTTCCTGATAACTATACAGGGAAGCTGTTGAATATTTTGTAAATAATTTGACTGGGTGCTGTTTCTGCCTATGGCAGCAACAGCGCCCAATCAAATTAGGTTCAAAATAGTCAACAGAATATTTAGTAAATAGTAAAAGCATACAATTTGTACAACAACGCATAGACCGTCTTCAAATATGCGTTCGTGACGTACTTATCGACATCATTTATGACGTCATTCATTATGATGTCATTGTACACATCGCCCAGTTCATTATGACGTCATATGATGGGTGGGTACTCTGGAAAGGAGAGTTAGCATCATCGATTGACGTTGTTGGGTTGTTGTTGCATGACAACGAAGTTTATGATATGGCTGACTGATTTGGAACTATTATCACCTGTATGGTGAATAGTACATTGTTAAACCTGTCAGATGCAGATGCCCGTCTATTCTTCATGATCATTATTGCCATCTCAACATCTGACGGTTTGATTGTTTCGATTGGTCTCTACAGTGGCCTTGGATCACCTCAAAAAGTGCGTATTGACTCATCGTCTGGATCCGTGACACGGTTCTTAAGCAGCTGCCTTCTGATGGCCATTCCCATTGACGTTGATTATATTTCTTTCATTTCGTGAATCAGCTTATGTGATTTATCATGTCATCTCGCCTAAAGTAGAGTATGTAGCAACTGGCGAGTTGGACAGAACAATCCCCCCTTTTTCGCCCTGGAATGTTTGATGAATTGTGCCGACTTTGTATTTAGTGTGTTGATTGTCCTGACTGGCTTCTTCACCTGTGGTGATACCCCGTAAATTACAATTTAGTCAGAAGGCGTCCTAGTGTCAAAGGTCCGTTAGACAGAATTTTGGGAATTCTGTAAAAGAAAAATACAAGATGATCCACCCTTCACTTTTCTCGGCACAAATCATGCTCAGGACCTCACCTATCTCCGATGGATTATGCATAGTAATTTTCACAATTCGCCTGTCATTTTCTACATCATCTACTCGCCAGCTCGCTTGTCACTATTCGTCTTTTTATCGATTTTTTGGCATGGAAATTTGTACCAAAACAATAATATATACATGTATAATTCAATAGCTGATCTTATGTTCATATTCTTAAATTTAACAACATTTATGTTTGCGGTCTATCCCGGTGTGTGGATGTCTTCTCAGTAACAGCATCTTGGTTGGCGGTCTAATCCTGTATGTGCATGTCTTCGCATTAACAACATCTTGGTGTGTGATCTATTCCTGTGTGTAGATGTCTTCTCATTAACAGGATCTTGGTGTGCGGTCTATCCCTGTGTGTGGATGTCTTCTCATTAACAGCATCTTGGCGTGCGGTCCATTGTTGTATGTGGATGTCTTCGCATTAACAACATCTTGGTGTGCGGTCTATTCCTGTGTGTAGATGTCTTCTCATTAACAGCATCTTGGTTTGCGGTCTATCCCTGTGTGTGGGTGTCTTCTCATTAACAGCATCTTGGTGTGCGGTATATCCCTGTGTGTGGATGTCTTCTCATTAACAACATCTTGGTTTACGGTCTATCCATGTGTGTGGATGTCTTCTCATTAACAACATCTTGGTGTGCGGTCTATCCTGGTGTGTGGATGTCTTCGCATTAACAACATCTTGGTGTGTGGTCTATTCCTGTGTGTAGATGTCTTCTCATTAACAGCATCTTGGTGTGCGGTCTATCCCTGTGTGTGGATGTCTTCTCATTAACAGCATCTTGGCGTGCGGTCCATTGTTGTATGTGGATGTCTTCGCCTAAACAGCATCTTGGTTTGCGGTCTATCCCTGTGTGTGGGTGTCTTCTCATTAACAGCATCTTGGTGTGCGGTATATCCCTGTGTGTGGATGTCTTCTCATTAACAACATCTTGGTTTGCGGTCTATCCATGTGTGTGGATGTTTTCTCCTTACCAGGATCTTGGGTTGTGGTCTATCCCTGTGTGTGGATGGCTTCGCATTAACAGCATCTTGGTTTACGGTCTATCCATGGGTGTGGATGTCTTCTCATTAACAACATCTTGGTGTGCGGTCTATCCCTGTGTGTGGATGTCTTCTCATTAACAGCATCGTGGTGTGAGGTATATTCCGGTGTGTTGATGTATTTTCTTTAACAGCATCTTGGTGTGCGGTCTATCACTGTGTGTGGATGTCTTCTCATTAACAACATCTGTGTGTGCGGTCTATCCTGGTGTGTGGATGTCTTCCCATTAACAACATCTTGGTGTGCGGTCTATCCCTGTGTGAGGATGTGTTCTCATTAACAGCATCTTGGCGTGCGGTCTATCACTGTGTGTGGATGTCTTCTCATTAAGAACATCTTGGTGTGCGGTGTATCCATGTGTATGGATGTCTTCTCATTAACAGCATATTGGTTTGCGGTCTATCAATGTGTGTGGATGTCCTCTCATTAACAACATCTTGGTGTGCGGTCTATCCCTGTGTATGGATGTCTTCTCATTAGCAGCATCTTGGTTTGCGGTCTATCCCTGTGTGTGCATGTCTTCTCATTAACAACATCTGGCGAGCTATCTATCCATGTGTGTGGATGTCTTCTCATTAACAACATATTGGTGTGCGGTCTATCCATGTGTATGGATGTTTTCTCATTAACAGCATCTTGGTTTGCGGCATATCCCTGTGTGTGGATGTCTTCTAATTAACAGCATCTTGGTTTGCGGTCTTTCCATGTGTGTGGATGTCATATCATTAACAACATCTTGGTGTGCGGTCTATCCCTGTGTGTGGATGTATTCTCATTAAAAGCATCTTGGTTTGCGGTCTATCCCTGTGTGTGGATGTCTTCTCATTAACAACATCTTGGTTTGCGGTCTATCCATGTGTGTCGATGTCTTCTCATGAACAGCATCTTGTATTGCGGTCTATGCCTGTGTGTGGATGTCTTCTCATTAACAGCATCTTGGTTTGCGGTCTATCCATGTGTGTGGATATCTTATCATTACAACAACTTGGTGTCCGCTCTATCCCTGTGTGTGGATGTCTTCTCATTAACAGCATCTTGGTTTGCGGTCTATCCCTGTGTGTCGAATTCTTCTCATTAACAGCATCTTGTATTGCGGTCTATCCCTGTGTTTGGATGTCTTCTCATTAACAGCATCTTGGTTTGCGGTCTATCCCTGTGTGTGGATGTCTTCTAATTAACAACATCGTGTTGTGCCATCTATCCCTGTGTGTGGAGGTCTTCTCATTAGCAACATCTTGGTGTGCGGTCTATCCCAGTTTGTGGATGCCTCTCATTAACAACATCTTGGGTATGCGGTCTATCCCTGTGTGTGGATGTCTTCTCATTAACAGCATCTTGGTTTGCCGTCTACCCACGTGTGTGGATGTCTTCTCATTAACAACATCTTGGTTTGCGGTCTATCCATGTGTGGGGTTGTCTTCTCATTACAACAACTTGGTGTGCGCTCTATGCATGTGTGTGGATGTCTCCTCATTAACAACAACTCGGTGTGCGGTCTATCCCTGTGTATGGATGTCTTCGTATTAACAGCATCTTGGTTTGCGGTCTATCCATGTGTGTGGATATCTTCTCATTTACAACATGTTGGTGTGCGGTCTATCCCGGTGTGAGGATGTGTTCTCATTAACAGCATCTTGGTGTGCGGTCTATCCCTGTTGTCTGGATGTCTTCTCATTAACAACATCTTGGTTTGCGGTCTATCAATGTGTGTGGATGTCCTCTCATTAACAACATCTTGGTGTGCGGTCTATCCCTGTGTATGGATGTCTTCTCATTAGCAGCATCTTGGTTTGCGGTCTATCCCTTTGTGTGCATGTCTTCTCATTAACAACATCTGGCGAGCTATCTATCCATGTGTGTGGATGTCGTCTCATTAACAACATATTGGTGTGCGGTCTATCCATGTGTATGGATGTTTTCTCATTAACAGCATCTTGGTTTGCGGCATATCCCTGTGTGTGGATGTCTTCTAATTAACAACATCTTGGTGTGCGGTCTATCCCTGTGTGTGGATGTCTTGTCATTAACAACATCTGGTGTGCGGTCTATCCATGTGTGTGGATGTCTTCGCATTAAGAGCATCTTGGTTTGCGGTCCATCCCTTTTTTGGATGTCTTCTCATTAATAGCATCTTGGTCTGTGGTCTATACCTGTATGTGGATGTCTTCTCATTAACAGCATCTTGGTTTGCGGTATATCCATGTGTGTGGATGTCTTCTCATTAACAACATCTTGGTGTGCCGGCTATCCCTGTGTGTGGATGTCTTTGCATTAACAACAACTTGGTTTGCGGTCTATCCATGTGTGTGGATGTCTTCTCATTAACAACATCTTGGTTTGCCATCTATCCATGTGTGTGGATGTCTTCTCATTAACAGCATCTTGGTTTGCGTTCTATCCACGTGTGTGAATGTCTTCTCATCAACAACCTCTGGTCTGCCGTTTATCCCTGTTTATAGATGTCTTCTCATTAACAGCATCTTTGTTTGCGGTCTATCCCTGTGTGTGGATGTCTTCTCAATAGCAACATCTTGGTGTGTGGTCTATCCCGGTGTGTGGATACCTCTCATTAACAACATCTCGGTGTCCGCTCTATCCCTGTGTGTGGATGTCTTCTCATTAACAGCATCTTCGTTTGTGGTCTATCCATGTGTGTGGATGTCTTCTCATTAACAACATCTTGGTTTGCCGTCTATCCATGTGTGTGGATGTCTTCTCATTAACAGCATCTTGGTTTGCGGTATATCCATGTGTGTGGATGTCTTCTCATTAACAACATCTTGGTGTGCCGGCTATCCCTGTGTGTGGATGTCTTTGCATTAACAACAACTTGGTTTGCGGTCTATCCATGTGTGTGGATGTCTTCTCATTAACAACATCTTGGTTTTCCATCTATCCATGTGTGTGGATGTCTTCTCATTAACAGCATCTTGGTGTGCGTTCTATCCACGTGTGTGAATGTCTTCTCTTCTCATCAACAACCTCTGGTGCGCGGTTTATCCATGTGTGTGGATGTCTTCTCATTAACAGCATCTTTTTTTGCGTTCTATCCACGTGTGTGAATGTATTCTCATCAACAACCTCGCGTGTGCGGTCTATCCATGTTGGTTGATATCTTCTCATTAACAACATCTTGGTTTGCGGTCTATCCATGTGGGTGGATGTCTTCTCATTAACAACAACTTGGTGTGCGGTGTATCCCTGTTTATAGATGTCTTCTCAGTAACAGCATCTTGGATTGTGGACTATCCATGGGTGTGGATGTCTTCTCATTAACAGCAACTTGGTTTGCGTTCTATCCACGTGTGTGAATGTCTTCTCATCAACAACCTCTGGTGTGCGGTCTATCCATGTTGGTTGATATCTTCTCATTAACAACTTCTTGGTTTGCGGTCTATCAATGTGTGTGGATGTCTTCTCATTAACAACAACTTGGTTTGTGGTCTATCCATGTGTGTGGATGTATTCTCATTAACAACATCTTGGTGTGCGGTATATTCCTGTGTGTGGATGTCTTCTCATTAACAACATCTTGGTGTGCGGTCTATCCCTGTGTATGGATGTCTTCGCATTAACAGCATCTTGTTGTGCGGTATATCCCTGTGTATGGATGTTATCTCATTAACAGCATCTTCGTTTGCGGGCTATCCATGTGTGTGGATGTCTTCTCATTAACAACATCTTGGTTTGCGGTCTATCCATGTGTGTGGATGTCTTCTCATTAACATCAACTTGGTGTGCGGTGTATCCATGTGTGTGGATGTCTTCTCATTAACAGCATCTTGGTTGTCGGTCTATCCATGTGTGTGGACATCTTCTTATTAACAACATCTCGGTGTGCGGTCTATCCCGGTGGGTGGATGTCTTCTCATTAACAACATCTTGGTGTGCGGTCTATCCCTGTGTGTGGATGTCTTGTCATTAACAACATCTGGTGTGCGGTCTATCCATGTGTGTGGATGTCTTCGCATTAAGAGCATCTTGGTTTGCGGTCCATCCCTTTTTTGGATGTCTTCTCATTAATAGCATCTTGGTCTGTGGTCTATACCTGTATGTGGATGTCTTCTCATTAACAGCATCTTGGTTTGCGGTATATCCCTGTGTGTGGATGTCTTCTCATTAACAGCATCTTCGTTTGTGGTCTATCCATGTGTGTGGATGTCTTCTCATTAACAACATCTTGGTTTGCCGTCTATCCATGTGTGTGGATGTCTTCTCATTAACAGCATCTTGGTTTGCGGTATATCCATGTGTGTGGATGTCTTCTCATTAACAACATCTTGGTGTGCCGGCTATCCCTGTGTGTGGATGTCTTTGCATTAACAACAACTTGGTTTGCGGTCTATCCATGTGTGTGGATGTCTTCTCATTAACAACATCTTGGTTTGCCATCTATCCATGTGTGTGGATGTCTTCTCATTAACAGCATCTTGGTGTGCGTTCTATCCACGTGTGTGAATGTCTTCTCTTCTCATCAACAACCTCTGGTGCGCGGTTTATCCATGTGTGTGGATGTCTTCTCATTAACAGCATCTTTTTTTGCGTTCTATCCACGTGTGTGAATGTATTCTCATCAACAACCTCGCGTGTGCGGTCTATCCATGTTGGTTGATATCTTCTCATTAACAACATCTTGGTTTGCGGTCTATCCATGTGGGTGGATGTCTTCTCATTAACAACAACTTGGTGTGCGGTGTAGCCCTGTTTATAGATGTCTTCTCAGTAACAGCATCTTGGATTGTGGACTATCCATGTGTGTGGATGTCTTCTCATTAACAGCAACTTGGTTTGCGTTCTATCCACGTGAGTGAATGTCTTCTCATCAACAACCTCTGGTGTGCGGTCTATCCATGCTGGTTGATATCTTCTCATTAACAACTTCTTGGTTTGCGGTCTATCCATGTGTGTGGATGTCTTCTCATTAACAACAACTTGGTTTGTGGTCTATCCATGTGTGTGGATGTATTCTCATTAACAACATCTTGGTGTGCGGTATATTCCTGTGTGTGGATGTCTTCTCATTAACAACATCTTGGTGTGCGGTCTATCCCTGTGTATGGATGTCTTCGCATTAACAGCATCTTGTTGTGCGGTATATCCCTGTGTATGGATGTTATCTCATTAACAGCATCTTCGTTTGCGGGCTATCCATGTGTGTGGATCTCTTCTCATTAACAACATCTTGGTTTGCGGTCTATCCATGTGTGTGGATGTCTTCTCATTAACATCAACTTGGTGTGCGGTTTATCCATGTGTGTGGATGTCTTCTCATTAACAGCATCTTGGTTGTCGGTCTATCCATGTGTGTGGACATCTTCTTATTAACAACATCTCGGTGTGCGGTCTATCCCGGTGGGTGGATGTCTTCTCATTAACAACATCTTGGTGTGCGGTCTATCCCTGTGTGTGGATGTCTTGTCATTAACAACATCTGGTGTGCGGTCTATCCATGTGTGTGGATGTCTTCGCATTAAGAGCATCTTGGTTTGCGGTCCATCCCTTTTTTGGATGTCTTCTCATTAATAGCATCTTGGTCTGTGGTCTATACCTGTATGTGGATGTCTTCTCATTAACAGCATCTTGGTTTGCGGTATATCCATGTGTGTGGATGTCTTCTCATTAACAACATCTTGGTGTGCGGTCTATCCATGTGTGTGGATCTCTTCTCATTAACAACATCTTGGTTTGCGGTCTATCCATGTGTGTGGATGTCTTCTCATTAACATCAACTTGGTGTGCGGTTTATCCATGTGTGTGGATGTCTTCTCATTAACAGCATCTTGGTTGTCGGTCTATCCATGTGTGTGGACATCTTCTTATTAACAACATCTCGGTGTGCGGTCTATCCCGGTGGGTGGATGTCTACTCATTAACAACATCTCGGTGTGCGGTCTATCCCTGTGTGTGGATGTCTTCTCATTAACAACATCTGGTGTGCGGTCTATCCATGTGTGTGGATGTCTTCGCATTAAGAGCATCTTGGTTTGCGGTCCATCCCTTTTTTGGATGTCTTCTCATTAATAGCATCTTGGTCTGTGGTCTATACCTGTATGTGGATGTCTTCTCATTAACAGCATCTTGGTTTGCGGTATATCCATGTGTGTGGATGTCTTCTCATTAACAACATCTTGGTGTGCGGTCTATCCCTGTGTATGGATGTCTTCGCATTAACAGCATCTTGTTGTGCGGTATATCCCTGTGTATGGATGTTATCTCATTAACAGCATCTTCGTTTGCGGTCTATCCATGTGTGTGGATCTCTTCTCATTAACAACATCTTCGTTTCCGGTCTATCCATGTGTGTGGATGTCTTCTCATTAACATCAACTTGGTGTGCGGTTTATCCATGTGTGTGGATGTCTTCTCATTAACAGCATCTTGGTTGTCGGTCTATCCATGTGTGTGGACATCTTCTTATTAACAGCATCTCGGTGTGCGGTCTATCCCGGTGGGTGGATGTCTTCTCATTAACAACATCTTGGTGTGCGGTCTATCCCTGTGTGTGGATGTCTTCTCATTAACAACATCTGGTGTGCGGTCTATCCATGTGTGTGGATGTCTTCTCATTAAGAGCATCTTGGTTTGCGGTCCATCCCTTTTTTGGATGTCTTCTCATTAACAGCATCTTGGTTTGCGGTATATCCATGTGTGTGGATGTCTTCTCATTAACAACATCTTGGTGTGCCGGCTATCCCTGTGTGTGGATGTCTTTGCATTAACAACAACTTGGTTTGCGGTCTATCCATGTGTGTGGATGTCTTCTCATTAACAACATCTTGGTTTGCCATCTATCCATGTGTGTGGATGTCTTCTCATTAACAGCATCTTGGTTTGCGTTCTATCCACGTGTGTGAATGTCTTCTCATCAACAACTTCTGGTCTGCCGTTTATCCCTGTTTATAGATGTCTTCTCATTAACAGCATCTTTGTTTGCGGACTATCCCTGTGTGTGGATGTCTTCTCAATAGCAACATCTTGGTGTGTGGTCTATCCCGGTGTGTGGATACCTCTCATTAACAACATCTCGGTGTCCGCTCTATCCCTGTGTGTGGATGTCTTCTCATTAACAGCATCTTCGTTTGTGGTCTATCCATGTGTGTGGATGTCTTCTCATTAACAACATCTTGGTTTGCCGTCTATCCATGTGTGTGGATGTCTTCTCATTAACAGCATCTTGGTTTGCGGTATATCCATGTGTGTGGATGTCTTCTCATTAACAACATCTTGGTGTGCCGGCTATCCCTGTGTGTGGATGTATTTGCATTAACAACAACTTGGTTTGCGGTCTATCCATGTGTGTGGATGTCTTCTCATTAACAACATCTTGGTTTGCCATCTATCCATGTGTGTGGATGTCTTCTCATTAACAGCATCTTGGTTTGCGTTCTATCCACGTGTGTGAATGTCTTCTCATCAACAACCTCTGGTCTGCGGTTTATCCCTGTTTATAGATGTCTTCTCATTAACAGCATCTTTGTTTGCGGACTATCATTGTGTGTGGCTGTCTTCTCAATAGCAACATCTTGGTGTGTGGTCTATCCCGGTGTGTGGATACCTCTCATTAACAACATCTCGGTGTCCGCTCTATCCCTGTGTGTGGATGTCTTCTCATTAACAGCATCTTCGTTTGTGGTCTATCCACGTGTGTGAATGTCTTCTCATCAACAACCTCGGGTGTGCGGTCAATCCATGTTGGTTGATATCTTCTCATTAACAACATCTTGGGTTGCGATCTATCCATGTGTGTGGATGTCTTCTCATTAACAACAACTTGGTGTGCGGTTTATCCCTGTTTATAGATGTCTTCTCATTAACAGCATCTTGGTTTGTGGTCTATCCATGTGTGTGGATGTCTTCTCATTAACAACAACTTGGTGTGCGGTTTTGTCCCTGTGTATGGATGTCTTCTCATTAACAGCATCTTGGTTTGTGGTCTATCCATGTGTGTGGATGTATTCTCATTAACAACATCTTGGTGTGCGGTCTATTCCTGTGTGTGGATGTCTTCTCATTAACAACATCTTGGTGTGCGGTCTATCCCTGTGTATGGATCTCTTCGCATTAACAGCATCTTGATGTGCAGTATATCCCTGTGTATGGATGTCATCTCATTAACAGCATCTTCGTTTGCGGTCTATCCATGTGTGTGGATCTCTTCTCATTAACAACATCTTGGTTTGCGGTCTATCCATGTGTGTGGATGTCTTCTCATTAACAACAACTTGGTGTGCGGTTTATCCCTGTGTATGGATGTTTTCTCATTAACAGCATCTTGGGTGTCGGTCTATCCATGTGTGTGGATATCTTCTTATTAATAACATCTTGGTGTGCGGTCTATCCCGGTGGGTGGATGTCTTCTCATTAACAACATCTTGGTGTGTGGTCTACCCCTGTGTGTGGATATCTTCTCATTAACAACATCTTGGTTTGCCGTCTATCCATGTGTGTGGATGTCTTCTCATTAACAGCATCTTGGTTTGCGGTATATCCATGTGTGTGGATGTCTTCTCATTAACAACATCTTGGTGTGACGGCTATCCCTGTGTGTGGAAGTCTTCTCATTAACAGCATCTTAGTCTGTGGTCTATACCTGTATGTGGATGTCTTCTCATTAACAGCATCTTGGTTTGCGGTATATCCATGTGTGTGGATGTCTTCTCATTAACAACATCTTGGTGTGCCGGCTATCCCTGTGTGTGGAAGTCTTCTCATTAACAGCATCTTCGTTTGTGGTCTATCCATGTGTGTGGATGTCTTCTCATTAACAACATCTTGGTTTGCCGTCTATCCATGTGTGTGGATGTCTTCTCATTAACAGCATCTTGGTTTGCGTTCTATCCACGTGTGTGAATGTCTTCTCATCAACAACCTCTGGTGTGCGGATTATCCCTGTTTATAGATGTCTTCTCATTAACAGCATCTTTGTTTGCGGACTATCCCTGTGTGTGGATGTCTTCTCAATAGCAACATCTTGGTGTGTGGTCTATCCCGGTGTGTGGATGCCTCTCATTAACAACATCTCGGTGTCCGCTCTATCCCTGTGTGT
The DNA here is from genome assembly GCA_034401795.1 of Chaetoderma sp. LZ-2023a. Lineage (NCBI taxonomy): Eukaryota > Metazoa > Mollusca > Caudofoveata > Chaetodermatida > Chaetodermatidae > Chaetoderma > Chaetoderma sp. LZ-2023a. The sequence continues at coordinate 83,329,958 of CM067364.1, forward strand.
GGATGTCTTCTCATTAACAGCATCTTCGTTTGTGGTCTATCCATGTGTGTGGATGTCTTCTCATTACCAACATCTTGGTTTGCCGTCTATCCATGTGTGTATGTCTTCTCATTAACAGCATCTTGGTTTGCGTTCTATCCACGTGTGTGAATGTCTTCTCATCAACAACCTCGGGTGTGCGGTCAATCCATGTTGGTTGATATCTTCTCATTAACAACATCTTGGGTTGCTGTCTATCCATGTGTGTGGATGTCTTCTAATTAACAACATCTTGGTGTGCGGTCTATTCCTGTGTGTGGATGTCTTCTCATTAACAACATCTTGGTGTGCGGGCTATCACTGTGTATGGATGTCTTCGCATTAACAGCATCTTGATGTGCGGTATATCCCTGTGTATGGATGTCATCTCATTAACAGCATCTTCGTTTGCGGTCTATCCATGTGTGTGGATCTCTTCTCATTAACAACATCTTGGTTTGCGGTCTATCCACGTGTGTGAATGTATTCTCATCAACAACCTCGGGTGTGCGGTCTATCCATGTTGGTTGATATCTTCTCATTAACAACATCTTGGTTTGCGGTCTATCCATGTGGGTGGATGTCTTCTCATTAACAACAACTTTGTGTGCGGTGTATCCCTGTTTATAGATGTCTTCTCAGTAACAGCATCTTGGATTGTGGACTATCCATGTGTGTGGATGTCTTCTCATTAACAGCAACTTGGTTTGCGTTCTATCCACGTGTGTGAATGTCTTCTCATCAACAACCTCTGGTGTGCGGTCTATCCATGTTGGTTGATATCTTCTCATTAACAACTTCTTGGTTTGCGGTCTATCCATGTGTGTGGATGTCTTCTCATTAACAACAACTTGGTGTGCGGTTTTGTCCCTGTGTATGGATGTCTTCTCATTAACAGCATCTTGGTTTGTGGTCTATCCATGTGTGTGGATGTATTCTCATTAACAACATCTTGGTGTGCGGTCTATTCCTGTGTGTGGATGTCTTCTCATTAACAACATCTTGGTGTGCGGTCTATCCCTGTGTATGGATGTCTTCGCATTAACAGCATCTTGATGTGCGGTATATCCCTGTGTATGGATGTCATCTCATTAACAGCATCTTCGTTTGCGGTCTATCCATGTGTGTGGATCTCTTCTCATTAACAACATCTTGGTTTGCGGTCTATTCCATGTGTGTGGATGTCTTCTCATTAACAACAACTTGGTGTGCGGTTTATCCCTGTGTATGGATGTCTTCTCATTAACAGCATCTTGGTTGTCGGTCTATCCATGTGTGTGGACATCTTCTTATTAACAACATCTCGGTGTGCGTCTATCCCGGTGGGTGGATGTATTCTCATTAACAACATCTTGGTGTGCGGTCTATCCCTGTGTGTGGATGTCTTGTCATTAACAACATCTGGTGTGCGGTCTATCGATGTGTGTTGCTGTCTTCGCATTAAGAGCATCTTGGTTTGCGGTCCATCCCTTTTTTGGATGTCTTCTCATTAATAGCATCTTAGTCTGTGGTCTATACCTGTATGTGGATGTCTTCTCATTAACAGCATCTTGGTTTGCGGTATATCCATGTGTGTGGATGTCTTCTCATTAACAACATCTTGGTGTGCCGGCTATCCCTGTGTGTGGAAGTCTTCTCATTAACAGCATCTTCGTTTGTGGTCTATCCATGTGTGTGGATGTCTTCTCATTAACAACATCTTGCTTTGCCGTCTATCCATGTGTGTGGATGTCTTCTCATTAACAGCATCTTGGTTTGCGTTCTATCCACGTGTGTGAATGTCTTCTCATCAACAACCTCTGGTGTGCGGATTATCCCTGTTTATAGATGTCTTCTCATTAACATCATCTTTGTTTGCGGACTATCCCTGTGTGTGGATGTCTTCTCAATAGCAACATCTTGGTGTGTGGTCTATCCCGGTGTGTGGATGCCTCTCATTAACAACATCTCGGTGTCCGCTCTATCCCTGTGTGTGGATGTCTTCTCATTAACAGCATCTTCGTTTGTGGTCTATCCATGTGTGTGGATGTCTTCTCATTACCAACATCTTGGTTTGCCGTCTATCCATGTGTGGATGTCTTCTCATTAACAGCATCTTGGTTTGCGTTCTATCCACGTGTGTGAATGTCTTCTCATCAACAACCTCGGGTGTGCGGTCAATCCATGTTGATTGATATCTTCTCATTAACAACATCTTGGTGTGCGGTCTATTCCTGTGTGTGGATGTCTTCTCATTAACAACATCTTGGTGTGCGGTCTATCACTGTGTATGGATGTCTTCGCATTAACAGCATCTTGATGTGCGGTATATCCCTGTGTATGGATGTCATCTCATTAACAGCATCTTCGTTTGCGGTCTATCCATGTGTGTGGATCTCTTCTCATTAACAACATCTTGGTTTGCGGTCTATCCATGTGTGTGGATGTCTTCTCATTAACAACAACTTGGTGTGCGGTTTATCCCTGTTTATAGATGGCTTCTCATTAACAGCATCTTGGTTTGTGGTCTATCCATGTGTGTGGATGTGTTCTCATTAACAACAACTTGGTGTGCGGATTTGTCCCTGTGTATGGATGTCTTCTCATTAACAGCGTCTTGGTTTGTGGTCTATCCATGTGTGTGGATGTATTCTCATTAACAACATCTTGGTGTGCGGTCTATTCCTGTGTGTGGATGTCTTCTCATTAACAACATCTTGGTGTGCGGTCTATCCCTGTGTATGGATGTCATCTCATTAACAGCATCTTCGTTTGCGGTATATCCATGTGTGTGGATCTCTTCTCATGAACAACATCTTGGTTTGCGGTCTATCCATGTGTGTGGATGTCTTCTCATTAACAACAACTTGGTGTGCGGTTTATCCCTGTGTATGGATGTTTTCTCATTAACAGCATCTTGGTTGTCGGTCTATCCATGTGTGTGGATATCTTCTTATTAACAACATCTTGGTGTGCGGTCTATCCCGGTGGGTGGATGTCTTCTCATTAACAACATCTTGGTGTGTGGTCTATCCCTGTGTGTGGATATCTTCTAATTAACGACATCTTGGTTTGCGGTCTATCCCTGTGTGTGAATGTCTTCTAATTAACAACATCTTGTTGTGCGGTCTATCCCTTTGTGTGGATGTCTTCTCATTAACAACATCTTGGTGTGCGGTCTATCCATGTGTATGGATGTCTTATCAATAACCACATCTTGGTGTGCAGTCTATCCCTGTGTGTGGATGTCTTGTCATTAACAACATCTGGTGTGCGGTCTATCCATGTGTGTGGATGTCTTTGCATTAACAGCATCTTGGTTTGCGGTCTATCCCTTTTTTGGATGTCTTCTCATTAATAACATCTTGGTCTGTGGTCTATACGTGTATGTGGATGTCTTCTCATTAACAGCATCTTGGTTTGCGGTATATCCATGTATGTGGATGCCTTCTCATTAACAACATCTTGGTGTGCCGGCTATCCCTGTGTGTTGATGTCTTCGCATTAACAGCAACTTGGTTTGCAGTCTATTCATGTGTGTGGATGTCTTCTCATTAACACCATCTTGGTTTGCCATCTATCCATGTGTGTGGATGTCTTCTCATTAAGAGCATCTTGGTTTGCGTTCTATCCACGTGTGTGAATGTCTTCTCATCAACAACCTCTGGTGTGCGGTCTATACATGTGGGTTGATATCTTCTCATTAACACCATCTTGGTTTGCGGTCTATCCATGTGTGTGGATGTCTTCTCATTAAAATCAACTTGGTGTGCGGTTTATCCATGTGTGTGGATGTCTTCTCATTAACAGCATCTTGGTTGTCGGTCTATCCATGTGTGTGGACATCTTCTTATTAACAACATCTCGGTGTGCGGTCTATCCCGGTGGGTGGATGTCTTCTCATTAACAACATCTTGGTGTGCGGTCTATCCCTGTGTGTGGATGTCTTGTCATTAACAACATCTGGTGTGCGGTCTATCCATGTGTGTGGATGTCTTCGCATTAAGAGCATCTTGGTTTGCGGTCCATCCCTTTTTTGGATGTCTTCTCATTAATAGCATCTTGGTCTGTGGTCTATACCTGTATGTGGATGTCTTCTCATTAACAGCATCTTGGTTTGCGGTATATCCATGTGTGTGGATGTCTTCTCATTAACAACATCTTGGTGTGCCGGCTATCCCTGTGTGTGGATGTCTTTGCATTAACAACAACTTGGTTTGCGGTCTATCCATGTGTGTGGATGTCTTCTCATTAACAACATCTTGGTTTGCCATCTATCCATGTGTGTGGATGTCTTCTCATTAACAGCATCTTGGTTTGCGTTCTATCCACGTGTGTGAATGTCTTCTCATCAACAACCTCTGGTCTGCCGTTTATCCCTGTTTATAGATGTCTTCTCATTAACAGCATCTTTGTTTGCGGACTATCCCTGTGTGTGGATGTCTTCTCAATAGCAACATCTTGGTGTGTGGTCTATCCCGGTGTGTGGATACCTCTCATTAACAACATCTCGGTGTCTGCTCTATCCCTGTGTGTGGATGTCTTCTCATTAACAGCATCTTCGTTTGTGGTCTATCCATGTGTGTGGATGTCTTCTCATTAACAACATCTTGGTTTGCCGTCTATCCATGTGTGTGGATGTCTTCTCATTAACAGCATCTTGGTTTGCGGTATATCCATGTGTGTGGATGTCTTCTCATTAACAACATCTTGGTGTGCCGGCTATCCCTGTGTGTGGATGTCTTTGCATTAACAACAACTTGGTTTGCGGTCTATCCATGTGTGTGGATGTCTTCTCTTTAACAACATCTTGGTTTGCCATCTATCCATGTGTGTGGATGTCTTCTCATTAACAGCATCTTGGTTTGCGTTCTATCCACGTGTGTGAATGTCTTCTCTTCTCATCAACAACCTCTGGTGTGCGGTTTATCCATGTGTGTGGATGTCTTCTCATTAACAGCATCTTTTTTCGCGTTCTATCCACGTGTGTGAATGTATTCTCATCAACAACCTCGGGTGTGCGGTCTATCCATGTTGGTTGATATCTTCTCATTAACAACATCTTGGTTTGCGGTCTATCCATGTGGGTGGATGTCTTCTCATTAACAACAACTTGGTGTGCGGTGTATCCCTGTTTATAGATGGCTTCTCAGTAACAGCATCTTGGATTGTGGACTATCCATGTGTGTGGATGTCTTCTCATTAACAGCAACTTGGTTTGCGTTCTATCCACGTGTGTGAATGTCTTCTCATCAACAACCTCTGGTGTGCGGTCTATCCATGTTGGTTGATATCTTCTCATTAACAACTTCTTGGTTTGCGGTCTATCCATGTGTGTGGATGTCTTCTCATTAACAACAACTTGGTGTACGGTTTTGTCCCTGTGTATGGATGTCTTCTCATTAACAGCATCTTGGTTTGTGGTCTATCCATGTGTGTGGATGTATTCTCATTAACAACATCTTGGTGTGCGGTCTATCCTGTGTGTGGATGTCTTCTCATTAACAACATCTTGGTGTGCGGTCTATCCCTGTGTATGGATGTCTTCGCATTAACAACATCTTGATGTGCGGTATATCCCTGTGTATGGATGTCATCTCATTAACAGCATCTTCGTTTGCGGTCTATCCATGTGTGTGGATCTCTTCTCATTAACAACATCTTGGTGTGCGGTCTATCCCTGTGTGTGGATGTCTTGTCATTAAAAACATATGGTGTGCGGTCTATCCATGTGTGTGGATGTCTTCGCATTAAGAGCATCTTGGTTTGCGGTCCATCCCTTTTTTGGATGACTTCTCATTAATAGCATCTTGGTCTGTGGTCTATACCTGTATGTGGATGTCTTCTCATTAACAGCATCTTGGTTTGCGGTATATCCATGTGTGTGGATGTCTTCTCATTAACAACATCTTGGTGTGCCGGCTATCCCTGTGTGTGGATGTCTTTGCATTAACAACAACTTGGTTTGCGGTCTATCCATGTGTGTGGATGTCTTCTCATTAACAACATCTTGGTTTGCCATCTATCCATGTGTGTGGATTTCTTCTCATTAACAGCATCTTGGTTTGCGTTCTATCCACGTGTGTGAATGTCTTCTCATCAACAACCTCTGGTCTGCCGTTTATCCCTGTTTATAGATGTCTTCTCATTAACAGCATCTTTGTTTGCGGATTATCCCTGTGTGTCGATGTCTTCTCATGAACAGCATCTTGTATTGCGGTCTATGCCTGTGTGTGGATGTCTTCTCATTAACAGCATCTTGGTTTGCGGTCTATCCATGTGTGTGGATATCTTATCATTACAACAACTTGGTGTCCGCTCTATCCCTGTGTGTGGACGTCTTCTCATTAACAGCATCTTGGTTTGCGGTCTATCCATGTGTGTCGAATTCTTCTCATTAACAGCATCTTGTACTGCGGTCTATCCCTGTGTTTGGATGTCTTCTCATTAACAGCATCTTGGTTTGCGGTCTATCCCTGTGTGTGGATGTCTTCTAATTAACAACATCGTGTTGTGCCATCTATCCCTGTGTGTGGAGGTCTTCTCATTAGCAACATCTTGGTGTGCGGTCTATCCCAGTGTGTGGATGCCTCTCATTAACAACATCTTGGGTATGCGGTCTATCCCTGTGTGTGGATGTCTTCTCATTAACAGCATCTTGGTTTGCCGTCTACCCACGTGTGTGGATGTCGTCTCATTAACAACATCTTGGTTTGCGGTCTATCCATGTGTGGGGTTGTCTTCTCATTACAACAACTTGGTGTGCGCTCTATGCATGTGTGTGGATGTCTCCTCATTAACAACAACTCGGTGTGCGGTCTATCCCTGTGTATGGATGTCTTCGTATTAACAGCATCTTGGTTTGCGGTCTATCCATGTGTGTGGATATCTTCTCATTTACAACACGTTGGTGTGCGGTCTATCCCGGTGTGAGGATGTGTTCTCATTAACAGCATCTTGGTGTGCGGTCTATCCCTGTTGTCTGGATGTCTTCTCATTAACAGCATATTGGTTTGCGGTCTATCAATGTGTGTGGATGTCCTCTCATTAACAACATCTTGGTGTGCGGTCTATCCCTGTGTATGGATGTCTTCTCATTAGCAACATCTTGGTTTGCGGTTTATCCCTTTGTGTGCATGTCTTCTCATTAACAACATCTGGCGAGCTATCTATCCATGTGTGTGGATGTCGTCTCATTAACAACATATTGGTGTGCGGTCTATCCATGTGTATGGATGTTTTCTCATTAACAGCATCTTGGTTTGCGGCATATCCCTGTGTGTGGATGTCTTCTAATTAACAACATCTTGGTGTGCGGTCTATCCCTGTGTGTGGATGTCTTGTCATTAACAACATCTGGTGTGCGGTCTATCCATGTGTGTGGATGTCTTCGCATTAAGAGCATCTTGGTTTGCGGTCCATCCCTTTTTTGGATGTCTTCTCATTAATAGCATCTTGGTCTGTGGTCTATACCTGTATGTGGATGTCTTCTCATTAACAGCATCTTGGTTTGCGGTATATCCATGTGTGTGGATGTCTTCTCATTAACAACATCTTGGTGTGCCGGCTATCCCTGTGTGTGGATGTCTTTGCATTAACAACAACTTGGTTTGCGGTCTATCCATGTGTGTGGATGTCTTCTCATTAACAACATCTTGGTTTGCCATCTATCCATGTGTGTGGATGTCTTCTCATTAACAGCATCTTGGTTTGCGTTCTATCCACGTGTGTGAATGTCTTCTCATCAACAACCTCTGGTCTGCCGTTTATCCCTGTTTATAGATGTCTTCTCATTAACAGCATCTTTGTTTGCGGACTATCCCTGTGTGTGGATGTCTTCTCAATAGCAACATCTTGGTGTGTGGTCTATCCCGGTGTGTGGATACCTCTCATTAACAACATCTCGGTGTCCGCTCTATCCCTGTGTGTGGATGTCTTCTCATTAACAGCATCTTCGTTTGTGGTCTATCCATGTGTGTGGATGTCTTCTCATTAACAACATCTTGGTTTGCCGTCTATCCATGTGTGTGGATGTCTTCTCATTAACAGCATCTTGGTTTGCGGTATATCCATGTGTGTGGATGTCTTCTCATTAACAACATCTTGGTGTGCCGGCTATCCCTGTGTGTGGATGTCTTTGCATTAACAACAACTTGGTTTGCGGTCTATCCATGTGTGTGGATGTCTTCTCATTAACAACATCTTGGTTTGCCATCTATCCATGTGTGTGGATGTCTTCTCATTAACAGCACCTTGGTGTGCGTTCTATCCACGTGTGTGAATGTCTTCTCTTCTCATCAACAACCTCTGGTGCGCGGTTTATCCATGTGTGTGGATGTCTTCTCATTAACAGCATCTTTTTTTTGCGTTCTATCCACGTGTGTGAATGTATTCTCATCAACAACCTCGCGTGTGCGGTCTATCCATGTTGGTTGATATCTTCTCATTAACAACATCTTGGTTTGCGGTCTATCCATGTGGGTGGATGTCTTCTCATTAACAACAACTTGGTGTGCGGTGTATCCCTGTTTATAGATGTCTTCTCAGTAACAGCATCTTGGATTGTGGACTATCCATGTGTGTGGATGTCTTCTCATTAACAGCAACTTGGTTTGCGTTCTATCCACGTGTGTGAATGTCTTCTCATCAACAACCTCTGGTGTGCGGTCTATCCATGTTGGTTGATATCTTCTCATTAACAACTTCTTGGTTTGCGGTCTATCCATGTGTGTGGATGTCTTCTCATTAACAACAACTTGGTTTGTGGTCTATCCATGTGTGTGGATGTATTCTCATTAACAACATCTTGGTGTGCGGTATCTTCCTGTGTGTGGATGTCTTCTCATTAACAACATCTTGGTGTGCGGTCTATCCCTGTGTATGGATGTCTTCGCATTAACAGCATCTTGTTGTGCGGTATATCCCTGTGTATGGATGTTATCTCATTAACAGCATCTTCGTTTGCGGGCTATCCATGTGTGTGGATCTCTTCTCATTAACAACATCTTGGTTTGCGGTCTATCCATGTGTGTGGATGTCTTCTCATTAACATCAACTTGGTGTGCGGTTTATCCATGTGTGTGGATGTCTTCTCATTAACAGCATCTTGGTTGTCGGTCTATCCATGTGTGTGGACATCTTCTTATTAACAACATCTCGGTGTGCGGTCTATCCCGGTGGGTGGATGTCTTCTCATTAACAACATCTTGGTGTGCGGTCTATCCCTGTGTGTGGATGTCTTGTCATTAACAACATCTGGTGTGCGGTCTATCCATGTGTGTGGATGTCTTCGCATTAAGAGCATCTTGGTTTGCGGTCCATCCCTTTTTTGGATGTCTTCTCATTAATAGCATCTTGGTCTGTGGTCTATACCTGTATGTGGATGTCTTCTCATTAACAGCATCTTGGTTTGCGGTATATCCATGTGTGTGGATGTCTTCTCATTAACAACATCTTGGTGTGCGGTCTATCCATGTGTGTGGATCTCTTCTCATTAACAACATCTTGGTTTGCGGTCTATCCATGTGTGTGGATGTCTTCTCATTAACATCAACTTGGTGTGCGGTTTATCCATGTGTGTGGATGTCTTCTCATTAACAGCATCTTGGTTGTCGGTCTATCCATGTGTGTGGACATCTTCTTATTAACAACATCTCGGTGTGCGGTCTATCCCGGTGGGTGGATGTCTTCTCATTAACAACATCTTGGTGTGCGGTCTATCCCTGTGTGTGGATGTCTTGTCATTAACAACATCTGGTGTGCGGTCTATCCATGTGTGTGGATGTCTTCGCATTAAGAGCATCTTGGTTTGCGGTCCATCCCTTTTTTGGATGTCTTCTCATTAATAGCATCTTGGTCTGTGGTCTATACCTGTATGTGGATGTCTTCTCATTAACAGCATCTTGGTTTGCGGTATATCCCTGTGTGTGGATGTCTTCTCATTAACAGCATCTTCGTTTGTGGTCTATCCATGTGTGTGGATGTCTTCTCATTAACAACATCTTGGTTTGCCGTCTATCCATGTGTGTGGATGTCTTCTCATTAACAGCATCTTGGTTTGCGGTATATCCATGTGTGTGGATGTCTTCTCATTAACAACATCTTGGTGTGCCGGCTATCCCTGTGTGTGGATGTCTTTGCATTAACAACAACTTGGTTTGCGGTCTATCCATGTGTGTGGATGTCTTCTCATTAACAACATCTTGGTTTGCCGTCTATCCATGTGTGTGGATGTCTTCTCATTAACAGCATCTTGGTTTGCGGTATATCCATGTGTGTGGATGTCTTCTCATTAACAACATCTTGGTGTGCCGGCTATCCCTGTGTGTGGATGTCTTTGCATTAACAACAACTTGGTTTGCGGTCTATCCATGTGTGTGGATGTCTTCTCATTAACAACATCTTGGTTTGCCATCTATCCATGTGTGTGAATGTCTTCTCATCAACAACCTCTGGTGTGCGGATTATCCCTGTTTATAGATGTCTTCTCATTAACAGCATCTTTGTTTGCGGACTATCCCTGTGTGTGGATGTCTTCTCAATAGCAACATCTTGGTGTGTGGTCTATCCCGGTGTGTGGATGCCTCTCATTAACAACATCTCGGTGTCCGCTCTATCCCTGTGTGTGGATGTCTTCTCATTAACAGCATCTTCGTTTGTGGTCTATCCATGTGTGTGGATGTCTTCTCATTACCAACATCTTGGTTTGCCGTCTATCCATGTGTGTATGTCTTCTCATTAACAGCATCTTGGTTTGCGTTCTATCCACGTGTGTGAATGTCTTCTCATCAACAACCTCGGGTGTGCGGTCAATCCATGTTGGTTGATATCTTCTCATTAACAACATCTTGGGTTGCTGTCTATCCATGTGTGTGGATGTCTTCTAATTAACAACATCTTGGTGTGCGGTCTATTCCTGTGTGTGGATGTCTTCTCATTAACAACATCTTGGTGTGCGGGCTATCACTGTGTATGGATGTCTTCGCATTAACAGCATCTTGATGTGCGGTATATCCCTGTGTATGGATGTCATCTCATTAACAGCATCTTCGTTTGCGGTCTATCCATGTGTGTGGATCTCTTCTCATTAACAACATCTTGGTTTGCGGTCTATCCACGTGTGTGAATGTATTCTCATCAACAACCTCGGGTGTGCGGTCTATCCATGTTGGTTGATATCTTCTCATTAACAACATCTTGGTTTGCGGTCTATCCATGTGGGTGGATGTCTTCTCATTAACAACAACTTTGTGTGCGGTGTATCCCTGTTTATAGATGTCTTCTCAGTAACAGCATCTTGGATTGTGGACTATCCATGTGTGTGGATGTCTTCTCATTAACAGCAACTTGGTTTGCGTTCTATCCACGTGTGTGAATGTCTTCTCATCAACAACCTCTGGTGTGCGGTCTATCCATGTTGGTTGATATCTTCTCATTAACAACTTCTTGGTTTGCGGTCTATCCATGTGTGTGGATGTCTTCTCATTAACAACAACTTGGTGTGCGGTTTTGTCCCTGTGTATGGATGTCTTCTCATTAACAGCATCTTGGTTTGTGGTCTATCCATGTGTGTGGATGTATTCTCATTAACAACATCTTGGTGTGCGGTCTATTCCTGTGTGTGGATGTCTTCTCATTAACAACATCTTGGTGTGCGGTCTATCCCTGTGTATGGATGTCTTCGCATTAACAGCATCTTGATGTGCGGTATATCCCTGTGTATGGATGTCATCTCATTAACAGCATCTTCGTTTGCGGTCTATCCATGTGTGTGGATCTCTTCTCATTAACAACAACTTGGTGTGCGGTTTATCCCTGTGTATGGATGTCTTCTCATTAACAGCATCTTGGTTGTCGGTCTATCCATGTGTGTGGACATCTTCTTATTAACAACATCTCGGTGTGCGTCTATCCCGGTGGGTGGATGTATTCTCATTAACAACATCTTGGTGTGCGGTCTATCCCTGTGTGTGGATGTCTTGTCATTAACAACATCTGGTGTGCGGTCTATCGATGTGTGTTGCTGTCTTCGCATTAAGAGCATCTTGGTTTGCGGTCCATCCCTTTTTTGGATGTCTTCTCATTAATAGCATCTTAGTCTGTGGTCTATACCTGTATGTGGATGTCTTCTCATTAACAGCATCTTGGTTTGCGGTATATCCATGTGTGTGGATGTCTTCTCATTAACAACATCTTGGTGTGCCGGCTATCCCTGTGTGTGGAAGTCTTCTCATTAACAGCATCTTCGTTTGTGGTCTATCCATGTGTGTGGATGTCTTCTCATTAACAACATCTTGCTTTGCCGTCTATCCATGTGTGTGGATGTCTTCTCATTAACAGCATCTTGGTTTGCGTTCTATCCACGTGTGTGAATGTCTTCTCATCAACAACCTCTGGTGTGCGGATTATCCCTGTTTATAGATGTCTTCTCATTAACATCATCTTTGTTTGCGGACTATCCCTGTGTGTGGATGTCTTCTCAATAGCAACATCTTGGTGTGTGGTCTATCCCGGTGTGTGGATGCCTCTCATTAACAACATCTCGGTGTCCGCTCTATCCCTGTGTGTGGATGTCTTCTCATTAACAGCATCTTCGTTTGTGGTCTATCCATGTGTGTGGATGTCTTCTCATTACCAACATCTTGGTTTGCCGTCTATCCATGTGTGGATGTCTTCTCATTAACAGCATCTTGGTTTGCGTTCTATCCACGTGTGTGAATGTCTTCTCATCAACAACCTCGGGTGTGCGGTCAATCCATGTTGATTGATATCTTCTCATTAACAACATCTTGGTGTGCGGTCTATTCCTGTGTGTGGATGTCTTCTCATTAACAACATCTTGGTGTGCGGTCTATCACTGTGTATGGATGTCTTCGCATTAACAGCATCTTGATGTGCGGTATATCCCTGTGTATGGATGTCATCTCATTAACAGCATCTTCGTTTGCGGTCTATCCATGTGTGTGGATCTCTTCTCATTAACAACATCTTGGTTTGCGGTCTATCCATGTGTGTGGATGTCTTCTCATTAACAACAACTTGGTGTGCGGTTTATCCCTGTTTATAGATGGCTTCTCATTAACAGCATCTTGGTTTGTGGTCTATCCATGTGTGTGGATGTGTTCTCATTAACAACAACTTGGTGTGCGGATTTGTCCCTGTGTATGGATGTCTTCTCATTAACAGCGTCTTGGTTTGTGGTCTATCCATGTGTGTGGATGTATTCTCATTAACAACATCTTGGTGTGCGGTCTATTCCTGTGTGTGGATGTCTTCTCATTAACAACATCTTGGTGTGCGGTCTATCCCTGTGTATGGATGTCATCTCATTAACAGCATCTTCGTTTGCGGTATATCCATGTGTGTGGATCTCTTCTCATGAACAACATCTTGGTTTGCGGTCTATCCATGTGTGTGGATGTCTTCTCATTAACAACAACTTGGTGTGCGGTTTATCCCTGTGTATGGATGTCTTCTCATTAACAGCATCTTGGTTGTCGGTCTATCCATGTGTGTGGATATCTTCTTATTAACAACATCTTGGTGTGCGGTCTATCCCGGTGGGTGGATGTCTTCTCATTAACAACATCTTGGTGTGTGGTCTATCCCTGTGTGTGGATATCTTCTAATTAACGACATCTTGGTTTGCGGTCTATCCCTGTGTGTGAATGTCTTCTAATTAACAACATCTTGTTGTGCGGTCTATCCCTTTGTGTGGATGTCTTCTCATTAACAACATCTTGGTGTGCGGTCTATCCATGTGTATGGATGTCTTATCAATAACCACATCTTGGTGTGCAGTCTATCCCTGTGTGTGGATGTCTTGTAATTAACAACATCTGGTGTGCGGTCTATCCATGTGTGTGGATGTCTTTGCATTAACAGCATCTTGGTTTGCGGTCTATCCCTTTTTTGGATGTCTTCTCATTAATAACATCTTGGTCTGTGGTCTATACGTGTATGTGGATGTCTTCTCATTAACAGCATCTTGGTTTGCGGTATATCCATGTATGTGGATGTCTTCTCATTAACAACATCTTGGTGTGCGGTCTATCCCTGTGTGTGGATGTCTTCGCATTAACAGCAACTTGGTTTGCAGTCTATTCATGTGTGTGGATGTCTTCTCATTAACACCATCTTGGTTTGCCATCTATCCATGTGTGTGGATGTCTTCTCATTAAGAGCATCTTGGTTTGCGTTCTATCCACGTGTGTGAATGTCTTCTCATCAACAACCTCTGGTGTGCGGTCTATACATGTGGGTTGATATCTTCTCATTAACACCATCTTGGTTTGCGGTCTATCCATGTGTGTGGATGTCTTCTCATTAACAACAACTTGGTGTGCGGTCTATCCATGTGTGTGGATGTCTTCTCATTAACAGCATCTTGGTTGTCGGTCTATCCATGTGTGTGGACATCTTCTTATTAACAACATCTCGGTGTGCGGTCTATCCCGGTGGGTGGATGTCTTCTCATTAACAACATCTTGGTGTGCGGTCTATCCCTGTGTGTGGATGTCTTGTCATTAACAACATCTGGTGTGCGGTCTATCCATGTGTGTGGATGTCTTCGCATTAAGAGCATCTTGGTTTGCGGTCTATCCCTTTGTGTGTGGATGTCTTCTCATTAATAGCATCTTGGTCTGTGGTCTATACCTGTATGTGGATGTCTTCTCATTAACAGCATCTTGGTTTGCGGTATATCCATGTGTGTGGATGTCTTCTCATTAACAACATCTTGGTGTGCCGGCTATCCCTGTGTGTGGATGTCTTCTCATTAACAACAACTTGGTTTGCGGTCTATCCATGTGTGTGGATGTCTTCTCATTAACAACATCTTGGTTTGCCATCTATCCATGTGTGTGGATGTCTTCTCATTAACAGCATCTTGGTTTGCGTTCTATCCACGTGTGTGAATGTCTTCTCATCAACAACCTCTGGTCTGCCGTTTATCCCTGTTTATGATGTCTTCTCATTAACAGCATCTTTGTTTGCGGACTATCCCTGTGTGTGGATGTCTTCTCAATAGCAACATCTTGGTGTGTGGTCTATCCCGGTGTGTGGATACCTCTCATTAACAACATCTCGGTGTCTGCTCTATCCCTGTGTGTGGATGTCTTCTCATTAACAGCATCTTCGTTTGTGGTCTATCCATGTGTGTGGATGTCTTCTCATTAACAACATCTTGGTTTGCCGTCTATCCATGTGTGTGGATGTATTCTCATTAACAGCATCTTGGTTTGCGGTATATCCATGTGTGTGGATGTCTTCTCATTAACAACATCTTGGTGTGCCGGCTATCCCTGTGTGTGGATGTCTTTGCATTAACAACAACTTGGTTTGCGGTCTATCCATGTGTGTGGATGTCTTCTCTTTAACAACATCTTGGTTTGCCATCTATCCATGTGTGTGGATGTCTTCTCATTAACAGCATCTTGGTTTGCGTTCTATCCACGTGTGTGGATGTCTTCTCTTCTCATCAACAACCTCTGGTGTGCGGTCTATCCATGTGTGTGGATGTCTTCTCATTAACAGCATCTTTTTTCGCGTTCTATCCACGTGTGTGAATGTATTCTCATCAACAACCTCGGGTGTGCGGTCTATCCATGTGGTTGGATATCTTCTCATTAACAACATCTTGGTTTGCGGTCTATCCATGTGTGTGGATGTCTTCTCATTAACAACAACTTGGTGTGCGGTCTATCCCTGTTTTGAGATGTCTTCTCATTAACAGCATCTTGGATTGTGGTCTATCCATGTGTGTGGATGTCTTCTCATTAACAGCAACTTGGTTTGCGTTCTATCCACGTGTGTGAATGTCTTCTCATCAACAACCTCTGGTGTGCGGTCTATCCATGTTGGTTGATATCTTCTCATTAACAACTTCTTGGTTTGCGGTCTATCCATGTGTGTGGATGTCTTCTCATTAACAACAACTTGGTGTACGGTCTATCCCTGTGTATGGATGTCTTCTCATTAACAGCATCTTGGTTTGTGGTCTATCCATGTGTGTGGATGTATTCTCATTAACAACATCTTGGTGTGCGGTCTATCCCTGTGTGTGGATGTCTTCTCATTAACAACATCTTGGTGTGCGGTCTATCCCTGTGTATGGATGTCTTCGCATTAACAACATCTTGATGTGCGGTATATCCCTGTGTATGGATGTCATCTCATTAACAGCATCTTCGTTTGCGGTCTATCCATGTGTGTGGATCTCTTCTCATTAACAACATCTTGGTGTGCGGTCTATCCCTGTGTGTGGATGTCTTCTCATTAACAACATATGGTGTGCGGTCTATCCATGTGTGTGGATGTCTTCGCATTAACAGCATCTTGGTTTGCGGTCTATCCCTTTTGTGTGGATGTCTTCTCATTAACAGCATCTTGGTCTGTGGTCTATACCTGTATGTGGATGTCTTCTCATTAACAGCATCTTGGTTTGCGGTCTATCCATGTGTGTGGATGTCTTCTCATTAACAACATCTTGGTGTGCGGTCTATCCCTGTGTGTGGATGTCTTTGCATTAACAACATCTTGGTTTGCGGTCTATCCATGTGTGTGGATGTCTTCTCATTAACAACATCTTGGTTTGCGGTCTATCCATGTGTGTGGATGTCTTCTCATTAACAGCCTCTTGGTTTGCGTTCTATCCATGTGTGTGGATGTCTTCTCATCAACAACCTCTGGTCTGCCGTTTATCCCTGTTTATAGATGTCTTCTCATTAACAGCATCTTTGTTTGCGGATTATCCCTGTGTGTCGATGTCTTCTCATTAACAGCATCTTGTATTGCGGTCTATGCCTGTGTGTGGATGTCTTCTCATTAACAGCATCTTGGTTTGCGGTCTATCCATGTGTGTGGATGTCTTATCATTAACAACAACTTGGTTGCGGTCTATCCCTGTGTGTGGACGTCTTCTCATTAACAGCATCTTGGTTTGCGGTCTATCCATGTGTGTGGATGTCTTCTCATTAACAAGCATCTTGGTGTGCGGTCTATCCCTGTGTATGGATGTCTTCTCATTAACAGCATCTTGGTTTGCGGTCTATCCCTGTGTGTGGATGTCTTCTAATTAACAACATCGTGTTGTGCCATCTATCCCTGTGTGTGGATGTCTTCTCATTAGCAACATCTTGGTGTGCGGTCTATCCCAGTGTGTGGATGCCTCTCATTAACAACATCTTGGGTATGCGGTCTATCCCTGTGTGTGGATGTCTTCTCATTAACAGCATCTTGGTTTGCCGTCTACCCACGTGTGTGGATGTATTCTCATTAACAACATCTTGGTTTGCGGTCTATCCATGTGTGGGGTTGTCTTCTCATTACAACAACTTGGTGTGCGGTCTATCCCTGTGTGTGGATGTCTTCTCATTAACAACATCGGTGTGCGGTCTATCCCTGTGTATGGATGTCTTCTCATTAACAGCATCTTGGTTTGCGGTCTATCCATGTGTGTGGATATCTTCTCATTAACAACACGTTGGTGTGCGGTCTATCCCGGTGTGAGGATGTGTTCTCATTAACAGCATCTTGGTGTGCGGTCTATCCCTGTGTCTGGATGTCTTCTCATTAACAGCATCTTGGTTTGCGGTCTATCCCTGTGTGTGGATGTCCTCTCATTAACAACATCTTGGTGTGCGGTCTATCCCTGTGTATGGATGTCTTCTCATTAACAACATCTTGGTTTGCGGTCTATCCCTTTGTGTGCATGTCTTCTCATTAACAACATCTGGCGAGCTATCTATCCATGTGTGTGGATGTCTTCTCATTAACAACATATTGGTGTGCGGTCTATCCATGTGTATGGATGTTTTCTCATTAACAGCATCTTGGTTTGCGGCATATCCCTGTGTGTGGATGTCTTCTAATTAACAACATCTTGGTGTGCGGTCTATCCCTGTGTGTGGATGTCTTCTCATTAACAACATCTTGGTGTGCGGTCTATCCATGTGTGTGGATGTCTTCTCATTAACAGCATCTTGGTTTGCGGTCTATCCCTGTGTGTGGATGTCTTCTCATTAATAGCATCTTGGTTGTGGTCTATACCTGTATGTGGATGTCTTCTCATTAACAGCATCTTGGTTTGCGGTCTATCCATGTGTGTGGATGTCTTCTCATTAACAACATCTTGGTGTGCGGTCTATCCCTGTGTGTGGATGTCTTCTCATTAACAACAACTTGGTTTGCGGTCTATCCATGTGTGTGGATGTCTTCTCATTAACAACATCTTGGTTTGCCATCTATCCATGTGTGTGGATGTCTTCTCATTAACAGCATCTTGGTTTGCGGTCTATCCACGTGTGTGGATGTCTTCTCATTAACAACCATCTTGGTTTGCCGTCTATCCCTGTGTGTGGATGTCTTCTCATTAACAGCATCTTGGTTTGCGGTCTATCCCTGTGTGTGGATGTCTTCTCATTAACAACATCTTGGTGTGCGGTCTATCCCTGTGTGGATACCTCTCATTAACAACATCTTGGTGTCCGTCTATCCCTGTGTGTGGATGTCTTCTCATTAACAGCATCTTGGTTTGTGGTCTATCCATGTGTGTGGATGTCTTCTCATTAACAACATCTTGGTTTGCGGTCTATCCATGTGTGTGGATGTCTTCTCATTAACAGCATCTTGGTTTGCGGTCTATCCATGTGTGTGGATGTCTTCTCATTAACAACATCTTGGTGTGCGGTCTATCCCTGTGTGTGGATGTCTTTGCATTAACAACATCTTGGTTTGCGGTCTATCCATGTGTGTGGATGTCTTCTCATTAACAACATCTTGGTTTGCCATCTATCCATGTGTGTGGATGTCTTCTCATTAACAGCATCTTGGTTTGCGGTCTATCCACGTGTGTGGATGTCTTCTCATTAACAACATCTTGGTGCGCGGTCTATCCATGTGTGTGGATGTCTTCTCATTAACAGCATCTTGGTTTGCGTCTATCCTGTGTGTGGATGTCTTCTCATTAACAACATCTTGGTGTGCGGTCTATCCATGTGTGTGGATGTCTTCTCATTAACAACATCTTGGTTTGCGGTCTATCCATGTGTGTGGATGTCTTCTCATTAACAACAACTTGGTGTGCGGTCTATCCCTGTGTGTGGATGTCTTCTCATTAACAGCATCTTGGTTTGCGGTCTATCCATGTGTGTGGATGTCTTCTCATTAACAGCATCTTGGTTTGCGGTCTATCCATGTGTGTGGATGTCTTCTCATTAACAACATCTGGTGTGCGGTCTATCCATGTGTGTGGATGTCTTCTCATTAACAACATCTTGGTGTGCGGTCTATCCCTGTGTGTGGATGTCTTCTCATTAACAGCATCTTGGTTTGCGGTCTATCCATGTGTGTGGATGTCTTCTCATTAACAACATCTTGGTGTGCGGTCTATCCCTGTGTGTGGATGTCTTCTCATTAACAACATCTTGGTGTGCGGTCTATCCCTGTGTATGGATGTCTTCTCATTAACAGCATCTTGGTTTGCGGTCTATCCCTGTGTGTGGATGTCTTCTCATTAACAGCATCTTGGTTTGCGGTCTATCCATGTGTGTGGATGTCTTCTCATTAACAACATCTTGGTTTGCGGTCTATCCATGTGTGTGGATGTCTTCTCATTAACAACAACTTGGTGTGCGGTCTATCCCTGTGTGTGGATGTCTTCTCATTAACAGCATCTTGGTTTGCGGTCTATCCATGTGTGTGGATGTCTTCTCATTAACAACATCTTGGTGTGCGGTCTATCCCTGTGTGTGGATGTCTTCTCATTAACAACATCTTGGTGTGCGGTCTATCCCTGTGTGTGGATGTCTTCTCATTAACAACATCTTGGTGTGCGGTCTATCCATGTGTGTGGATGTCTTCTCATTAAGAGCATCTTGGTTTGCGGTCTATCCCTGTTTGGATGTCTTCTCATTAATAGCATCTTGGTTTGTGGTCTATCCTGTGTGTGGATGTCTTCTCATTAACAGCATCTTGGTTTGCGGTCTATCCATGTGTGTGGATGTCTTCTCATTAACAACATCTTGGTGTGCGGTCTATCCATGTGTGTGGATGTCTTCTCATTAACAACATCTTGGTTTGCGGTCTATCCATGTGTGTGGATGTCTTCTCATTAACAACAACTTGGTGTGCGGTCTATCCCTGTGTGTGGATGTCTTCTCATTAACAGCATCTTGGTTTGCGGTCTATCCATGTGTGTGGATGTCTTCTCATTAACAACATCTTGGTGTGCGGTCTATCCCTGTGTGTGGATGTCTTCTCATTAACAACATCTTGGTGTGCGGTCTATCCCTGTGTGTGGATGTCTTGTCATTAACAACATCTGGTGTGCGGTCTATCCATGTGTGTGGATGTCTTCTCATTAAGAGCATCTTGGTTTGCGGTCTATCCCTGTGTTGGATGTCTTCTCATTAACAGCATCTTGGTGTGGTCTATCCTGTATGTGGATGTCTTCTCATTAACAGCATCTTGGTTTGCGGTCTATCCCTGTGTGTGGATGTCTTCTCATTAACAACATCTTGGTTTGCGGTCTATCCATGTGTGTGGATGTCTTCTCATTAACAACATCTTGGTTTGCCGTCTATCCTGTGTGTGGATGTCTTCTCATTAACAGCATCTTGGTTTGCGGTCTATCCATGTGTGTGGATGTCTTCTCATTAACAACATCTTGGTGTGCGGTCTATCCCTGTGTGTGGATGTCTTCTCATTAACAACATCTTGGTTTGCGGTCTATCCCTGTGTGTGGATGTCTTCTCATTAACAGCATCTTGGTTTGCGGTCTATCCCTGTGTGTGGATGTCTTCTCATTAACAGCATCTTGGTGTGGTCTATCCCTGTGTGTGGATGTCTTCTCATTAACAGCATCTTGGTGTGCGTCTATCCATGTGTGTGGATGTCTTCTCATTACAACAACCTTGGTGTGCGGTCTATCCATGTGTGTGGATGTCTTCTCATTAACAGCATCTTGGTTTGCGGTCTATCCCTGTGTGTGGATGTCTTCTCATTAACAACATCTTGGTGTGCGGTCTATCCCTGTGTGTGGATGTCTTCTCATTAACAACATCTTGGTTTGCGGTCTATCCATGTGTGTGGATGTCTTCTCATTAACAACAACTTGGTGTGCGGTCTATCCCTGTGTGGGATGTCTTCTCATTAACAGCATCTTGGTGTGGTCTATCCCATGTGTGTGGATGTCTTCTCATTAACAGCATCTTGGTTTGCGGTCTATCCACGTGTGTGATGTCTTCTCATTAACAACCTCTGGTGTGCGGTCTATCCATGTGTGTGGATATCTTCTCATTAACAACATCTTGGTTTGCGGTCTATCCATGTGTGTGGATGTCTTCTCATTAACAACATCTTGGTGTGCGGTCTATCCATGTGTGTGGATGTCTTCTCATTAACAACATCTTGGTGTGCGGTCTATCCCTGTGTGTGGATGTCTTCTCATTAACAACATCTTGGTGTGCGGTCTATCCCTGTGTATGGATGTCTTCTCATTAACAGCATCTTGGTTTGCGGTCTATCCATGTGTGTGGATGTCTTCTCATTAACAACATCTTGGTTTGCGGTCTATCCATGTGTGTGGATGTCTTCTCATTAACAACAACTTGGTGTGCGGTCTATCCCTGTGTGTGGATGTCTTCTCATTAACAGCATCTTGGTTTGCGGTCTATCCATGTGTGTGGATGTCTTCTCATTAACAACATCTTGGTGTGCGGTCTATCCCTGTGTGTGGATGTCTTCTCATTAACAACATCTTGGTGTGCGGTCTATCCCTGTGTGTGGATGTCTTGTCATTAACAACATCTTGGTGTGCGGTCTATCCATGTGTGTGGATGTCTTCTCATTAACAAGCATCTTGGTTTGCGGTCTATCCCTGTGTGGATGTCTTCTCATTAACAGCATCTTGGTGTGCGGTCTATACCTGTGTGTGGATGTCTTCTCATTAACAGCATCTTGGTTTGCGGTCTATCCATGTGTGTGGATGTCTTCTCATTAACAACATCTTGGTGTGCGGTCTATCCATGTGTGTGGATGTCTTCTCATTAACAACATCTTGGTTTGCGGTCTATCCATGTGTGTGGATGTCTTCTCATTAACAACAACTTGGTGTGCGGTCTATCCTGTGTGTGGATGTCTTCTCATTAACAGCATCTTGGTTTGCGGTCTATCCATGTGTGTGGATGTCTTCTCATTAACAACATCTTGGTGTGCGGTCTATCCCTGTGTGTGGATGTCTTCTCATTAACAACATCTTGGTGTGCGGTCTATCCCTGTGTGTGGATGTCTTCTCATTAACAACATCTTGGTGTGCGGTCTATCCATGTGTGTGGATGTCTTCTCATTAACAGCATCTTGGTTTGCGGTCTATCCCTGTGTGTGGATGTCTTCTCATTAACAGCATCTTGGTTTGCGGTCTATCCATGTGTGTGGATGTCTTCTCATTAACAACATCTTGGTGTGCGGTCTATCCATGTGTGTGGATGTCTTCTCATTAACAACATCTTGGTGTGCGGTCTATCCCTGTGTGTGGATGTCTTCTCATTAACAACATCTTGGTTGTGCGGTCTATCCCTGTGTGTGGATGTCTTCTCATTAACAGCATCTTGGTTTGCGGTCTATCCATGTGTGTGGATGTCTTCTCATTAACAACATCTTGGTTGTGCGGTCTATCCATGTGTGTGGATGTCTTCTCATTAACAACAACTTGGTGTGCGGTCTATCCCTGTGTGTGGATGTCTTCTCATTAACAGCATCTTGGTTTGCGGTCTATCCATGTGTGTGGATGTCTTCTCATTAACAACATCTTGGTGTGCGGTCTATCCCTGTGTGTGGATGTCTTCTCATTAACAACATCTTGGTTTGCGGTCTATCCATGTGTGTGGATGTCTTCTCATTAACAAGCATCTTGGTTTGCGGTCTATCCCTGTGTGTGGATGTCTTCTCATTAACAGCATCTTGGTTTGCGGTCTATCCATGTGTGTGGATGTCTTCTCATTAACAACATCTTGGTGTGCGGTCTATCCCTGTGTGTGGATGTCTTCTCATTAACAACATCTTGGTTTGCGGTCTATCCATGTGTGTGGATGTCTTCTCATTAACAACATCTTGGTGTGCGGTCTATCCATGTGTGTGGATGTCTTCTCATTAACAACATCTTGGTTTGCGGTCTATCCATGTGTGTGGATGTCTTCTCATTAACAACATCTTGGTGTGCGGTCTATCCCTGTGTGTGGATGTCTTCTCATTAACAGCATCTTGGTTTGCGGTCTATCCCTGTGTGTGGATGTCTTCTCATTAACAACATCTTGGTGTGCGGTCTATCCCTGTGTGTGGATGTCTTCTCATTAACAACATCTTGGTGTGCGGTCTATCCCTGTGTGTGGATGTCTTCTCATTAACAACATCTTGGTGTGCGGTCTATCCATGTGTGTGGATGTCTTCTCATTAACAACATCTTGGTTTGCGGTCTATCCCTGTGTGTGGATGTCTTCTCATTAACAGCATCTTGGTTTGCGGTCTATCCATGTGTGTGGATGTCTTCTCATTAACAACATCTTGGTTTGCGGTCTATCCCTGTGTGTGGATGTCTTCTCATTAACAACATCTTGGTGTGCGGTCTATCCCTGTGTGTGGATGTCTTCTCATTAACAGCATCTTGGTTTGCGGTCTATCCCTGTGTGTGGATGTCTTCTCATTAACAACATCTTGGTGTGCGGTCTATCCATGTGTGTGGATGTCTTCTCATTAACAACATCTTGGTTTGCGGTCTATCCATGTGTGTGGATGTCTTCTCATTAACAAGCATCTTGGTGTGCGGTCTATCCCTGTGTATGGATGTCTTCTCATTAACAGCATCTTGGTTTGCGGTCTATCCATGTGTGTGGATGTCTTCTAATTAACAACATCTTGGTGTGCGGTCTATCCCTGTGTGTGGATGTCTTCTCATTAACAACATCTTGGTGTGCGGTCTATCCCTGTGTGTGGATGTCTTCTCATTAACAACATCTTGGTGTGCGGTCTATCCATGTGTGTGGATGTCTTCGCATTAAGAGCATCTTGGTTTGCGGTCCATCCCTTT
>CM067364.1:83354536-83452036 GCA_034401795.1 Chaetoderma sp. LZ-2023a
CACGACACGACGATGTTAGCTATTGAATGTTAAGAAAATAGTTATGCAAGACAGCTATTGCATGTTATGAAAATAGTTATGCAAGGAAACTATTGGATGTTATGAAACTAGTTATGCAAGGACGCTATTGAATGTTATGAAACTAGTTTTGCATGAAAGCTATTAAGGTTATGAATCTATGTATGCAATGAAGCTATTAAATGTTATGAAACTAGTTATGCAAGGAAGCTATTGATTGTTATGAAACTAGTTATGCAAGGAAGCTGTTGAATGTTCTGAAACTACGTATGCAAGGAAGCTGTTGAATGTTATGAAACTAGTTATGCAAGGAAGCTATTGAATGTTCTGAAACTAGTTGTGCAAGAAAGCTATTAAAGGTTATGAAACTAGTTATGCAAGGAAGCTATTTAATGTTCTGAAACTAGTTATGCAAGGAAGCTGTTGAATGTTATGAAACTAGTTAGGCAAGAACACTAATGAATGTTATGAAACTAGTTTTGCAAGTAAGCTATTGAATGTTATGAAACTAGTAATGCAAGGAAGCTATTGAATGTTATGAAACTAGTTATGCAATGAAGCTATTGAATGTTATGAAAGTTGTTATGCAAGAAAGATATTGAATGTTATGAAACTAGTTATGCAAGGAAGCTATTGACGGTTATGAAACTAGTTTTGGAAGAAAGCTATTGAATGTTCTGAAACTAGTTATGCAAGAAAGCTATTGAATGTTATGAAACTAGTTATGCAAGGAAGCTATTGCATGTTATGAAACTAGTTATGCAAGGAAGCCATCGAATGTTATGAAACTAGTTTTGCATGAAAGCTATTAAAGGTTATGAAACAAGTTATGCAGGGAAGCTATTGAATGTTCTGAAACTAGTTATGCAAGGAAGCTATTGAATGTTATGAAACTAGTTATGCAAGGAGGCTATTGAATGTTATGAAACTAGTTATGCAAGGAAGCTATTGAATGGCATGAAACTAGTTTTGCATGAAAGCTATTAAAGGTTATGAAACTAGTTATGCAACGAAGTAATTGAATGTTCTGAAACGAGTTATGCAAGGAAGCTATTGAATGTTATGAAACTAGTTATGTAAGGCAGCACTTGAATATTATGAAACTAGTTATGCAAGGAAGCTATTGAATGTTATGAAACTAGTTTTGCAAGAAAGCTATTGAATGTTATGAAACTGGTTATGCAAGAAAGCTATTGAATGTTATGAAACTAGTTTTGCAAGAAAGCTATTGAATGTTATGAAACTAGTAATGCAAGGAAGCTATTGAATGTTATGAAACTAGTTATGCAAGGAAGCCATTGCATGTTATGAAACTAGTTATGCAAGGAAGCTATTGGATGTTATGAAACGAGTTATGCAAGGAAGCTATTGAATGTTATGAAACGAGTTATGCAAGGAAGCTATTAAAGGTTATGAAACTAGTTATGCAAGGAAGCTATTGAATGTTATGAAACTAGTTATGCAAGGAAGCTATTGAATGTTCTGAAACTAGTTATGCATGGAAGCTATTGACTGGTATGAAACTAGTTATGCCAGGAAGCTATTGAATGTAATGAAACTAATTTTGCAAGAAAGATAGTGAATGTTATGAAACTAGTTATGCAAGAAAGCTATTGAATGTTATGAAAATAGTTAGGCAAGAAAGCTATTGAATGTTATGAAAATAGTTAGGCAAGAACGCTATCGAATGTTTGAAACTAGTTATGCAAGGAAGCTATAGAATGTTATGAAACTAGTTATGCAAGAAAGATATTGAATGTTATGAAACTAGTTTTGCAAGAAAGCTATTGAATGTTATGAAACTGGTTATGCCAGAAAGCTATTAAAGGTTATTAAACTAGCTATGCAAGAAAGCTATAGAATGTTATGAAACTAGTTATGCAAGGAAGCTATTTAATGTTATGAAACAAGTTTTGCAAGAAACCTATTGAATGTTATGAAACTAGTTATGCAAAGAAGCTATTGCATGTTATAAAACTAGTTTTGCAAGAAAGCTATTGAATGTTATAAAACTAGTTTTGCAAGAAAGCTATTGAATGTTATGAAACGAGTAATGCAAGGACGCTATTGAATGTTATGAAACTAGTTATGCAAGGAAGCTATTGAATGTTATGAAACTAGTTATGCAAGGAAGCTATTGAATGTTATGAAACTAGTTATGCAAGGAAGCTATTGACGGTTATGAAACTAGTTTTGCAAGAAAGCTTTAGAATGTTCTGAAACTAGTTTTGCAAGGAAGCTATTGATTCTTATGAAACTAGTTTTGCATGAAAGCTATTAATGGTTATGAAACTATTTATGCAAGGAAGCTATTGAATGTTCTGAAACTAGTTATGCAAGGAAGCTGTTGAATGTTATGAAACTAGTTATGCAAGAAAGCTATTGAATGTTATGAAACTAGTTATGCAAGAAAGCTATTAAATGTTATGAAACTAGTTAGGCAAGAACACTAATGAATGTTATGAAACTAGTTTTGCAAGAAAGCTATTGAATGTTCTGAAACTAGTTATGCAAGGAAGCTGTTGAATGTTATGAAACTAGTTAGGCAAGAACACTAATGAATGTTATGAAACTAGTTTTGCAAGAAAGCTATTGAATGTTATGAAACTAGTAATGTAAGGAAGCTATTGAATGTTATGAAACTAGTTATGCAAGGAAGCTATTGAATGTTATGAAACTAGTTATGCAAGAAAGATATTGAATGTTATGAAACTAGTTATGCAAGGAAGCTATTGACGGTTATGAAACTAGTTTTGCAAGAAAGCTATTGAATGTTCTGAAACTAGTTATGCAAGAAAGCTATTGAATGTTATGAAACTAGTTATGCCAGAAAGCTATTGAATGTTATGAAAATAGTTATGCCAGAAAGCTATTGAATGTTATGAAACTAGTTATGCAAGGAAGTTATTTAATGTTATGAAACTAGTTTTGCAAGAAAGCTATTGAATGTTATGAAAATAGTTATGCAAGAAAGCTATTGAATGTTAAGAAAATAGTTATGCAAGACAGCTATTGCATGTTATGAAAATAGTTATGCAAGGAAACTATTGGATGTTATGAAACTAGTTATGCAAGGACGCTATTGAATGTTATGAAACTAGTTTTGCATGAAAGCTATTAAGGTTATGAATCTATGTATGCAAGGAAGCTATTAAATGTTATTAAACTAGTTGTGCATGAAAGCTATTGAATGTTATGAAACGAGTTATGCAAGGAGGCTATTGAATGTTCTGAAACTAGTTATGCAAGGAAGCTATTGCATGTTATGAAACTAGTTATGCAAGGAAGCCATCGAATGTTATGAAACTAGTTTTGCATGAAAGCTATTAAAGGTTATGAAACAAGTTATGCAGGGAAGCTATTGAATGTTCTGAAACTAGTTATGCAAGGAAGCTATTGAATGTTATGAAACTAGTTATGCAAGGAGGCTATTGAATGTTATGAAACTAGTTATGCAAGGAAGCTATTGAATGGCATGAAACTAGTTTTGCATGAAAGCTATTAAAGGTTATGAAACTAGTTATGCAACGAAGTAATTGAATGTTCTGAAACGAGTTATGCAAGGAAGCTATTGAATGTTATGAAACTAGTTATGCAAGGCAGCTCTTGAATATTATGAAACTAGTTATGCAAGGAAGCTATTGAATGTTATGAAACTAGTTTTGCAAGAAAGCTATTGAATGTTATGAAACTGGTTATGCAAGAAAGCTATTGAATGTTATGAAACTAGTTTTGCAAGAAAGCTATTGAATGTTATGAAACTAGTAATGCAAGGAAGCTATTGAATGTTATGAAACTAGTTATGCAAGGAAGCCATTGCATGTTATGAAACTAGTTATGCAAGGAAGCTATTGGATGTTATGAAACGAGTTATGCAAGGAAGCTATTGAATGTTATGAAACGAGTTATGCAAGGAAGCTATTAAAGGTTATGAAACTAGTTATGCAAGGAAGCTATTGAATGTTATGAAACTAGTTATGCAAGGAAGCTATTGAATGTTCTGAAACTAGTTATGCATGGAAGCTATTGACTGTTATGAAACTAGTTATGCCAGGAAGCTATTGAATGTTATGAAACTAATTTTGCAAGAAAGATAGTGAATGTTATGAAACTAGTTATGCAAGAAAGCTATTGAATGTTATGAAAATAGTTAGGCAAGAAAGCTATTGAATGTTATGAAAATAGTTAGGCAAGAACGCTATCGAATGTTTGAAACTAGTTATGCAAGGAAGCTATAGAATGTTATGAAATTAGTTATGCAAGAAAGATATTGAATGTTATGAAACTAGTTTTGCAAGAAAGCTATTGAATGTTATGAAACTGGTTATGCCAGAAAGCTATTAACGGTTATTAAACTAGCTATGCAAGAAAGCTATAGAATGTTATGAAACTAGTTATGCAAGGAAGCTATTTAATGTTATGAAACAAGTTTTGCAAGAAAGCTATTGAATGTTATGAAACTAGTTATGCAAAGAAGCTATTGAATGTTATAAAACTAGTTTTGCAAGAAAGCTATTGAATGTTATAAAACTAGTTTTGCAAGAAAGCTATTGAATGTTATGAAACGAGTAATGCAAGGAAGCTATTGAATGTTATGAAACTAGTTATGCAAGGAAGCTATTGAATGTTATGAAACTAGTTATGCAAGGAAGCTATTGAATGTTATGAAACTAGTTATGCAAGGAAGCTATTGACGGTTATGAAACTAGTTTTGCAAGAAAGCTTTTGAATGTTCTGAAACTAGTTTTGCAAGGAAGCTATTGATTCTTATGAAACTAGTTTTGCATGAAAGCTATTAATGGTTATGAAACTAGTCATGCAAGGAAGCTATTGAATGTTCTGAAACTAGTTATGCAAGGAAGCTGTTGAATGTTATGAAACTAGTTATGCAAGGAAGCTATTGAAAGTTATGGAACTAGTTTTGCAAGAAAGCTATTGAATGTTATGAAACTAGTTATGCAAGAAAGCTATTAAATGTTATGAAACTAGTTAGGCAAGACAACTAATGAATGTTATGAAACTAGTTTTGCAGGAAAGCTATTGAATGTTCTGAAACTAGTTATGCAAGGAAGCTGTTGAATGTTATGAAACTAGTTAGGCAAGAACACTAATGAATGTTATGAAACTAGTTTTGCAAGAAAGCTATTGAATGTTATGAAACTAGTAATGTAAGGAAGCTATTGAATGTTATGAAACTAGTTATGCAAGGAAGCTATTGAATGTTATGAAACTAGTTATGCAAGAAAGCTATTGAATGTTATGAAACTAGTTATGCAAGGAAGTTATTTAATGTTATGAAACTAGTTTTGCAAGAAAGCTATTGAATGTTATGAAAATAGTTATGCAAGAAAACTATTGAATGTTAAGAAAATAGTTATGCAAGACAGCTATTGCATGTTATGAAAATAGTTATGCAAGGAAACTATTGGATGTTATGAAACTAGTTATGCAAGGACGCTATTGAATGTTATGAAACTAGTTTTGCATGAAAGCTATTAAGGTTATGAATCTATGTATGCAATGAAGCTATTAAATGTTATGAAACTAGTTATGCAAGGAAGCTATTGATTGTTATGAAACTAGTTATGCAAGGAAGCTGTTGAATGTTCTGAAACTACGTATGCAAGGAAGCTGTTGAATGTTATGAAACTAGTTATGCAAGGAAGCTATTGAATGTTCTGAAACTAGTTGTGCAAGAAAGCTATTAAAGGTTATGAAACTAGTTATGCAAGGAAGCTATTGAATGTTCTGAAACTAGTTATGCAAGGAAGCTGTTGAATGTTATGAAACTAGTTAGGCAAGAACACTAATGAATGTTATGAAACTAGTTTTGCAAGTAAGCTATTGAATGTTATGAAACTAGTAATGCAAGGAAGCTATTGAATGTTATGAAACTAGTTATGCAATGAAGCTATTGAATGTTATGAAACTTGTTATGCAAGAAAGATATTGAATGTTATGAAACTAGTTATGCAAGGAAGCTATTGACGGTTATGAAACTAGTTTTGGAAGAAAGCTATTGAATGTTCTGAAACTAGTTATGCAAGAAAGCTATTGAATGTTATGAAACTAGTTATGCCAGAAAGCTATTGAATGTTATGAAAATAGTTATGCCAGAAAGCTATTGAATGTTATGAAACTAGTTATGCAAGGAAGTTATTTAATGTTATGAAACTAGTTTTGCAAGGAAGCTATTGGCGGTTATGAAACTAGTTTTGCAAGGAAGCTATTGAATGTTCTGAAACTAGTTATGCAAGAAAGCTATTGAATGTTATGAAACTAGTTATGCCAGAAAGCTATTGAATGTTATGAAAATAGTTATGCCAGAAAGCTATTGAATGTTATGAAACTAGTTATGCAAGGAAGTTATTTAATGTTATGAAACTAGTTTTGCAAGAAAGCTATTGAATGTTATGAAAATAGTTATGCAAGAAAGCTATTGAATGTTAAGAAAATAGTTATGCAAGACAGCTATTGCATGTTATGAAAATAGTTATGCAAGGAAGCTATTGGATGTTATGAAACTAGTTATGCAAGGACGCTATTGAATGTTATGAAACTAGTTATGCAAGGACGCTATTGAATGTTCTGAAACTAGTTATGCAAGGAAGCTATTGCATGTTATGAAACTAGTTATGCAAGGAAGCTATCGAATGTTATGAAACTAGTTTTGCATGAAAGCTATTAAAGGTTATGAAACAAGTTATGCAGGGAAGCTATTGAATGTTCTGAAACTAGTTATGCAAGGAAGCTATTGAATGTTATGAAACTAGTTATGCAAGGAAGCTATTGAATATTATGAAACTAGTTATGCAAGGAAGCTATTGAATATTATGAAACTAGTTATGCAAGGAAGCTATTGAATGTTATGAAACTAGTTTTGCAAGAAAGCTATTGAATGTTATGAAACTGGGTATGCAAGAAAGCTATTGAATGTTATGAAACTAGTTTTGCATGAAAGCTATCAAAGGTTATGAAACAAGTTATGCAGGGAAGCTATTGAATGTTCTGAAACTAGTTATGCAAGGAAGCTATTGAATGTTATGAAACTAGTTATGCAAGGAAGCTATTGAATGTTATGAAACTAGTTATGCAAGGAAGCTATTGAATGTTATGAAACTAGTTTTGCAAGAAAGCTATTGAATGTTATGAAACTGGTTATGCAAGAAAGCTATTGAATGTTATGAAACTAGTTTTGCATGAAAGCTATTAAAGATTATGAAACAAGTTATGCAGGGAAGCTATTGAATGTTCTGAAACTAGTTATGCAAGGAAGCTATTGAATGTTATGAAACTAGTTATGCAAGGAAGCTATTGAATGTTATGAAACTAGTTATGCAAGGAAGCTATTGAATGTTATGAAACTAGTTTTGCAAGAAAGCTATTGAATGTTATGAAACTGGTTATGCAAGAAAGCTATTGAATGTTATGAAACTAGTTAGGCAAGTAAGCTATTGAATGTTTTGAAATTAGTTTTGCAAGAAAGCTATTGAATGTTATGAATCTAGTTATGCAAGAAAGATATTGAATGTTATGAAACTAGTTATGCAAGGAAGCTATTGAATGTTATGAAACTAGTTATGCAAGGAAGCTGTTGAATGTTCTGAAACTACGTATGCAAGGAAGCTGTTGAATGTTATGAAACTAGTTATGCAAGGAAGCTATTGAATGTTCTGAAACTAGTTGTGCAAGAAAGCTATTAACGGTTATGAAACTAGTTATGCAAGGAAGCTATTGAATGTTCTGAAACTAGTTATGCAAGGAAGCTGCTGAATGTTATGAAACTAGTTAGGCAAGAACACTAATGAATGTTATGAAACTAGTTTTGCAAGTAAGCTATTGAATGTTATGAAACTAGTAATGCAAGGAAGCTATTGAATGTTATGAAACTAGTTATGCCAGAAAGCTATTGAATGTTATGAAACTAGTTATGCAAGGAAGTTATTTAATGTTATGAAACTAGTTTTGCAAGAAAGCTATTGAATGTTAAGAAAATAGTTATGCAAGACAGCTATTGCATGTTATGAAAATAGTTATGCAAGGAAACTATTGGATGTTATGAAACTAGTTATGCAAGGACGCTATTGAATGTTATGAAACTAGTTATGCAAGGAGGCTATTGAATGTTCTGAAACTAGTTATGCAAGGAAGCTATTGCATGTTATGAAACTAGTTATGCAAGGAAGCCATCGAATGTTATGAAACTAGTTTTGCATGAAAGCTATTAAAGGTTATGAAACAAGTTATGCAGGGAAGCTATTGAATGTTCTGAAACTAGTTATGCAAGGAAGCTATTGAATGTTATGAAACTAGTTATGCAAGGAGGCTATTGAATGTTATGAAACTAGTTATGCAAGGAAGCTATTGAATGGCATGAAACTAGTTTTGCATGAAAGCTATTAAAGGTAATGAAACTAGTTATGCAACGAAGTAATTGAATGTTCTGAAACGAGTTATGCAAGGAAGCTATTGAATGTTATGAAACTAGTTATGCAAGGCAGCACTTGAATATTATGAAACTAGTTATGCAAGGAAGCTATTGAATGTTATGAAACTAGTTTTGCAAGAAAGCTATTGAATGTTATGAAACTGGTTATGCAAGAAAGCTATTGAATGTTATGAAACTAGTTTTGCAAGAAAGCTATTGAATGTTATGAAACTAGTAATGCAAGGAAGCTATTGAATGTTATGAAACTAGTTATGCAAGGAAGCCATTGCATGTTATGAAACTAGTTATGCAAGGAAGCTATTGGATGTTATGAAACGAGTTATGCAAGGAAGCTATTGAATGTTATGAAACGAGTTATGCAAGGAAGCTATTAAAGGTTATGAAACTAGTTATGCAAGGAAGCTATTGAATGTTATGAAACTAGTTATGCAAGGAAGCTATTGAATGTTCTGAAACTAGTTATGCATGGAAGCTATTGACTGGTATGAAACTAGTTATGCCAGGAAGCTATTGAATGTAATGAAACTAATTTTGCAAGAAAGATAGTGAATGTTATGAAACTAGTTATGCAAGAAAGCTATTGAATGTTATGAAAATAGTTAGGCAAGAAAGCTATTGAATGTTATGAAAATAGTTAGGCAAGAACGCTATCGAATGTTTGAAACTAGTTATGCAAGGAAGCTATAGAATGTTATGAAACTAGTTATGCAAGAAAGATATTGAATGTTATGAAACTAGTTTTGCAAGAAAGCTATTGAATGTTATGAAACTGGTTATGCCAGAAAGCTATTAAAGGTTATTAAACTAGCTATGCAAGAAAGCTATAGAATGTTATGAAACTAGTTATGCAAGGAAGCTATTTAATGTTATGAAACAAGTTTTGCAAGAAAGCTATTGAATGTTATGAAACTAGTTATGCAAAGAAGCTATTGCATGTTATAAAACTAGTTTTGCAAGAAAGCTATTGAATGTTATAAAACTAGTTTTGCAAGAAAGCTATTGAATGTTATGAAACGAGTAATGCAAGGAAGCTATTGAATGTTATGAAACTAGTTATGCAAGGAAGCTATTGAATGTTATGAAACTAGTTATGCAAGGAAGCTATTGAATGTTATGAAACTAGTTATGCAAGGAAGCTATTGACGGTTATGAAACTAGTTTTGCAAGAAAGCTTTAGAATGTTCTGAAACTAGTTTTGCAAGGAAGCTATTGATTCTTATGAAACTAGTTTTGCATGAAAGCTATTAATGGTTATGAAACTAGTTATGCAAGGAAGCTATTGAATGTTCTGAAACTAGTTATGCAAGGAAGCTGTTGAATGTTATGAAACTAGTTATGCAAGAAAGCTATTGAATGTTATGAAACTAGTTATGCAAGAAAGCTATTAAATGTTATGAAACTAGTTAGGCAAGAACACTAATGAATGTTATGAAACTAGTTTTGCAAGAAAGCTATTGAATGTTCTGAAACTAGTTATGCAAGGAAGCTGTTGAATGTTATGAAACTAGTTAGGCAAGAACACTAATGAATGTTATGAAACTAGTTTTGCAAGAAAGCTATTGAATGTTATGAAACTAGTAATGTAAGGAAGCTATTGAATGTTATGAAACTAGTTATGCAAGGAAGCTATTGAATGTTATGAAACTAGTTATGCAAGAAAGATATTGAATGTTATGAAACTAGTTATGCAAGGAAGCTATTGACGGTTATGAAACTAGTTTTGCAAGAAAGCTATTGAATGTTCTGAAACTAGTTATGCAAGAAAGCTATTGAATGTTATGAAACTAGTTATGCCAGAAAGCTATTGAATGTTATGAAAATAGTTATGCCAGAAAGCTATTGAATGTTATGAAACTAGTTATGCAAGGAAGTTATTTAATGTTATGAAACTAGTTTTGCAAGAAAGCTATTGAATGTTATGAAAATAGTTATGCAAGAAAGCTATTGAATGTTAAGAAAATAGTTATGCAAGACAGCTATTGCATGTTATGAAAATAGTTATGCAAGGAAACTATTGGATGTTATGAAACTAGTTATGCAAGGACGCTATTGAATGTTATGAAACTAGTTTTGCATGAATCTATTAAGGTTATGAATCTATGTATGCAAGGAAGCTATTAAATGTTATGAAACTAGTTGTGCATGAAAGCTATTGAATGTTATGAAACGAGTTATGCAAGGAGGCTATTGAATGTTCTGAAACTAGTTATGCAAGGAAGCTATTGCATGTTATGAAACTAGTTATGCAAGGAAGCCATCGAATGTTATGAAACTAGTTTTGCATGAAAGCTATTAAAGGTTATGAAACAAGTTATGCAGGGAAGCTATTGAATGTTCTGAAACTAGTTATGCAAGGAAGCTATTGAATGTTATGAAACTAGTTATGCAAGGAGGCTATTGAATGTTATGAAACTAGTTATGCAAGGAAGCTATTGAATGGCATGAAACTAGTTTTGCATGAAAGCTATTAAAGGTTATGAAACTAGTTATGCAACGAAGTAATTGAATGTTCTGAAACGAGTTATGCAAGGAAGCTATTGAATGTTATGAAACTAGTTATGCAAGGCAGCTCTTGAATATTATGAAACTAGTTATGCAAGGAAGCTATTGAATGTTATGAAACTAGTTTTGCAAGAAAGCTATTGAATGTTATGAAACTGGTTATGCAAGAAAGCTATTGAATGTTATGAAACTAGTTTTGCAAGAAAGCTATTGAATGTTATGAAACTAGTAATGCAAGGAAGCTATTGAATGTTATGAAACTAGTTATGCAAGGAAGCCATTGCATGTTATGAAACTAGTTATGCAAGGAAGCTATTGGATGTTATGAAACGAGTTATGCAAGGAAGCTATTGAATGTTATGAAACGAGTTATGCAAGGAAGCTATTAAAGGTTATGAAACTAGTTATGCAAGGAAGCTATTGAATGTTATGAAACTAGTTATGCAAGGAAGCTATTGAATGTTCTGAAACTAGTTATGCATGGAAGCTATTGACTGTTATGAAACTAGTTATGCCAGGAAGCTATTGAATGTTATGAAACTAATTTTGCAAGAAAGATAGTGAATGTTATGAAACTAGTTATGCAAGAAAGCTATTGAATGTTATGAAAATAGTTAGGCAAGAAAGCTATTGAATGTTATGAAACTGGTTATGCCAGAAAGCTATTAAAGGTTATTAAACTAGCTATGCAAGAAAGCTATAGAATGTTATGAAACTAGTTATGCAAGGAAGCTATTTAATGTTATGAAACAAGTTTTGCAAGAAAGCTATTGAATGTTATGAAACTAGTTATGCAAAGAAGCTATTGAATGTTATAAAACTAGTTTTGCAAGAAAGCTTTTGAATGTTCTGAAACTAGTTTTGCAAGGAAGCTATTGATTCTTATGAAACTAGTTTTGCAAGAAAGCTATTGAATGTTATGAAACTAGTCATGCAAGGAAGCTATTGAATGTTCTGAAACTAGTTATGCAAGGAAGCTGTTGAATGTTATGAAACTAGTTATGCAAGGAAGCTATTGAAAGTTATGGAACTAGTTTTGCAAGAAAGCTATTGAATGTTATGAAACTAGTTATGCAAGAAAGCTATTAAATGTTATGAAACTAGTTAGGCAAGACAACTAATGAATGTTATGAAACTAGTTTTGCAGGAAAGCTATTGAATGTTATGAAACTAGTTTTGCAGGAAAGCTATTGAATGTTATGAAACTAGTTAGGCAAGAACACTAATGAATGTTATGAAACTAGTTTTGCAAGAAAGCTATTGAATGTTATGAAACTAGTAATGTAAGGAAGCTATTGAATGTTATGAAACTAGTTATGCAAGGAAGCTATTGAATGTTATGAAACTAGTTATGCAAGAAAGCTATTGAATGTTATGAAACTAGTTATGCAAGGAAGTTATTTAATGTTATGAAACTAGTTTTGCAAGAAAGCTATTGAATGTTATGAAAATAGTTATGCAAGAAAGCTATTGAATGTTAAGAAAATAGTTATGCAAGACAGCTATTGCATGTTATGAAAATAGTTATGCAAGGAAACTATTGGATGTTATGAAACTAGTTATGCAAGGACGCTATTGAATGTTATGAAACTAGTTTTGCATGAAAGCTATTAAGGTTATGAATCTATGTATGCAATGAAGCTATTAAATGTTATGAAACTAGTTGTGCATGAAAGCTATTGAATGTTATGAAACGAGTTATGCAAGGAGGCTATTGAATGTTCTGAAACTAGTTATGCAAGGAAGCTATTGCATGTTATGAAACTAGTTATGCAAGGAAGCCATCGAATGTTATGAAACTAGTTTTGCATGAAAGCTATTAAAGGTTATGAAACAAGTTATGCAGGGAAGCTATTGAATGTTCTGAAACTAGTTATGCAAGGAAGCTATTGAATTTTATGAAACTAGTTATGCAAGGAGGCTATTGAATGTTATGAAACTAGTTATGCAAGGAAGCTATTGAATGGCATGAAACTAGTTTTGCAGGAAAGCTATTGAATGTTATGAAACTAGTTTTGCAGGAAAGCTATTGAATGTTATGAAACTAGTTAGGCAAGAACACTAATGAATGTTATGAAACTAGTTTTGCAAGAAAGCTATTGAATGTTATGAAACTAGTAATGTAAGGAAGCTATTGAATGTTATGAAACTAGTTATGCAAGGAAGCTATTGAATGTTATGAAACTAGTTATGCAAGAAAGCTATTGAATGTTATGAAACTAGTTATGCAAGGAAGTTATTTAATGTTATGAAACTAGTTTTGCAAGAAAGCTATTGAATGTTATGAAAATAGTTATGCAAGAAAGCTATTGAATGTTAAGAAAATAGTTATGCAAGACAGCTATTGCATGTTATGAAAATAGTTATGCAAGGAAACTATTGGATGTTATGAAACTAGTTATGCAAGGACGCTATTGAATGTTATGAAACTAGTTTTGCATGAAAGCTATTAAGGTTATGAATCTATGTATGCAATGAAGCTATTAAATGTTATGAAACTAGTTGTGCATGAAAGCTATTGAATGTTATGAAACGAGTTATGCAAGGAGGCTATTGAATGTTCTGAAACTAGTTATGCAAGGAAGCTATTGCATGTTATGAAACTAGTTATGCAAGGAAGCCATCGAATGTTATGAAACTAGTTTTGCATGAAAGCTATTAAAGGTTATGAAACAAGTTATGCAGGGAAGCTATTGAATGTTCTGAAACTAGTTATGCAAGGAAGCTATTGAATTTTATGAAACTAGTTATGCAAGGAGGCTATTGAATGTTATGAAACTAGTTATGCAAGGAAGCTATTGAATGGCATGAAACTAGTTTTGCATGAAAGCTATTAAAGGTTATGAAACTAGTTATGCAACGAAGTAATTGAATGTTCTGAAACGAGTTATGCAAGGAAGCTATTGAATGTTATGAAACTAGTTATGCAAGGCAGCTCTTGAATATTATGAAACTAGTTATGCAAGGAAGCTATTGAATGTTATGAAACTAGTTATGCAAGGAAGCCATTGCATGTTATGAAACTAGTTATGCAAGGAAGCTATTGGATGTTATGAAACGAGTTATGCAAGGAAGCTATTGAATGTTATGAAACGAGTTATGCAAGGAAGCTATTAAAGGTTATGAAACTAGTTATGCAAGGAAGCTATTGAATGTTATGAAACTAGTTATGCAAGGAAGCTATTGAATGTTCTGAAACTAGTTATGCATGGAAGCTATTGACTGTTATGAAACTAGTTATGCCAGGAAGCTATTGAATGTTATGAAACTAATTTTGCAAGAAAGATAGTGAATGTTATGAAACTAG
This sequence comes from Chaetoderma sp. LZ-2023a, assembly GCA_034401795.1. NCBI lineage: Eukaryota > Metazoa > Mollusca > Caudofoveata > Chaetodermatida > Chaetodermatidae > Chaetoderma > Chaetoderma sp. LZ-2023a. The sequence continues at coordinate 83,368,813 of CM067364.1, forward strand.
TTATGCAAGAAAGCTATTGAATGTTATGAAAATAGTTAGGCAAGAAAGCTATTGAATGTTATGAAAATAGTTAGGCAAGAACGCTATCGAATGTTTGAAACTAGTTATGCAAGGAAGCTATAGAATGTTATGAAATTAGTTATGCAAGAAAGATATTGAATGTTATGAAACTAGTTTTGCAAGAAAGCTATTGAATGTTATGAAACTGGTTATGCCAGAAAGCTATTAAAGGTTATTAAACTAGCTATGCAAGAAAGCTATAGAATGTTATGAAACTAGTTATGCAAGGAAGCTATTTAATGTTATGAAACAAGTTTTGCAAGAAAGCTATTGAATGTTATGAAACTAGTAATGCAAGGAAGCTATTGAATGTTATGAAACTAGTTATGCAAGGAAGCTATTGGATGTTATGAAACGAGTTATGCAAGGAAGCTATTGAATGTTATGAAACGAGTTATGCAAGGAAGCTATTAAAGGTTATGAAACTAGTTATGCAAGGAAGCTATTGAATGTTATGAAACTAGTTATGCAAGGAAGCTATTGAATGTTCTGAAACTAGTTATGCATGGAATCTATTGACTGTTATGAAACTAGTTATGCCAGGAAGCTATTGAATGTTATGAAACTAATTTTGCAAGAAAGATAGTGAATGTTATGAAACTAGTTATGCAAGAAAGCTATTGAATGTTATGAAAATAGTTAGGCAAGAAAGCTATTGAATGTTATGAAAATAGTTAGGCAAGAACGCTATCGAATGTTTGAAACAAGTTTTGCAAGAAAGCTATTGAATGTTATGAAACTAGTTATGCAAAGAAGCTATTGAATGTTATAAAACTAGTTTTGCAAGAAAGCTATTGAATGTTATAAAACTAGTTTTGCAAGAAAGCTATTGAATGTTATGAAACGAGTAATGCAAGGAAGCTATTGAATGTTATGAAACTAGTTATGCAAGGAAGCTATTGAATGTTATGAAACTAGTTATGCAAGGAAGCTATTGAATGTTATGAAACTAGTTATGCAAGGAAGCTATTGACGGTTATGAAACTAGTTTTGCAAGAAAGCTTTTGAATGTTCTGAAACTAGTTTTGCAAGGAAGCTATTGATTCTTATGAAACTAGTTTTGCATGAAAGCTATTAATGGTTATGAAACTAGTCATGCAAGGAAGCTATTGAATGTTCTGAAACTAGTTATGCAAGGAAGCTGTTGAATGTTATGAAACTAGTTATGCAAGGAAGCTATTGAAAGTTATGGAACTAGTTTTGCAAGAAAGCTATTGAATGTTATGAAACTAGTTATGCAAGAAAGCTATTAAATGTTATGAAACTAGTTAGGCAAGAAAACTAATGAATGTTATGAAACTAGTTTTGCAGGAAAGCTATTGAATGTTCTGAAACTAGTTATGCAAGGAAGCTGTTGAATGTTATGAAACTAGTTAGGCAAGAACACTAATGAATGTTATGAAACTAGTTTTGCAAGAAAGCTATTGAATGTTATGAAACTAGTAATGTAAGGAAGCTATTGAATGTTATGAAACTAGTTATGCAAGGAAGCTATTGAATGTTATGAAACTAGTTATGCAAGAAAGCTATTGAATGTTATGAAACTAGTTATGCAAGGAAGTTATTTAATGTTATGAAACTAGTTTTGCAAGAAAGCTATTGAATGTTATGAAAATAGTTATGCAAGAAAGCTATTGAATGTTAAGAAAATAGTTATGCAAGACAGCTATTGCATGTTATGAAAATAGTTATGCAAGGAAACTATTGGATGTTATGAAACTAGTTATGCAAGGACGCTATTGAATGTTATGAAACTAGTTTTGCATGAAAGCTATTAAGGTTATGAATCTATGTATGCAAGGAAGCTATTAAATGTTATGAAACTAGTTGTGCATGAAAGCTATTGAATGTTATGAAACGAGTTATGCAAGGAGGCTATTGAATGTTCTGAAACTAGTTATGCAAGGAAGCTATTGCATGTTATGAAACTAGTTATGCAAGGAAGCCATCGAATGTTATGAAACTAGTTTTGCATGAAAGCTATTAAAGGTTATGAAACAAGTTATGCAGGGAAGCTATTGAATGTTCTGAAACTAGTTATGCAAGGAAGCTATTGAATGTTATGAAACTAGTTATGCAAGGAGGCTATTGAATGTTATGAAACTAGTTATGCAAGGAAGCTATTGAATGGCATGAAACTAGTTTTGCATGAAAGCTATTAAAGGTTATGAAACTAGTTATGCAACGAAGTAATTGAATGTTCTGAAACGAGTTATGCAAGGAAGCTATTGAATGTTATGAAACTAGTTATGCAAGGCAGCTCTTGAATATTATGAAACTAGTTATGCAAGGAAGCTATTGAATGTTATGAAACTAGTTTTGCAAGAAAGCTATTGAATGTTATGAAACTGGTTATGCAAGAAAGCTATTGAATGTTATGAAACTAGTTTTGCAAGAAAGCTATTGAATGTTATGAAACTAGTAATGCAAGGAAGCTATTGAATGTTATGAAACTAGTTATGCAAGGAAGCCATTGCATGTTATGAAACTAGTTATGCAAGGAAGCTATTGGATGTTATGAAACGAGTTATGCAAGGAAGCTATTGAATGTTATGAAACGAGTTATGCAAGGAAGCTATTAAAGGTTATGAAACTAGTTATGCAAGGAAGCTATTGAATGTTATGAAACTAATTATGCAAGGAAGCTATTGAATGTTCTGAAACTAGTTATGCATGGAAGCTATTGACTGTTATGAAACTAGTTATGCCAGGAAGCTATTGAATGTTATGAAACTAATTTTGCAAGAAAGATAGTGAATGTTATGAAACTAGTTATGCAAGAAAGCTATTGAATGTTATGAAAATAGTTAGGCAAGAAAGCTATTGAATGTTATGAAAATAGTTAGGCAAGAACGCTATCGAATGTTTGAAACTAGTTATGCAAGGAAGCTATAGAATGTTATGAAATTAGTTATGCAAGAAAGCTATTGAATGTTAAGAAAATAGTTATGCAAGACAGCTATTGCATGTTATGAAAATAGTTATGCAAGGAAACTATTGGATGTTATGAAACTAGTTATGCAAGGACGCTATTGAATGTTATGAAACTAGTTTTGCATGAAAGCTATTAAGGTTATGAATCTATGTATGCAAGGAAGCTATTAAATGTTATGAAACTAGTTGTGCATGAAAGCTATTGAATGTTATGAAACGAGTTATGCAAGGAGGCTATTGAATGTTCTGAAACTAGTTATGCAAGGAAGCTATTGCATGTTATGAAACTAGTTATGCAAGGAAGCCATCGAATGTTATGAAACTAGTTTTGCATGAAAGCTATTAAAGGTTATGAAACAAGTTATGCAGGGAAGCTATTGAATGTTCTGAAACTAGTTATGCAAGGAAGCTATTGAATGTTATGAAACTAGTTATGCAAGGAGGCTATTGAATGTTATGAAACTAGTTATGCAAGGAAGCTATTGAATGGCATGAAACTAGTTTTGCATGAAAGCTATTAAAGGTTATGAAACTAGTTATGCAACGAAGTAATTGAATGTTCTGAAACGAGTTATGCAAGGAAGCTATTGAATGTTATGAAACTAGTTATGCAAGGCAGCTCTTGAATATTATGAAACTAGTTATGCAAGGAAGCTATTGAATGTTATGAAACTAGTTTTGCAAGAAAGCTATTGAATGTTATGAAACTGGTTATGCAAGAAAGCTATTGAATGTTATGAAACTAGTTTTGCAAGAAAGCTATTGAATGTTATGAAACTAGTAATGCAAGGAAGCTATTGAATGTTATGAAACTAGTTATGCAAGGAAGCCATTGCATGTTATGAAACTAGTTATGCAAGGAAGCTATTGGATGTTATGAAACGAGTTATGCAAGGAAGCTATTGAATGTTATGAAACGAGTTATGCAAGGAAGCTATTAAAGGTTATGAAACTAGTTATGCAAGGAAGCTATTGAATGTTATGAAACTAATTATGCAAGGAAGCTATTGAATGTTCTGAAACTAGTTATGCATGGAAGCTATTGACTGTTATGAAACTAGTTATGCCAGGAAGCTATTGAATGTTATGAAACTAATTTTGCAAGAAAGATAGTGAATGTTATGAAACTAGTTATGCAAGAAAGCTATTGAATGTTATGAAAATAGTTAGGCAAGAAAGCTATTGAATGTTATGAAAATAGTTAGGCAAGAACGCTATCGAATGTTTGAAACTAGTTATGCAAGGAAGCTATAGAATGTTATGAAATTAGTTATGCAAGAAAGATATTGAATGTTATGAAACTAGTTTTGCAAGAAAGCTATTGAATGTTATGAAACTGGTTATGCCAGAAAGCTATTAAAGGTTATTAAACTAGCTATGCAAGAAAGCTATAGAATGTTATGAAACTAGTTATGCAAGGAAGCTATTTAATGTTATGAAACAAGTTTTGCAAGAAAGCTATTGAATGTTATGAAACTAGTTATGCAAAGAAGCTATTGAATGTTATAAAACTAGTTTTGCAAGAAAGCTATTGAATGTTATAAAACTAGTTTTGCAAGAAAGCTATTGAATGTTATGAAACGAGTAATGCAAGGAAGCTATTGAATGTTATGAAACTAGTTATGCAAGGAAGCTATTGAATGTTATGAAACTAGTTATGCAAGGAAGCTATTGAATGTTATGAAACTAGTTATGCAAGGAAGCTATTGACGGTTATGAAACTAGTTTTGCAAGAAAGCTTTTGAATGTTCTGAAACTAGTTTTGCAAGGAAGCTATTGATTCTTATGAAACTAGTTTTGCATGAAAGCTATTAATGGTTATGAAACTAGTCATGCAAGGAAGCTATTGAATGTTCTGAAACTAGTTATGCAAGGAAGCTGTTGAATGTTATGAAACTAGTTATGCAAGGAAGCTATTGAAAGTTATGGAACTAGTTTTGCAAGAAAGCTATTGAATGTTATGAAACTAGTTATGCAAGAAAGCTATTAAATGTTATGAAACTAGTTAGGCAAGAAAACTAATGAATGTTATGAAACTAGTTTTGCAGGAAAGCTATTGAATGTTCTGAAACTAGTTATGCAAGGAAGCTGTTGAATGTTATGAAACTAGTTAGGCAAGAACACTAATGAATGTTATGAAACTAGTTTTGCAAGAAAGCTATTGAATGTTATGAAACTAGTAATGTAAGGAAGCTATTGAATGTTATGAAACTAGTTATGCAAGGAAGCTATTGAATGTTATGAAACTAGTTATGCAAGAAAGATATTGAATGTTATGAAACTAGTTATGCAAGGAAGCTATTGACGGTTATGAAACTAGTTTTGCAAGAAAGCTATTGAATGTTCTGAAACTAGTTATGCAAGAAAGCTATTGAATGTTATGAAACTAGTTATGCCAGAAAGCTATTGAATGTTATGAAAATAGTTATGCCAGAAAGCTATTGAATGTTATGAAACTAGTTATGCAAGGAAGTTATTTAATGTTATGAAACTAGTTTTGCAAGAAAGCTATTGAATGTTATGAAAATAGTTATGCAAGAAAGCTATTGAATGTTAAGAAAATAGTTATGCAAGACAGCTATTGCATGTTATGAAAATAGTTATGCAAGGAAACTATTGGATGTTATGAAACTAGTTATGCAAGGACTCTATTGAATGTTATGAAACTAGTTTTGCATGAAAGCTATTAAGGTTATGAATCTATTTATGCAAGGAAGCTATTAAATGTTATGAAACTAGTTGTGCATGAAAGCTATTGAATGTTATGAAACTAGTTATGCAAGGAGGCTATTTAATGTTATGAAACTAGTTTTGCAAGAAAGCTATTGAATGTTATGAAACTAGTTTTGCAAGAAAGCTAATGAATGTTATGAAACTAGTTATGCATTTAAACTATTGCATGTTATGAAACTAGTTTTTCATGAAAGCTATTGAATGTTATGAAACTAGTTATGCAAGGAAGCTATTGAATGTTATGAAACTAGTGATGCAAGAAAGCTATTGAATGTTATGAAACTAGTTATGCAAGAAAGCTAGTAAATGTTATGAAGCTAGTTAGGCAAGAAATCTATTGAATGTTATGAAACTAGTAATGCAAGGAAGCTATTGAATGTTATGCAACTAGTTATGCAAGGAAGCTATTGAATGTTATGAAACTAGTTATGCAAGAAAGATATTGAATGTTATGAAACTAGTTATGCAAGGAAGCTATTGACGGTTATGAAACTAGTTTTGCAAGAAAGCTATTGAATGTTCTGAAACTAGTTATGCAAGAAAGCTATTGAATGTTATGAAACTAGTTATGCCAGAAAGCTATTGAATGTTATGAAAATAGTTATGCCAGAAAGCTATTGAATGTTATGAAACTAGTTATGCAAGGAAGTTATTTAATGTTATGAAACTAGTTTTGCAAGAAAGCTATTGAATGTTATGAAAATAGTTATGCAAGAAAGCTATTGAATGTTAAGAAAATAGTTATGCAAGACAGCTATTGCATGTTATGAAAATAGTTATGCAAGGAAACTATTGGATGTTATGAAACTAGTTATGCAAGGACTCTATTGAATGTTATGAAACTAGTTTTGCATGAAAGCTATTAAGGTTATGAATCTATTTATGCAAGGAAGCTATTAAATGTTATGAAACTAGTTGTGCATGAAAGCTATTGAATGTTATGAAACTAGTTATGCAAGGAGGCTATTTAATGTTATGAAACTAGTTTTGCAAGAAAGCTATTGAATGTTATGAAACTAGTTTTGCAAGAAAGCTAATGAATGTTATGAAACTAGTTATGCATTTAAACTATTGCATGTTATGAAACTAGTTTTTCATGAAAGCTATTGAATGTTATGAAACTAGTTATGCAAGGAAGCTATTGAATGTTATGAAACTAGTGATGCAAGAAAGCTATTGAATGTTATGAAACTAGTTATGCAAGAAAGCTAGTAAATGTTATGAAGCTAGTTAGGCAAGAAATCTATTGAATGTTATGAAACTAGTAATGCAAGGAAGCTATTGAATGTTATGCAACTAGTTATGCAAGGAAGCTATTGAATGTTATGAAACTAGTTATGCAAGAAAGATATTGAATGTTATGAAACGTGTTATGCAAGGAAGCTATTGACGGTTATGAGACTAGTTTTGCAAGAAAGCTATTGAATGTTCTGAAACTAGTTATGCAATAAAGCTATTGAATGTTATGAAACTAGTTATGCCAGAAAGCTATTGAATGTTATGAAACTAGTTATGCCAGAAATCTATTGAATGCTATGAAACTAGTTATGCAAGGAAACTATTTAATGTTATGAAACAAGTTTTGCAAGAAATCTATTGAATGTTATGAAACTAGTTATGCAAGGAAGCTATTTAATGTTATGAAACTAGTTTTGCAAGAAAGCTAATGAATGTTATGAAACTAGTTATGCATTTAAACTATTGCATGTTATGAAACTAGTTATGCCAGAAAGCTATTGAATGTTATGAAACTAGTTATGCCAGAAATCTATTGAATGCTATGAAACTAGTTATGCAAGGAAGTTATTGAATGTTATGAAACTAGTTGTGCATGAAAGCTATTGAATGTTATGAAACTAGTTATGCAAGGAAGCTATTGAATGTTCTGAAACTAGTTATGCAAGGAAGCTATTGCATGTTATGAAACTAGTTATGCAAGGAAGCTATCGAATGTTATGAAACTAGTTTTGCATGAAAGCTATTAACGGTTATGAAACAAGTTATGCAGGGAAGCTATTGAATGTGCTGAAACTAGTTATGCAAGGAAGCTATTGAATGTTATGAAACTAGTTATGCAAGGAAGCTACTTGATGTTATGAAACTAGTTATGCAAGGAAGCTATTGCATGTTATGAAACTAGTTATGCATGGACGCTATTGGATTTTATGAAACTAGTTATGCAAGGAAGCTATTGACTGTTCTGAAACTAGTTATGCAAGGAAGCTATTGCATGTTATGAAACTAGTTATGCATGGAAGCAATTGGATGTTATGCAAGTAGTTATGCAAGGAAGCTATTGAATGTTATGAAACTAGTTTTGCATGAAAGCTATTATAGGTTATGAAACTAGTTATGCAAGGAAGCTTTTGAATGTTCTGAAACTAGTTATGCAAGGAAGCTATTGAATGTTATGAAACTAGTTATGCAAGGAAGCTATTGAATGTTATGAAACTAGTTATGCAAGGAAGCTATTGAATGTTATGAAACTAGTTTTGCAAGAAAGCTATTGAATGTTATGAAACTGGTTATGCAAGAAAGCTATTGAATGTTATGAAACTAGTTAGGCAAGAAAGCTATTGAATGTTATGAAACTAGTTTTGCAAGAAACCTTTTGAATATTATGAAACTAGTTATGCAAGGAAGCTATTTAATGTTATGAAACAAGATTTGCAAGAAAGCTATTGAATGTTATGAAACTAGTTATGCAAGGAAGCTATTGAATGTTATGAAACTAGTTATGCAAGAAAGCTAGTAAATGTTATGAAGCTAGTTAGGCAAGAAAACTATTGAATGTTATGAAACTAGTTTTTCAAGAAATCTATTGAATGTTATGAAACTAGTAATGCAAGGAAGCTATTGAATGTTATGCAACTAGTTATGCAAGGAAGCTATTGAATGTTATGAAACTAGTTATGCAAGAAAGATATTGAATGTTATGAAACTTGTTATGCAAGGAAGCTATTGACGGTTATGAGACTTGTTTTGCAAGAAAGCTATTGAATGTTCTGAAACTAGTTATGCAATAAAGCTATTGAATGTTATGAAACTAGTTATGCCAGAAAGCTATTGAATGTTATGAAACTAGTTATGCCAGAAATCTATTGAATGCTATGAAACTAGTTATGCAAGGAAACTATTTAATGTTATGAAACTAGTTTTGCAAGAAATCTATTGAATGTTATGAAACTAGTTATGCAAGGAAGCTATTTAATGTTATGAAACTAGTTTTGCAAGAAAGCTATTGAATGTTATGAAACTAGTTTTGCAAGAAAGCTAATGAATGTTATGAAACTAGTTATGCATTTAAACTATTGCATGTTATGAAACTAGTTTTTCATGAAAGCTATTGCATGTTATGAAACTAGTTATGCAAGAAGGCTATTGAATGTTATGAAACTAGTGATGCAAGAAAGCTATTGAATGTTATGAAACTAGTTATGCATTTAAGCTATTGCATGCTATGAAACTAGTTATGCATTTATGCTAGTGCATGTTATGAAACTAGTTTTGCATGAAAGCTATTGAATGTTATGAAACTAGTTTTGCAAGAAAGCTATGAATGTTATGTAACTTGTTGTGCATGAAAGCTATTGAATGTTATGAAACTAGTTGTGCAAGAAAGCTATTGGATGTTATGAAACTAGTTATGCAAGAAAGCTATTGGATGTTCTGAAACTAGTTATGTAAGAAAGCCATTGAATGTTTGAAACTAGTTCTTCTTCTTCTTTTCGATCGCTGGTATCACACATGGAGAGCCGTTCTCAAGATGAAATCTGTGGTTTTCTGCAGTTCTTCCACAGGCCCATAGAGCTTTTCAAGAAAAGAGGTTGACATAGGCCAGATCTCTTCTCTCAGCAGCTGGTACGTACTGCAACATTGAAGTATTAGTCCAGTCAATATAGGCCACAAATATTTTAACCCGGAACAAATTGCAACACAATTGTTTTACCTCGCCCAGTGTATAGGGGGCCATCATGTACAACATATCAAAAGTCCTCCGAAATTCCAATAGGGGAACGGGTAAAATTTGCATAATTATTACCAGATTTGGGCCATTTCACCTGAAAAATCCATTTTTCTTTATTTCTTTAAAACCGGTATGTAATATATGCGTGACTGGGTATTTTTGGACTTTTTTAGCAATAAATGAATACGATTGACATATTCTCCACAAATTAAATGTATTGTGTTATGCCACTTGCATGAATTTACCTAATACCATCATTGATATTGATACAATACATATTATATTTTATTATGTCACGGTATTGTGTGTTTCTAAGCTAAGCTAAGATGAAATAGTATGGCATAGGTACCTGGTTTCTACTAATTTCATCTTGCATCAATTATCCAAGTCATCTTCCTCAATGATCGTTATTGAATTCGAGCACCTGAGACCCATACATTCTTCGCAGGCGGATGTGCAGCTGAGTCCATGTTTTCTACAGGTGCCTCTCTTTGATTCACAGCCAGTTTTGCAGCTGCATCTAAATGAATACAGTAAATCGTCAGGTGCTGCCAGCATTTGGTGGTTGAGAACTTTCCAGCCCCATTCTGTTGGATCCATATCTCCCGCATCTCCTCTCCAAACTTGAATTTGGTAGTACACGCGAAGACTGTGAAACTTTGCGGATGCGGGTGTTGGTGGTAAATCTCGTGCTTCAACAACATACTTGGAACTTTTTGCAACCTTCTCCCTGAATCGCTTGTACCGCAAAGCAACTAGACTATCCATTGAAGTGCCATTGTATAGAATAAGCATTGCCTTCTCACCTGCTTTTATCACGTCATCTTTATTCGCATTACTCATTGTAAATACTTCAGCAATTTGAGAGCGTTCTTTGCAGCACTGGATTTTGCTAAGGGATGCAGATTATCCAATTCCATAAAGCCTAGATGTTGAGTCACAGCCAAGGATAGCATGGATAAATAACAGCTGTGAGCACAAACAGAACCCGAGTTTTTCCTTTGCCATTTTGATATTCCACAGTCGGGGTTTCTTTGCATTTTGCTTTGGCTCTGGTCTGAAAAATAGCTGACAGCCATTCATATCAGTATGGTATAGAAGCAACACCAGTAGGTCGGTATCGTCTCCAACAAGAGCAGTATTTGTTGACTTTGAAGCCAAGATAGCCGTTTGCGTAATTAAGACATCAGCATCACCGATTGCCTTTATCGTTAAGCATCCAGCCTGTTCGAGAGATGAACTTAAGATTGATATGAACCGATGTTTGTTCTGCTTGTTACTAAGAAAATCAGGCATACTCAGAGTTACAACTCTTTGCGGAGTCAGTACAACAGTTGCGCCTGATCCACGAGTTCGCCTCTTATGTGTTACATCTTTTATGTCTGGGCCTTGGTCATAACCATCAAAAACTACTGTAGCCTTTCCATATTTGCTTATGCAATATTTTACATATCGTTGACAAACATTTGCAAATGTCGCTCCACGCTGCCATGGAACACGGTGTAATAGAGCTCCTCCATCAAGCACATAGTGGACAGAATCTGGAAGGACTGCTCTTCATTTTGAATTAATTTCAACAATGCATCAGCAAGCGCCGGCTTATTTGCTTCCCATGGAAGAGATGAATTATCAAAGAGTGCGGGCGGATGAGTGCACAACTCATACTCAAAATAAGATGCTGGATTCCCTTTTGATCCATTTGTAGCAACTAAACTGAGTCTTTGAAATAGGAGTTGTGGATCAATTTGTACACATTCATCATCAATCTTGAGAGATGTTTTGGATGCTAAGGTAATAGCTTGTCTCTTTCTCTGGAACGAAATGCTTGATACACATTGGCCACACATCGAATTAACAATTGATTCTCCAATATCTTTAGCATCGTCAACATTGACTGAATCATCTGCAGACAATCCACTAACAAGTCCTCTAAGAGAAGGGTCTGGTCCAAATGGATTCAGTTCACTAAGGATTTTGAGAATTGTGTAAGTATCATCCATATCACGCTTTATTCGAGATTGTGTGGAATCTTTGTGTTGCTCACTTGAATCACAGTTTACCCCAGAGAGCTCTTGCATTGCATTACACACATCTGCACATGCGGGCATAGACAACAACCAAACAAGACAATCTTGTAGCTACATACGCATTTTTGATAATGTCATCATAGAGCTCTCCAACTTTAACCGGACTTTTATTTAGGGAACTTTCAATAGTTGCATGTCCTGCAACATTGTCATCATTGTCAAACAATTCTTTTGAATGCATTGCAGCGGAATATTCTACTGTGTCAACTTCAGCATCTGCAATTGTAGGTAGTGGTAGGTCGTATGCATTTGCAATCAAGATTGTACTGAGAGAAGCAAAAACCATGAGGTGTCCTCGAACTGCTCGAGAAATTGCCTTTCCACTAAGAATGTGTTTGACAGCAGTCTCAGCGTGGACTACCTCTAGAATAGGCGCAAGACCGCTTCCTGCCATTAAGTGACCAATGCAGCCAAGGAAGCTCATCTCCATATGAAGACCTCCGAGTCTTAGAATAATTTGCTTTAATGGACTCCAGCTCGGCTCAATCTCTATGATAGTCATAGCTTTCCAAAATAAGGGCTGATCAAATGTAATCACGGGTGCAACATAGTATCGGTTTGCCTGTTCTCAAACATAAGTCAAAGTGGAACAGATGCAGGTCATGTTACTTGGCTCTAGATCTATCATCGGAAGGAAAATAACAGACGATTTACCTGGATAAACTCCTTGGTGAACAGTTTGCATCATGCCAGACCATGACTGTCTCCTTGAACGCAGACACAAAGAGAAATCCCAGAGGATGTCAATGTCAGCTGTTGGGTCTGTTTGTTCCATCGCAGTTAACTCCTTAAAGGTCAATGGGAAGTTCCTGGTATGCTGAGACTCAAAGTTCCTGATACAGATCTTGCCAACTTGCTTGATATCTTCAGATGTTACATTTATCCTTGGAATAAGTTTGCACGAAAGGTTTCCTGGTGTAACAGATGCAATGATTCCCATTCCATGAAATGTATTATGCCCATCTATTGTGCAAATATTGTGATCCACATTGTCGGCAACAAACTGAATGCACTCGCCTGATAATGGCTGTGGTAGATATCCACCATGAAGTGATGCACTGCGCTCAAACCTCTGTATCTCCGCGTATGAACATCCAAATTCGTGCTTGTACAAGGTGTCAACAATAAATCTAGATCCAAATTTATGGTGCATCTCACATGACAGCCCGAACTGTAAAGGTGCCAAAATAACTCTAGGACGAGTTCCTTGCATAATAGCCTGTCCAACTGATGCCTGTTTCATTTCTGTGTCTTTTCCAGTAAACAAAATCCGCAATAATTCCCGCAGTGTCTGTGGTAAATAATTCAATGCCTTTACTGGGTCGCTCATTTGCTCCCTTGATGGATAGCTTTCAGATGATGTGCATGAATCAATTAAATTAATATCGTGTCTAAGCAGTTTGGCAGCTGTCTGGATGATTAGCATGCTCTCTGATTTGGAATCCTTTCTCTTCTGTAACTAGAAGTCAGTCAAAATAGTAGATGCTTTAGAACGAAAGGTAACAACGTGTGGCTTACCATTCACAGTGCTAATAAATATTTCATCGCCATAATTATCTTTTATTTTATCCAGCATGTATTTTGTACTGTATGCTTTATTCTCTTTATCATCGAGATACTCTTGCATTTTATTAACGAGGTCGTGCAGGGTCAGCTGCTCATCATCATTATTTTCAAGAAATGCCATTGTCGCACTAAATGCTCTTACTCTGTCCAAGTCTTCTGGCCTTCCATGTTTTTGGGATGAGCAAGATGAGTGCAGCTGAGGGATAATTTTCATGGTTCGAAAATTTACGCTGCAGCTTTGATGGTATACTGCATTGACAACGCATAAATCCGGCGTGAAGGCAAGCCGCCCAGCTACAAGTTTGCCCCATTCGTCTTTTTTCTGCTCACAGGCCTCGGCGATACTACATTGAAAGTCATGAGTACTTACTGGATAAATATCATAGCCACGTTTCTTTCCATCTTGAATTTGTGCAGGGTATCCGCATAGCAAACAATGTTCACTAAAATTGAATGTTGGACTTTCTGAACGGAGTGTTCGCATGGGTGGCGGAGATTGTTCAATTTTCTCTGCGTCACGGGCAATCCGCTTGGGATCAATGAACTCCCGTCGACATTTTACATGAACCCTCTGTCCTACTTCAGCTATGACATCGCTTTCACGGGCTCTGCTAGCATTGTTAATACCGTCACAGCCTTTAACTCGAAGCTTAACAGTTTGTGAGACATTTTCTAGGCTCTGGTTACAAATAACGCATGGATCTAAATCCATGTCCATATTCTGATTGAATTGTATAGAAATGTATTCAAATTGTGAGATAAAAGTGAAAATTAAAATGCAATTTATTTTAGATACAATTTTAAAAGCGAAAAACAAAATTAAACTTACTTTAAATATAATTTTTTTAAATTACACCGGCCCTGTGCATACAACCATATTTAATCTGTGGTTTGGAGAATTTGTACAAGTGGTTCAAGGCAATATTGCCAATTGCTTACTGTCTTCCGTGACCATGAAATTCAGAGCTTAGACAACATTTCTACTTCGTTTATTTGCGGAATGAAGCAGGTAAGGAAAGTTTCATTATTCGGATAATGGCGGTAGCTAAATATGCGAATTTACCCACTTTCCCATCGAGGGATTTTGGAGGACTTTTGATATGTGACACCTGGCAGTCCCATGAATGCCGCAGAAAAGAAATAAATTATGTTGCAATTTGTTCTAGGTTAATTTGTAGTTTTACTGGACTATATGTGCTCTGTGGTCTGTTCTGCTTCTCCCCAAGGACAAGCGGGCAATGTCGTAAGGTGGAACCGCCTGTACATGTGTTGGTTTAGTCTGTTGTGTCCAGTTCTGAGACGAAAAATGGTCACTTGCTCTGGCCTCGAGAGATGATGGTAGGCATCTTCTGATTGAGGTGTTCTATAGAGGGACCTAATGATAGTCTTCATCTCTGTAAGGGTAACCATGTTTTCTGTCTGATTCTCTTCTTCACCCACCTTTGCCATCTTGTCTGCTTCCTCATTTCCTTGGACTCCACAGAGTGAGGGGATCCATTGCAGTGCTATCCGAACGCATTTGATCGTTTGTAGTGCTTCTTCAAGTTGTGGCAGCTTACCTTTGGTGATAGCCTCAAGGACGGAGCGGGCATCAGATAAAAAGACAATCTGTGCAATAGGGTCTGCTGTTCTGCTCATGGTATTAGCTGCATGAACCAGTGCTTCGACTTCAGCTCTGTAGTTTGTGCAGTGTTTGCCTGTCGGTATTGCAGCTGACTCATGTTGTCCATTTGGATACTGTATGTGCAGTCCGGCACCTCCGCTCCTAATTGCATCTGTGGCTGATCCATCTGTGTAGATCCTTATCCGTGTCTCCTGAGGGTACATTTCTTCCAGCATGGCTAGGGTCAGGGCCTTCTTGCTCACATCACTGTGTTCATATTTGGTTGTGAGATAAGGTACTGTGGTGCGAATAGCTATGCTCTCTAGTTTGTTTTCCCAGTGTGGAGGATCAAGGGTGTGGTTTGGGTCTTCTATTTCTGCTGGCAACATTTCTTGGTGTTTCCTTTGAAGTGCTTTTGTCTCTTTCACAACACTTGATCTTTTAAGTCTTCCTGGTGACAGCTGTGCTTGCCTGATCTTCATCGGGTGGTTATTGAACGATTTGAACCGTGCAGCTTAGATCAGTGCTTTGCATTCCCTTCCTTTGCTAAGTGGGCGAATGCCTGCTGTCTGCTCCATTTTTTCTATTGGTGTTGATCTCATTCCACCAGTGATGATGCGCAGTGCCTGGTTTTGTACTCTGTCGAGGTTCTGTTGATGAGATTTAGCTGCTGTCATCCATGAGCTGGATCCATACTCAAGGTGTGGTCGTACGGCACCTAGGTAGATGGTCTTGAGGATCCTTTCATTGGCACACCACTTTGTTCCTGCCAGCTTCCTCATGATGTTTAGCTTTCTTTTTGAAACTAGTTATGCAAGAAAGCTATTGCATGTTCTGAAACTAGTTATGCAAGAACGCTATTGAATGTTATGAAACTAGTTATGTAAGAAGGCTATTGCATGTTATGAAACTAGTTAAGCAAGAACGCTATTGAATGTTATGAAACTAGTTTTGCAAGAAAGCTATTGAATGTTCTGAAACTGGTTATGCAAGAAAACTATTGAATGTTATACAACTAATTATGCAAGAAAGCTATTGAATGTTCTGAAACTAGCTCTGCAAGAAAGATATTGAGTGCTATGCAACTAGTTATGCAAGAAAGCCGTTGAATGTTCTGAGACTTGTTATGCAAGAACGCTATTGGATGCTATACAACTAATTCACATGGAAGTTCTGTTGCCATTTGCAGCAACAACTGCCAATCGAATTAGTTCCAAAATATTTAACAGAATAGTATTTACATTGCACAACATTTGACGCTTTTAGCATATACGTTTCAAAAGGTTAATCCTGAAACAACGTGCCATATCGTCATACTGTAAATGATCACTTTACTAAGTAGGAACAACGTATAGAACACACATGCTACTAGAGAACCTATGTTGAAGTAACTCCGTGATGTCTGGCAATGAAAAAATAGTATACGGCCTCTTCTAACATGAGCATTGAAAATGGCTGGGCAAGTGGAGTTGATTTCTGCCAAAAACGAAAAGTAGTATCTTTGTTGATTGAGGAGTGACCTTGACATTGAAGTCAGATCACTTTGAAACCATCACCATTAGATGCGGCATACGTGATATAGTAAAGTGTTCCTGAAAGTCAAGGAAAGGCTCTGAAATATCAAATAACCAAAAATGTGCACAGAATAGCTGATTTCTAAAAAGCTCTTGGATCGATCAACTCTAAATGTGATACCAAATGAATTTGATATAGAATCTAGAATTTGACCAAATTTCAGGTGGATCAGAGAAAACTCTCGGTGACCTTTTTGAAAAAAATTGATTTCAACCTTTCAGAGTATGGGGGAGTTCCTTTCCGAAATAGGAACAATGGTAATGTTTACCAAGATTGGGTGCTTTGACAAAATGAAGTGCATTGAGACAGCTTCTCATATGCGCATTAGACTTGCATAATTAAAGGTGCATACATCAAAATGCTTGAAAATAGGATTGTTATAATTGTCTACTTTTAGAGGCTTAAATTATGTGGCTAGATGTAAGGAAACAAAATACATCTTTATATGATGATTACATTATGTATAAATTAGTATACATTTTTAGTTGTGAAATTTAATTATGGACGCGTGCCTCTAATTCAATTTCACAATTCTATTAATTTATACGTAATTTAATCATCGTATTTTAAGATTTATATCGTTTCCTTGGATTTAGCCACATACATTTCCTATGGGACCATTTTGCCCCCGAAAAGGTGGCTTGCTCGAGAACCCTTGGGCAACTCCAAAAGAGAAGCACCCTGCTTCTCCATTGGTACTAGAAGTTGAGAAAGTTGGGAGTTGCTCGAAAGGTAACTGTAGGAGATGCGGTGCAAAATTGTTACCGAGAATAAGAAAGTATAAAGACGGAATAAAGATCTGGTAAGATTATAATAATCCGCAATTGCATCTTAGATTAAACATAGTATGCACTTATTGTAAGCCGGGATTAAAATCTCTTACGCGACATTGTGCAGTCCTAGATATGTAAGCACCAACCATCATTGTAACAATGAAACGAGAAATCATGATTATCAAACCATGTGACTTTGATCTATTTAATTTATTTTGAATTAGAATATTTTTAATTTTTTTGGCAAATCCGAGAGATATTGTACACTTACAGACTCTCATATATCGCGTGAAAGCAGACATACTATACCTGTGTCTATCGCCTCGGGATTTGCCATGATCCAGAATGGTAGAGACACCCCGGCCACTATGGAAATACCGAGGGTTGCCTGGTTACGAGGTCTAGCCAAATCCACGTTATGGAAGTTTGCGAAAGAAGAGCCGCACAGTAGCGCGATACCAATGAATACAGGTCCAGCTAAAACCGGTTTTGGAATGCTGACCAGAACAGCGCCCACTTTGGAGAACAGTCCTACTAAGAGCATAATGAATCCGTACGACTTCCTACCTGTGTGGTGAGAACATGGTTATATATACTTTACGACTGCCTACCTATGTGGTGAGAACATGGTTATATAGACTTTACGACTGCCTACCTGTGTGGTGAGAACATGGTTATATAGACTTTACGACTGCCTACCTGTGTGGTGAGAACATGGTTATATAATACAGGTCTAGCAAATCACTAAACATTGAGAATAATGATGAGAAGCAGGAGGAGGAGGAGGAGGAGGAGAAGGAAGAGGAAGATGGGGGGGTGTGGAGGAGGAGGAGGAGGCGGAGGAGGAGGATGGGGAGGGCGAGGAGGAGGAGGAGGAGGAGGATGGGGAAGAGTAGGATGAGGAGGAGGAGGAGGCGGATGAGGAGAAGAATGAGGAGTAGAGGGATGGGGAGGAGGGGAGGAAGATGTGGGAGGAGGAGGATGGGGATGATGGGAGGATGGGGAGGAGGAGGAAGGCGAAGAAGATGCGCAGGTGGATGAGGTCTAGGAGGAGTTGGAGAAGTCGGAGGAGGAGGATGAGGAGGAGGTTGAGGAGGATGCTGAGGAGGAGGTTGAGTAGTAGTAGGAGTAGGAGGAGGAGGTTGAGGAGGTTGAGGAGGATGTGGAGGAGGAGGAGGAGGAGCAGGAAGAGAAGCAGTAGCAGCGGGAGGAGGAGGACATGACGATGATGGGGAGGAGGAGGAGGAGGAGGAGGAGGAGGAGGCGGTGGAGGAAGGGCAGCGGAGTAGTAGTGGAGGTGCACTGGAGGGGTAGTGGAGGGGCGGTCGTGGGGATAAATGCTACATACATCATAAATACAAGGAACTATTTTGTAAAATGTATTTCAATCTTTTTTGGAAGATCTCGGTTTACATACGTCATCTTTAGAAATCAAACTACGACATTGATAATATGTTTACACGCGTGGTCAATCGCTAGGCTTGTTAAGCGATACGGTACTTCCAGTTCTCTCTCTCTCTCTCTCTCTTTGCAACACAGTAAACATTACAAAGAGGACTTCTGTTTCTGTTACTGTTCTGGACACGCAAACGTAATCGGTAGATATAATAGAGGAGTCCATATCTTGCCATGTCCCGTCCATTTCTAGCTATGGCCGCTCAGGTTTAGCCATGGTCAACCTATGTCTAGCCATGTTCAACCCATTTCTAGGCATATCCCATATCTAGCTCTCTTCCTCCATTTTCTAAGCAAGTGCCGCCAATTTTTAGCAATGCCCCGTCGATGTATAGCCATGTCCCGCCCATTTCCTGCAATGTACCGCCCATTTTTAGACATGCCATTACTATTTCTATCTATGTGCCCCGCCCACCATTTTTATCTATGTCCTTCCCATTTTAGTCATTCCAGCCCATTTCTAGCAATATCCCGCCCATTTCTATTCATGTCCCGCCCATTGATATCCATGCCGCGCCCATTTTTAGCAATGCCCACCCATTTTTAGCCATGCCCAGCCCATGTTTAGCCATGCCCCTCCCATTTCTAGCTATGCCACGCCCCTTGTTAGCTATATACCGCTCATTGCTAGCTATGATCCACCCATCTCTAGCTATGTCCCGCCGCGTTCTAGCTAACCTGTCTCTATTTTGTGCAAGCTTCTGACTGGATTGTAATAGTTGGAACCTTGATTTCCCAGCTTCTATATTTCATCGTAACTCTTCAATATATTGCAACAGCACCACTAACTTGACATGGGGCCTTTACTGTATAAGGCAGTAAGATCTGCAATCCAAATTGGTTTCACAATCTTTAACAGGATACTTATTAAATGGAGCAATCCAGTTGTGTATCTGTATCCCGCCCATTTCTAGCTAAACCCCACCCATACTGTGACCATGTTTGGGTCGATCGATCCATGCACTCTCTGAATCTCAATTTCCAGACAACTATGCGGGTTAGCTTCTGATTATTTTGAAACTGACTTGACTGGGTGCCATTTCTGCCTATGCCAGCAACAGTGCCTAGTCAAATTAGTTCCAACATAGTCAACAGCATGTTTATTAAATAGTAAAGACATACAATTCGTAGACCAAGGCTCAGTCCGTCATAAATTAAGCATTTGTGATGAAACTACCCACGTCATTCATGACGTCATTGATTATTACGTTATCCTAGATGTCACGGAGTTGATTATGGCGTCATATGATGAATGGCGAAACTGAAAAGGTCCATTGGACATTAAGCAAGGAAATACGATTGAGATGCGTATTATCGTACGCCGTTTGATCGCGATGCCATGTGCCTCGGCTAACATGTGACTTATTTTGATTACAACCTCATATTCTTGAGTGACAGATCGGACCGATTGCTATAATATCTATTACAGCAATTACGTACCTTAGTAATACGTATGATTCCCACCATATTGCCATACGTGGTCGTTGCACATCCCATAGCACACGATGCTGCCAGTAACCCACCCACACCCTCGGTAAAAATACCACGGTTGATGACGTGTTGAGGCGGCTTCGGAAGGTTACAGGATAGCGCATATTGGTGGTAGGATCCGAAAGACTCCAATACCGTGGTCAGAATGGACACCAAGAAGACCAGAAAATATTCAAGATCAAAACTTATACCATACTGGCCTATCAAATAAAAAAGAAATAACATTAACTCAATCATTTATGTTGACATTATACATGTGCACTAGTGTGTATACACATTGCGATTTAAAACACAGACAAGTGTTGCAACTATTTAGCAGACTTCTCTTAATTCACCTTTCCTTAGTACCCACCCATCATATGACGTCATAATGAACTGCGTGATGTGTTGAATGACATAATAATGAATGACGTCATGAACGACGTCGATAAGTACGCCACAAACACATATTTGAAGACGGTCTATGCGTTGTTGTACAAATTGTTTGCTTTTACTTTTTTATAAACATTTTGTTGAATATTTTTTAACAAGTTTGACAGGGCGCTGTTGCTGCCATAGGCAGCAACAGCACCAAGTCAACTTAGTTACAAAATAGTCAACAGCTTCTCAGTATAGTTTTCAGGAAATTGATAGCTAGGGCACTTGGGGATCGATCAATCCCAAGACAGCGAGGTGTGGGTGGAGCTTAGCTAGTGATGGGCGGGGCATAGCTAAAAATGGAAAGGTCCATTCTCAACTTTCGAACAACTCCAAGAGTGAGATTTTATGAGAGTACCGAAGCCAAACCAGATGGGTGGGGCTGTGTGTGTGTGTGTGTGTGTGTGTGTGTGTGTGTGTGTGTGTGTGTGTGTGTGTGTGTGTGTGTGTGTGTATGTGTGTGTGTGTGTGTGTGTGTGTGTGTGTGTGTGTGTGTGTGTGTGTGTGTGTGTGTGTGTGTGTGTGTGTGTGTGTGAGGTGTTTGCGGTGCTCCTAGGAAAATGCTTTAAAAAATCTAGGTGCTCTGAAAAGTGCGATACCAGCCAAAATATTTTCATGGAATTTGCGAGGGGGCGATTCTTTTCAGTAACCATGAACATATATAATGAAATTCAAGTTGAAACAAATCCTTTAAAACTTAGAATCAGTTATCAGAAATTGCACAGACGATTCATATAAAATGTATGATATGATATTAGTAAAATCGCATATAGAACTAACTAGCTTGTTCTCTATGATATACTAGTACACTTGTTTGTGAAGATTGATGCGAAATTGCAATGAGGTTGAGAGACCATTTATCACGTAATCTATTATTTCTTATTGTCATGTCGATTCTGCGCAGATTCCTGCCGATTTCCATTAATATTTTGAGGCACACCTCTACGAAGGGGACGCAGGACAACGCAATGGCCATTTACCTCTTGCACAGTCCTCGCACTCCCTCCGCCCCCCCCCCCCCGCGCTCTTCTCTGCTCCCGTATCTAGTACCGTGCTTGCAGAATGTTAATGTCTGCACTAAAGTCATGGGACTTCATAAATGTTAATAAGCTGGGGTCACTCCACTTCCGCAAATGAAATTGTAGGATAAGAAATAAAGGAAGTATACAAATTTGCGAATAAACCAAACTTGCGTTTTCTTTGTTACCGAGTATGCGAGTAAGCCAACTTGCGTTTTCTTTGTTACCGAGTATGCGAGTAAGCCAAACTTGCGTTTTCTTTGTTACCGAGTATGTGAGTAAGCCAAACTTGCGTTTTCTTGCAAATATCTCTTTCGCGTCGCCATAGTTGTTTGTTTTGTGATTGTAAATTAGGGCACCGGATTATGTCTCGCATGTCGCGCGAAGTAAGTTGAAATCTGATTGTTGGACTGAAATGCGGTTGGAATGTTACATCACACAGCGGGGGAACAAAGGACTGCAGGAATGGCCACATACAGCGGAGCGATGTGAGTGGGTGTATGTTAGTACAATGTAACAGGCTCGACATCAGATTTGAATTTATGTTGCTCACCGGGGTATGGCACACGGAAGATTGGACTGTCTCTGATGTTTTGTCCATTGATATCTGTTCGTGCCTGGTACCCGATGTCATCTTGGTTGTCACTAAAGGCGCCCGCTGTAGTTAGGATGATGGAGAATACCCAGCCTATTACTACAGCTAACAAGACCTGTCAACAAGAGAACACATGATATAATAGTTAACCTGATACTTCCTATATCCATTCTAACTTCAACAACGAATTTATATCAAGTTAATTTCACAAATTAAATACTATTTTGTATACGTGTATTGAGATTGAGCTACAGCGATTTGATGGTTAAAAACTTGCACTTGCAGGCATAATTGATTTCATGAATTAGTTAAAGTGATTGGCGAGTAGTTCACGTGCGGTCGATGAACCCGGCCTGTCAGTCAAGTATATGACATCAAAATCAACGTGCAGTGAACGACGTAAATAGATCCGTCGTAAACATTGAATAGTCAGTCAGTTGTTCGAATCGTATCTCTACTATTTAATACAAAGGCTGTTGACTATTTTGGCAGCAACAGCACCCATTCAATTAGTTTCAACATATTCAACACGTTAGTCTATAACAGACCATTTTTCGCCATGTCCCGCCCATCTCTAGCTAAGCTCCACCCACACCTCGCTCGTTTTGGGATCGATCGATCTTTGAACCTCCTGACCAGCAATTTCCAGAAAACTGTACAGGTAAGCTGGTGAATATTTGAAATTAATTTAACTGGTTGCTGTTGCTGGCTATGGCAGGAACAGCGCCCCGTCTAATTAGTATCAAAATATTCAACAGCATTTTTATTAAATAGTAGAGACATACAATTCTTACAACGTGTCGGACGTTTCAGAGTTAAAGAATAGAATCATGTATGACGTAATGGTTATGACGTCATCATACACGCCGCTTAGCTAATTATGACGTCATATGAGGTCATTACTCTGGAAATGTCCATTAGCTTGAGTTTCTGATTCTGGGAATTTAGTATTCAAAGTATATAACTCGACCCCAACAAATGAAATGCACGGCTGGGGCATAGATTTAAATGGGTGGGGCATAGCTAATGTTCATTCATCAATTGTTAAAGTGGATTCATCAAATGCACATGACACGTGGATATAGACGCTGTTAACCTAACACGCATAGTCCGACTAGTACTCATACCTATACAGCCATACCATTTAAAAAAGATTTTGTTTCGTAATAATGAATGTGATAACGCGGCTAGGCTAGGCTACTCGGTCTACAAGAACATATGTGTGTAATGTTTGTCACATTTCTTTCGTATGCAATGTAATGCAATTTGTACATGCTTTAGACTAGATGGGGTGTGGGGATGGTCATATGCAGCGGTGCGCGCAATTGTGTCATTTGTAGATTCAATCTATCTTAAAGCTGTATGATTTACCGCGTATGCGGTTGACTTTGTCGGGCGAGGCTTTCACCCACATAATAAAAAGATTATACAGACATCCGGTTATAATTGCTTTGCTTTTTTACAAATGACTGAAATCGTGATTTGTGTGTGTTCAAGTGTCATTTTACTGAACAGGTCCCAATGTGCATTAGATACATGACATACTTGCGATTTGTATTACATGTTGGTGTATGCTGTTGATAATACACAACATAATTACACACAGTATAGAGCCACACCCCGTATTGATCGTATCACTGTGGGTGGCAGTAGTGCCGTCATCTGAGTGACCAGATTATTTAGCATTTGGTCCGTGAAATGCCAGTCAGCACCTCATTTACACATGAAACGCACATAATGTTTTGAAACAAATTTATCAGGAAGCTGTTAGAGGCAACCTCTTCCAGTCAAATTAGTATGTCAGGAGCCATAATGCAATTGGTGTACACGGTATGCTTGGATGAATTCCCAACATAGTTACATACAGAATCAATTCCTGCGGGACATAGAGGGTGGGTGGCCCTGGAACCTTGGGCTACACACTTATATCCACTACTGAACAATTATTTCAATATTATTACATGTAATGTCTATCTATGCACGCGCATATATATATATATATATATATATATATATATATATATATATATATATATCTGACATTCTGTTATCAATTATCACGTACCGGAAAAAGTTCGAAAACTGGGAACCTTGTCCAGGAGAATCCGTTTTTACGAGTCCAATGTGGAACCGGAATCGTAACCCAGTTGATGTACTGGGAGAAGAGGACGATTAGCGATATGGACCTGTGATAAATGATATAATTTAACTCTTTAACAGTACAAACACTAATCAAAATGTCAATGGATGTAACTCGAACCATTGCACATACACAGCCATGCAGATACATACACAATCATTAACACGCGAAACTCAAGAGAGCAAGCCATACACTATGTGTAGGCCGATGCGTTAAAAAGGGCTGTTGATTATTGGTTCCCGCACTAGATGCTATGTAACCAATATAGTTGTGAAAAGACAGGGAAATATGATGCCCCATCACTCAATAAATGGTTCTGTTCTGTCACTCTTGCATATGAAGTTAGAATCACTTGCAACCCTTGCTAGCTGATGTCACAATTAAAATGACGGAGCTCCCCACACACATGAAAAGGTCCGTCGCGAATCTGTACGAACGTCTTTTGGTAAATTTACGATTCAATAAAAGATTAAGTTGAATATTTTGACATGCCTGGCCTTTGAACGGAGCTTAGCCAGGATTGGACGAAACATAGCCAGAAATGGACGAAGCATAGCCAGAAATGGACGAAGCATAGCCAGGAATGGACGAAACATAGCCAGAAATAGACAACACATAGACAGCAATTGTTTACGCATAGTCAGGCATGGACGAATCATAGCCAGAGATGGGCGAATCGTAGCCTGAAATGGTATAAGCATAGCCAGAAATAGATGACGCATAGTTAGAAATGGACGAAGCATAGTTAGAAATGGACGAAGCATAGCCAGAAATGGACGAAGCATACTAGAAATGAACGAAGCATAGCTAGAAATGAACTAAGCATAGCTAGAAATGGACGAAGCATACTAGAAATGGACGAAGCATAGCTAGAAATGTACGAGGCATAGCTAGACATGAACGAAGCATAGCTAGAAACGACCGAAGCATAGCTAGAAATAGACGAAGCATAGCTAGAAATGAACGAAGCATAGCTAGAAATTGACTAAGCAGAGCTAGAAATGAACGCAGCATAGCTAGAAATGGACGTGACATAGGCAGACATGATATAAGCATAACCAGGAATGGACGAAGCATAGCCAGAAGTTGCATACGCATAGCCAGAAATTGACGAAGCATAGCTATAAGTGGACGAAGCAAAGCCAGAAATGGACGAAGCATAGCCAGAAATGGACGTTGAATACCCAGAAATGGACGACGCATAGCCAGAAATGGACGAAGCATAGCCAGAAATGGACGTTGAATACGCAGAAATGGACGAGGCATAGCCAGAAATGGACGAAGCATAGCCATAAA
The DNA here is from genome assembly GCA_034401795.1 of Chaetoderma sp. LZ-2023a. Taxonomy (NCBI): domain Eukaryota; kingdom Metazoa; phylum Mollusca; class Caudofoveata; order Chaetodermatida; family Chaetodermatidae; genus Chaetoderma; species Chaetoderma sp. LZ-2023a. The sequence goes on from CM067364.1 coordinate 83,394,524, forward strand.
TGGACGTTGAATACCCAGAAATGGACGAAGCATAGCCAGAAATGACGAAGCATAGCCAGAAATGAACGAAGCATAGCCAGAAATGGACGTTGAATACCCAGAAATGGACGAAGCATTGCCAGAAATGGACGAAGCATAGCCAGAAATTGACGAAGCATAGGCAGAAATTGACGAAGCATAGCCAGAAATGGACGAAGCATAGCCAGAAATGGACGTTAAATACCCAGAAATGGACGAAGCATAGCCAGAAATGGACGTTGAATACCAAGAAATGGACGAAGCATAGTCAGAAATGGACGTTGAATACCCAGAAATGGACGAAGCAAGGCCAGAAATGGACGAAGCATAGCCAGAAATGGACAAGGGATAGCCAGAAATGGACGTTGAATACCCAGAAATGGAGGAAGCATAGCCATAAATGGACGTTGAATACCCAGAAATGGGCCAACCATAGCCAGAAATGGACGTTGAATACCCAGAAATGGACGAACCACAGCCAGAAATGGACGAACCATAGCCAGAAATGGACGAAGCATAGCCAGAAATGGACGCGGCATAGCCAGAAATGGACGAAGAAGAGTCAGAAATGGGCGAAGCATAGACAGAAATGGACGTAACATAGCTCAAAATGGACGACGCATAGCCAAAAATGGACGAAGCATAGCCAGAAATAGATCCATCTTTTGGACAATTATTTACAAATGAATGGCGACCAAAACGGATATGTATATATTGATATTATACGGTACCATTCGAAACACCGACGTTATTACATCTGAACACATATCTAAAACTACATTTGCTTTGATTAAACAAATGTTCCTTGATTGCAACTTTACATTGTATCTGTTTATCTGTTTTATTGTTAAGTCGCAACGTTATCTTCTCACGATGCAGTTGCGAGCGCATTTCTTCTAGATTTCTTACGATACGACTATATTAGATAAAAAATAGTAAATTACCGAGTAAAATAGACTTACAGAAATGACACGCCCCAGTGTACTCTTGCGAAGTCTGAGATGATACCATGTACCCAAACAGCGATCAGAATAAAGATGGAACCGATTGTGATTGGTCTTATGCTCCTGACAAGCAGGCCCAGAACGCCAGACAAACCGATACTTATCTCAATCACTTGAGCAGCCATTAGGGATCCGGAAATCTGAAGGTAAAGCATGTGCTCTTATAGAGCAACGTCTTGCTAACTACATACATATAACATATACCCGTTAATGATATATACTTACTTACTAAAAGATGGACCCGGGCCAGAAAGGCCAGGGTCCGTCTTTTAGTAAGTGAGTGATCGTTCGGGTACCTGCCTTTCTTTGTTATGTTAATTGTATGGTTCGTATTTTAGCCGTGTACGTAACGATGCTAATGAAGCGATAGTCTAATTTTCTAGCTCATTGCGTAAGATTAATTTCTCTCTACCTTTTCCCACTCAATATCCCACGGCTGCTTCTGGCCATCGATTGTCGCGTTTGAAGTCCTATTGTGGATAGCTGTGCGAACAGAAAGTAAGACTTATTTGGAATTATGAATGAAGATAATGATATTATCCTATTAGCAGTACAGTAAAATGCAGCAGTAGTAGTAGTAGTAGTAGTAGTAGTAGTAGTAGTAGTAGTAGCAGTAGTAGTGGTAGTAGTAGTAGTAGTAGTAGTAGTAGTAGTAGTAGCGGTAGTTGTAGCAGTAGTAGTAGTAGTAGTAGTAGTAGTAGTAGTAGTAGTAGTAGTAGTAGTAGTAGTAGTAGTAGTAGTAGTAGTAGTAGTAGTAGTAGTAGTAGTAGTAGTAGTAGTAGTAGTAGTAGTAGTAATCGAAGTGAACGCACGCGTTTATTTAGCTCTGCAATTGCTGCCCGAATTTGCTAGTTTCTAGCGCGATTTTGTAGATACATTGTATACATATATTTCGTATTAGTGTTTCCTTTCAAACTTTATGTTTAATTTGTAAATTCTTGTCTTGGTTGGAGCGCATTTTGTGTCTCCATTTTCTAAAGGCATTCCTCTTAGCTGGCGGTTTCCGCCATTTAGTAGGGCTCCTCTTACTGTGGTCAATGCAATACATTTCTCGCTGCGCCAGTCTGCTATTTCTATAGTTCGTAGGCTAGCGCATTATATTTGGCAAGATCGCGTGAGTGAGTGGATTTAATTCCTTTGTCATTTGTAAGCACAAGCCTAGTTCTTTAACTATATACATCCTTATAGTCAGTTGGCTGTCCCCGGTCAACTCGAACAGACTAACAAATATATGAGTGTAATATGTTAGTATGCATTAGGAAACTACTTTAATCGGTTAGGTGTTAGTGAACCACTTAGAAAGTGGTTCAAACTAACAAATATACGACTGTACTCTCTATTCGTATATTTGTTGGTAGACGTCAGGGTTTCAAAAGGGGACACTATTTATTTAGTGTTTAGCTCTTTCCCCGACGTCTTGGTGTTATATATTTGTATTATATATTGTAGTAGTATGGGGTTCCTCTTTTTATAAAACACCATGGCAACCTCATATAAGCGTACCCTGGGTCTTAAAATCACGACACAGTCTTGGGGTGTTTCGGCAATTGAGGTGTATCATGGGTTGAAGGATGTAGTTGGGGCAGGGCCACGGGTCCTTCAAGGTCTCGTTAATGTTTCCAAATCTGTATGGAATGTCACCGTAGTTAATGAAAGTGTGAAGGAAAAGTTGCTCGACGAGGTCCTTGTCGTGAAGGGTGAGGTGTGTAATGTGGAGGAAATAGATTCTGATCGTCTATTAGTCAAGATGAAGGTTCCATTAGAGATCCCAGATGAACGGGTTATCACTGAATTGATCAAGTATGGCAAAGTGGACAAAGTAGAACACGAGACCTATCCATTTGATCGAACCTTAGAAAATGGCATCAGAAGAATTTGGTTTGAAAAGGTAGAACAACCTCTCCCAAGCAAGGTCACCATAGATGGTCGATTTATCGTGCCATTATGGTACAGGGGGCAAATCAAAGAGTGTAGAATCTGCTTAAGCACAGAACATCTTGCAACAGATTGCCCTAACAAAAACAAATGTCTAGTTTGTGGATCATCTGATCATTTTAAGTGGCGATGCCCGCAGAACAAATATGTCAAAAAGGGTGCTGATAAAAGTGCAGAGCAAGTTGTCTCTAAAGAGAATGTCATAGAACCGGTAGCTGCTGAGATTGTAGCTGAAATCCATCCTAATGGGAAGCACGTTGCTAAGGAAAATGTCATCGAACCAGTAGTTGCTGAGATTGTAGCTGAAGTCCATGTTAATGAGAAGCATGGGGAAAAAACTAAGAATCCAATCGCTGTAGTTGCAGGCGATGAAATAGAGGTTCTAGATGAGGGGCTAATTCTTACTCAAGTCAATCCAAGTTTGATGACAGAGAGGCTAATTCCACACAAGTTGATGATGATGATCAATACCCTCTGGAAGAGAGTTTTAATTTAGGACAAGTAAAATTCAGGTCGCAAGATACTGAAACTAACTTTGATTTTCCACTGAGTACACTCAATCTAGACGATTTAAATAATATAGAGAAAGTAATTGGTGTCTCGGATCGATTGAGTGGAACAAAGCGACAGAAAGATGGAGAGAGTTCTGAATCAGAAATAGAGGAAAGTGATATAGAAGACGATAATATGTCAGTCGCTGAATCTGATATATCCATTCAAACACAGAGTTCTAAATCACCTGATGAAATTGTCATGTACAGGTCAGAGGCAGGAGAGGTGTTAGTTCCATATGTGACGGCAAATGGTGTTAAATATAGGCATCTGCGTCATGATTCAGATATATTAAAATATAAGCATTTGGAAAAAGTTGAGCTAAGTAATGCAGCGTGTGTGAGTAAAATAGGTAAATGGTCTAAGAGAGGGTCGACAAAAACAAAATCTAGTTAGCTTAATAATGGCGGTTTTACACAGCATTTTATTACCTTTTATCCTAATTTGCACACTCAATTGTAGAGGCTTAAATAGTGACATAAAGCAACGTCACTTACTAGAGACTCTGAAAAATGGGCAGATTGACATTGCTTTGATACAGGAAACACAAATTCAGAAGTCAGAATTATACGATAATTTAGAAAAGATTTCTGGATCCAGAATATTTTATTCGTTATCTCAAGATAATAGTGCAGGCGTAGCAATTGTTATACTCCCTCGTTGTTCAGCCTATGTAAATATAATCTCTTCAGTATCAGGTGCAGATGGTCGCTGGGTGAGAGTCACGCTAGATATATAACAAACACGTATCGCGTTGCTGTGTATATATGCACCTACATCTCATCAACTACGTCGTAATTTTTTTAAGGAGATGTCTAAAACAGCACTAGATAACATCACTGAAAACTTAGTAATGGGTGGTGACTTTAATTGTGTCTTAGACAAAGAAAATGACAGGAATGCAACTTCAACTTATACTGATACATCACATAGACTCTTAAAAAAGAAATATGTGATAATGAAAATTTACTAGACACCTATAGAATATCAAAACCTCATGGTAAAGATCTTACATGTTTTTCGGTAGATGGTAAAGTTGGTTCAAGGATCGACAGAATTTATGTGAATAGTTTGTTAACAGGGTACTGGAGAGATGTTAATATTAAGCCAGTTGCATTCTCCGATCATAACATGGTTTATGTAACCTTTGCCAATGCTGACTGGGTAACAAAAGGGGTCGGGTTTTGGAAATTAAACACAACACTGTTGGGAGAAGAATTTTATAAGAATAATATAGAGAGTTGTTGGCAACATTGAATTAATAGGAAAGCATCATATAAGAGCACATTGCAATGGTGGGAGGATGTTAAACTGGATTTAAAGTATGTTTCCCGAAAGTATGCTATTAGAAAAGCACAGGAAATACGCAAACGCAAGAAAACACTTCATCGATCAGTGATGAAAATTATTGCTAAAGTAAATAATGGTGAAGAGAATTATTATGAATTACTGGTTAAAATTAAAAGTAAAATAAGAGATATAGAACAATATGAGTTTGAGGGTGCACAAATTAGAGCAAGAGCCCAGATGCACGCAGAAGGGGAAAAGCCAACCCGATATTTTTGCGCATTAGAAAAAGCACGGGCAATAGATAAGGTGATGTGCTCATTAAACATGCCTGATGGTTCAACCGTCTTTACCAACAATGAAATGAGTACTATTGTATGCAATTACTATGAGTCATTGTACAACTCAGAGGGAATTGATGAAGATGCAAAATTGGATTTGTTAGCAAATATAGACAAAAAGGTGTCAGACACAGGCAGTGAATTTTGTGATCAACCCTTAACACTAGAAGATTTAACTAAATCCCTTAAAGGTATGAAACTAGAAAAATCACCGGGGTGTGATGGCCTTCCAGTTGAATTTTACCAAACGTTTTGGCACCTTGTAGGTCCAATAATGGAAGAATTAGGCACTAACATTTTTTAGAAAGGCCATTTGCCACCAACTATGGCTAGGGCATACGTGAGGCTAATATATAAAGGAAATGACAGACGTCTAATTCAGAACTACAGACCAATTTCTCTACTATGTGTAGACTACAAAATAATATCCAGAGCACTAACATTGAAACTAGGTAGTGTTTTAGGAGAATTCATTGGAACAGAGCAGACATGTGCTGTACCCAGGAGGACAATGCTAACCAATACCATGGTAATAAGAGACCTTATACAATTGGTTGAGAAGGATAGCATCCCTTCAGCTGTGATTGCCTTGGACAATGAAAAGGCATTTGACCGTGTGGAATGGGATTTTTTTTTTAATTCTTTGCAATCGTGTGGGTTAGGCTCAAACTTTATTAAATGGGTAAAGATTTTATATACGGATATCAAGAGTAGCTATTTAGTGAACAATCAATTATCCAGATAAATTGTCTTAGAACGTGGGGTTCGACAGGGGTGTTCCCTATCGCCATTATTATTTGTTATTGTGATGGAATCACTTGGCATTGCATTGAGGCAAAATAATAACTTTCAAGGCATATGTATTCGTGGCATAGAAAGACCACTTAAGCTGTCACAATATGCTGATGACACAACTGTGTTTACCAGCTCAAACACTGAGTTTGCAATTTTAAACCACGTACTAGAAAAGTTCCAAAATGCATCTGGTTTGAAAATCAATAAAGGAAAATCCAAAGGATTATTTCTGGGGCCATGGAAAGAGCGGAATGACCAGCAACTTGAAATCAATTGGTCCAATGATACCATTAAGATTTTAGGCATCTATTTTGGCAGGAAACCGACTACAATACAAAATTGGAATGAACGAGTATCTAAGCTTAAGAGAATATTAGCAAATTGGAAGCGTCGTCGTCTTTCAATCTTTGGTAGAGTGTGTGTTGTCAACAACTTGGCATTATCTGGGCTATGGTATACAGCATCTGTTGTACACATGCCAAAACATGTAGAAAAGGAGGTTAATGAGTTGATATTGTCATTCATATGGGAAGAAAATAATCATTTAGTTTCCCATTGTGTTCTCAGTAATGCTAAGTTAGAAGGAGGACTTGATTTAATTGATATTAAAGTGAAATGTGTTTCTTTAAGGTTAACATTTTTGGATGATCTTATCACATCAGATGAGACGTGGGCATGTGTTTCACGAGCTCTCATGGAGAGAATTGTAGAACCATTTCTGGCGGAGCATGTTTTTACCTCAAAGAAGCCACCTCCGAATAGCCAAATGATACCAGATGTGTTTAAAGATCAAGTTAAGGAGTTATAAATATTTGACAGATACATGCCTCCACCTACGTCCTGGAAGGAAGTACTAGAACAGCAATTGTGGGGCAATAGTAATATATGTTATAACAATGCAGTACTTTATCTACCGTCCTTTGCAAAATATGGCATTCAACATTTATCGGATATGATACACCCTCAAACACGTAGATGGATTTCAATGCAAGACGTAGCTAGAAAAACACATATGAGGCATATAGATGTCCAGCGGTTGCTAAATAAAATAAAACATGCTGTACCAATTGAATGGTTTCGTCTGCCAAATGTAAATAATAATAGTTTGACTCCACAACCCGCATTAGTTCTTGATGATGAGATGTTAAAATACAAGATGAGATCCAAGGAATGGTACCATATTATGAGACGAAAACAAGTAACACCTCCCATAGCAATTAGGAGATGGGATGACTCAAGCTATAAACCATCCAGTTGGAAAAATGTATGGAAAATCTTACATTCTCCATACATACCAAATATGGCTCGTGCTTTATTGTGGCGATTACTACATCGACGGCTATGGGTGGGACACTTGACATACAAGTGCAATATTACGACTTCTGATAGGTGTTACTTATGTCAAACAGACGAGGAAATAATCGAGCATGTATTTGCGGAATGTCCAATATCGTCACAATCTTTGGATTATATCAGCCAAATCCTGGCAAAATTTGGAGCGAAGCCCATTGTTCTAGACACGCATGTAGTCTTATTTAGAGAATTTGGAGCAAGCGGTGTAAATATAATAAAGTCTGAAAGGACTATTTTAATAACAATACTAACCATAGGTGTTTGGGCCATTTGGAAACATCGGTGTGCACAGACGAAAAATCCATCTATGGGCAATCACAATAGAGCAATAAGGGCAATATTTCGTTCATTGCTGCTGAATCATATTCCTTGCGAATATTTTAGATTAAAGCAGCATGGTAAAGAAAAAGTAGTCAAGGACATATGGTGCAAAACAAACATAGTTTCAATAGAGTTGGGAGCTGTACAAATAAATGAGCCTGCACTAGCTTAAATCATTTAATTACTACAGCTGATTTATCTGTGTCTTTTAATTAATCTGTGTCATGTAATTCATTTTAGTCTGCACTTTGATATTGTTATGTTTAATAATTCATGTTAACAAATAAACAGACTGGGGTAATTTAATAATCAATCGATAAAGTAAGTTGCCATTGAATTATAAAATTGTCCCAGGTAATTTTAGGAATTTGCACAGAGTTTTATAGGGTTATTTGTTCCCGGGTAATTTACAAAACCTTACAACAAAGTAAATCAAAAATGGAAACAAGAGCGCCATCTATTTCCATCTATTTTTCTGTAATTTTCCTGCTGACTATATATGTTATGCTACCCAAATGCTACTACGTCCGCTGATCTTTAAAGACTCAGCCCACTGGCGTCAATGATTGACTTATTTGTCATTGATTGACGAGGCACTTTTCATTTGTTGGATAGTTGCACTCGCCACACGGGTCTACTACCACACATGGATTGAATGGTAATTTACAAAACCTTACAATAAAGTAAATTGAAAATGGAAACAAGAGCGCCATCTATTTCCATCTATTTTTCTGTAATTTGCCTGCTGACTATATGTATTATATTACCCAAATGCTACTACGCCCGCTGATCTTTAGAGAATCAGCCCACTGGCGTCAATGATTGACTTATTTGTCATAGATTGACGAGGCACTTTTCATTTGTTGGATAGTTGCACTCGCCACACGGGTCTACTACTACACCTGGGTTGAATAGTAATGCCTTTGTTAAGTTTTGTTTTGCTATCGGAGCTTTATCAGCCTATTGTTTTGTATCTATACTTTTTAAGCCATATGTATTTATAGATTGTATTAATGCTCATTATTTATCATTGTTTTGGTGTAATATTAATCAAGATTACTAGTTCACCACGGTTTTTTCTGGGTGTTTGCAAGCCTTTTTAAAGGAGTTCCTCCGTGAAGTGTGTCCGACTGCGTCAGCGTCGGTTTTTCAAAAAAAAAGAAAAAAAAGTACTAGTAGTAGGTGTAGTAGTAGAAGTAGTAGTAGTAGTAGTAGTAGTAGTAGTAGTAGTAGTAGTAGAAGTAGTAGTAGTAGTAGTAGTAGTAGTAGTAGTAGTAGTAGTAGTTGCAGCAGTAGTAGTAGTAGTAGTAGTAGTAGTAGTAGTAGTAGTAGTAGTAGTAGTTGCAGCAGCAGTAGTAGTAGTAGTAGTAGTAGTAGTAGTAGTAGTAGTAGTAGTAGTAGTAGTAGTAGTAGTAGTAGTAAGTAGTAGTAAGTAGTAGTAGTAGTAATAGTCAATCATAGCACATGCTTTCTTTTGGCTCTGCTAATTACGTCGATTTTAGACGGTTTCTACTACTCACCCATGCTTATTTTGTGTCCTGTTGTTGTATAAGTGTATATACGTTAGTTTAGTTATATTTAATTTTGCAAGTTTTGTTGTGGGAGGTCGTTTTTTGCGACGAAAGTTTTCAGGCTGCAGTAATGTATTTATCACTGCTGTGGCCATTTCACCCGGCCTCCTCTGTTGTGTATTGCTTTTTCTGTCCTATTGTTGTTGAGATTTTTCCCATTTCACGGTCCGTTATACTAGCGCTTTTATTGTTGGCTGACTTTATATTCTGGCTGTCCGTGCTGGATTTTCAGTCGTGGAGAGAGTCGCTACATTCTCGGCTTACTGTTGAGCTAGAGCGCCGCTGTGTTATCGCCCTATGCGTTAAAGCATATCTAGCAAATATAAAGAGGAATTGAGCCTTAGGGTGACGACTGGCGGGTGAAGTGTGGGGGCCATTGACCTTTATCATGGCCTGAAAGAGGTTGTTGGTTCGGGTCCCAAAAATTAAAGGGCCTGATTAATATAAGCAGGTCAGTGTGGCATGTTACGGTATGCAATGAGGGAATTAAAGAAAAATTATTGTAGTATTGAATTAATTGTCAATGGAGAAGTCTGTAAGGTACAGGAAATAGATTCAGATAAACTGCCAATTAAAGTGAAGGCGCCATTAGAAATACCTAATGAACGAATTAGCGCAGAAATGGCCAAATATGGTCTAGTAGTTTCAATAGAGAATGAGACGTACCAATTTGACAGATCTCTAGAAAATGGAGTTAGACGAGTGTGGATGAAGGATATTTCAAAACCTCTTCCAAGTACGCTCTCAATTGACAATACATTTGTTCTGCCGTTATGGTACAGGGGCCAGATCAAGCCATGTCGCATTTGTATCAGTACCGACCACCTAGCTAGCGCATGTCCACATAAGGACAAATGCTTAATTTGTGGGTCAACAGATCATTATAAATGGCGATGTAAGGAAGCAACAGAGAATCAACCTCGAAGTGCATCAGAACCAAAGAATCACCAGGATCCTGAACCGGCTGCTGTAGCTGCCGTTTACAAAACGGCTACTGCAGCTGATGTTCATAAACCAGATAATCCTGTGGTAGTAGACATGGCAGATTCTATTGAGGTATTGAGCGAGAACGTGGCACAAACTCCTGCACCAATGGCTAAGGATGTTAGTTTAACATCCGAGTCAGAAAGTCTACAACTAGGGCAAACAAGATTCAGATCACAGTCCACTGAAAGCGCTGATAATTCAATACTAGATCAGGCCTCTCTGACTGTTACCTTGAAAGGTGTGGAAGGTAAAACAGATATTGCTGTTGGAGCCAGCAAAGACTTAACACGCTCCAGTTCCAGCATTCCTCGCAAGACAGAAAGTAGTCTTAAGCGACAAAAAGATGACTCAAGTTCAGATTCTGATGTTGAAGAAGACCATGTTCATGATATGTCATATGATTATGATGATAGCGTATCTGTTGCTGATTCGGATATATATATGTCAGTACACAGAGTTCTCAAAATGCGGAAATGGTTATGTACCGCTCAGAAACAGGGCAGGTATTGATCCCTTACATAACAAAGAAGGGTGTGCGCTATCGTCAGTTACGCAATGATTCTGATGTATCAAAATATCAGTATCTGACAGTAATTGAATTAAACACCTCAGAATTCAATGAAAAGATTGGTAAATGGGCGAAAAAGAACTTGAGTAAGAAAAACAAATCAAATTAAAATATGTCAGTTTTAAATTTATGTTTTAAAATATTTTTAATGTTAATTTGCACATTAAATTGCACAGGTTTAAATGACGAAATAAAACAACATGTAGTATTAGATGAATTAAAGGCAAAAAAAGTTTACATTATTATGCTGCAGGAGACACAATTACAAGATATAGAGGTTATTGAATGGTTCAGGTGTTTGACGAATGGAGAACTCTATTACTCTGTTGCCAATGAACCGAGTCAAGGTGTTGCAATTTTGTTTCTCCCAAAATGCCTCAGCTGGATAAATATCATTTCCTCTTCATCCGATAACAATGGGCGGTGGGTTAAAGTTGTAATCGACATAGAAGGGTCAAGTTACAATTTAGTTTCAGTCTATGCACCGGCGTTGCATTCTGAAAGATGTACATTCTTGTCCAGTATATCACCCATTTTTAATGATAATGCTGACAATATTATCCTGGGTGGTGATTTTAACTGTGTTATGGATGGGACGCGAGGCAGAAGTTCACTTTCTAGCTATGGTGACACATCGCATGGCAGACTTAAAGCTATATGTGATGCAGAACATTTACTGGATAGTTATCGAATTTTAAATCCAGAGGGTCGTCATTTCACATGGCATTCAAATAACGGCCGACTCGCCTCTAGAATAGATCGAATTTATATTCAAAGAACATTGAAAGGAAATCTGGTAAATGCTGGTATGTATCCCATTACGTTCTCTGACCATGACATGTTTTACATCACGCTGGATAATGCCGACTGGGTTAAAGGCCGTAGTGCACGCACGCACACACGCACGTACGCACGCACGTACACACGCAAGCACGAACGCACGCACACACGCAATCACGCAAGCAAACACCGACGCGCGTATGCACGCACTACTACTACTACTACTACTACTACTACTACTACTACTACTACTACTACTACTACTACTACTACTACTACTACTACTACAACAACTACTACTACTACTACTACTACTACTCCTACCACTACTACTACTACTACTACTCTACTACTACTACTACTACTACTACTACTACTACTACTACTACTACTACTACTACTAGTACTACTACTACTACTACTACTACTACTACTACTACTACTACTACTACTACTACTAGGGCAGAGGTATATCATAAATGTTAAGGTTAAAAATATTCACTAAATTAAAAAATTTGCAATATTCATAAGTTTCCTCGACTCTCACCTAAGTTAATTTCAGATAACACTCCAACTAAATTCATGTGAGATTATTTTTATTACTTCTTTATCAATTCGGCAATTCTGTCAGTTTTCTGCGGTGGTGGAAAACCACTGTCCTTAATTTTAGTTAGGATGCTATGCTATTTTTAAATCTGTGACGCTGGCCCTCGTCCAGCAGCTGTTGATCGATCCATCTGTTTTATTATTAACCGCTCCTTCCTTCTAGATGGATCGACACCTATATTTTTTTAATTGGCAATTTCTTTTGCTACCTTTAGCAGTAGCACGTCAATGCCTGTGTGTTTTCATGGTGTGCAGATTTTTAAAAGAGTAGATTTTTAGATAGGAATTTTAATTAAAAGATAATATTTTTAATTAAATAAGCATGTTTTTATAAACGGGGGAGAGTGTGGTGCTGGCGGTATCCCGCAATTCCGCAGTTCGGGTTTCGCGGCTGCCGGGCTAGCTGATTCCCGCCGTTTCTACGGACGCCCGGCAGTCGTACCTTGGAACCTGAACCGTGCATATCTGCCGCTTGTTCCACTGGCCGATTCAAGACCTCTGTTGGGTGAGTAACGTTTTATACGTAGTTAAGTTACTACAAATGGTGCGTGCATGTGGATGGATGGATGGATGGATGGTTGGATGGATGGACAGGTGGTTGGATGGTTAGATCGTTGGATGGTTGGATGGATGGATGGTTCGATAGATGATGGAAGTTTGGAAGGGCAGAATGTGGGAGTGAGTGAGGGTAGATGAATGAATGAATGAATGAATGAATGAATGAATGAATGAATGAATGAATGAATGAATGAATGAATTAACAAGCGAATGAACGAACGAACAAACTGATGGACGGACGGACCGACAGGTCAACGCACGAACGAACGAAAGGATGGACGAACGAACGAACAAATGAATGATTGAACGAAGGAACGAACATGGATGGACGAACGGACAAATAGACGGATGAACAAATGAACAAAAGAACGAACGGACGAAACGAATGAATGGACGAACGAACAAATGAACAGACGGATGGACGGACATACATACGGAAGAACGAGCAAATGAACAACATAACAAACGAAAGAATGAATACACGAACGGTCGAACGAACGAATGGACGGATGGGCGGATGGACGAATGGACAGATGGATGAAAGAACAAACGAAAGAACGAAAGGACGAATACATTAGCGGACAAACGAACGAACGAACGAACGAACGAACGTACGAACGTACGAACGTACGAACGAACGAAAGAATGAACGAACGAACGAATGAACGAACGAATGAACACACGCATGAACGAACGAACGAATGTGTTATTAGTATATTTACCATCGTTGCTGACATCATCAGAATTGCCGTTACACCCCCAGCGTGGATCAGTAGATGCCATCACATATGGCAAGATAAACAATATGGAGGGTCCATGAAAGATAGGCATCCTAGGATTGATTAAACAAAAAACTTTTTGTGACTGAGACTGATCTGTCAGTATTATAAAGAATTTAGTCGACAGGCAGACATATTAACAGGCAGCCTTAGCAACCGACCAATCGACACACCGAAATGATGTAAATATTTATACTTATGCAATTTGGATACTAGAGCTATTTGAGAACATATTTTTCAAGACATTTGCGTGGCGCTCGTCCGCACTTCTTCCGCCTGGTCACAGAGAAATCAATGTCTACCAATGCCCGCCCATTTGAGGATAAGCTGCGCACCGCCCACTTTGTAGGTGCGTTTGAATTGAGTTTAGCACGTTCCGACCTGACTTCCCAGAAAACTTATTTCCAGATACCTATTCAGCTGTTAACTATTTTGAAACTATTTTAGCTGAGAGCTATTACTGTGTATGTCGGAGCAACTCAAAACCAGAAATGGACGAATCGTAGCCTGAACTCTAATTACAACAGAGTGCGTGTTAAATGAAGGAATCCAGTTTTAGCTATTCCCGCCCATCTCTAGCTAAACTCCACCCACGCGTTTCCCGTGTTGGGATCAATCGATCGTTGCACTATTTGAATCTTAATTTCCAGAAAACTATACAGGTAAGCTGTTGAATATTTTGAAACGAATTTGAGGGGGTACTGTATCCGCCTATGCCATCAACACCGCCCAGTCATATTAGTTTCAAAATATTCAACAGCATGCTTATTAAACAGTAAAGACATACAATTCACACACCACACCGGACTATTAACCGTTACAGACAAACTAAATCGAGTCATTCATGACGTAATTGATTATGACGTCATCCTACACGTCACGTAGTTGATTATGACGTATTATTATTAACTGAGAAAATAGATTCCTACATTGTAATTCAGCACAGATATAGAATGTCGACGGTTATTGTCAGAACTCTGCCGCCTTTGTGTCAGGCAAACATAATTTCGTTGTGACGTCAGCTAACACGTAACGTATCTTGAGTGTCAGGTCAGATCGCTCTATGTCGTCACGTGGCGAAGGTACAACCTGCTCTATTGACATTAGGAACATGGCTAGGTGACAGTGAGTTAAGGATATAAAGGAAGATGTCGCATGGACGTGGCACAATGACGTCTTTCTACACGCTTATAAAGGACACAGCACGAAAGGTAAAGAGAAAATCTCACAGACCGGTTTTAAGGGAAAATAGTCCAGCAGTTAATAACATGTGACAGCGTGGAAACATGTTTTAGCCTAAAACAAACCACTGAGCTTCAGAATGGCAGGAAAATAAAATTATTACGTGCTACATAGCTACAAGATGTGTAATACGTCGTCACTCTCTGTAAAAGTCAGCCAGCGAAGATGGCCCGTGTTTGGACATGTGCTAAGGATGCCAGAAGCGACACCAGCGCAGAGAGCCTTGGAATTCGCCCTACTCGGAGGAAGCAAATACAAAGCCATCAGAGGACGTCATTACATAAATCCGCTAAGTGTGCTACGAGGTGACCTCAAGAAAGCAGGACTCGGTACACTCAAGTCAAGAATAGTCCTGAGGAAGCTAAGAATTTCGGCTGAGGACAAGACATAGTGGGTAAAAGCGAAGAAGGACTGATTGCAGCCGTACGGTGCTTCTACTACTGCAGACGCAGAATACAGTACTCATACATACAAGGCTACATAAATGAACACTACAAGTGCACTGATGCTAAGACTACAAGGCTACATATGCTAACACTACGAGGCTACATACGCTAACACTACAAGGACACATAAGCTAATACTACAAGGCTACAGACGCTAACGCTACAAGGCTACATAAGCTAGCACTACGAGGCTGCAGACGCTAACACTACAAGGCTACTGTACACTTGTAGATTTAGCTTCGGCAGTCTTGTAGTGTTAGTTCATGTAACTTTGTAGTGTTATTTTGTGTAGGTTTGTAGTTTTAGCTTCCTTGGCCTTGTAGTGCTTGGACTGCGGGTACCGTGAGCAGTTAGGCTTTGTTTTTCCGTCTGTATCAGAAGTGTAACACAATTCGTATTGCTTGGTGGGTTAAAGTTCCTTGTTGGCGCCTCATTGAATATATGTATTAGGAACTATGTCTAGTTTGATTTGGCAATCCACATTAACCATGCTTTTCACGCGAGACATTGCACGTTTCAAGATTTCTGGTTATAAATTTAACACTGAAACTTACAAAAATAGCTTTTTGTTGTCCCGACAATGACTATTTCCCTTATACACTGCTGAGGTTACTTTGGCCGGCTTAAACATTAAAAGGTCAAAATATAAAAATTACCTTAAATCCGTATCCATGTTCACGACCAGAGAAGTTTATCTTTGAAAGTGTGTCACTGGAATGACTAGCTCAGTAACAGAGCAAATCATTCCTGCAATAAATTATGAAAACAGTCTGCCCTTGTTCTTCAAATTAACATTCGTAAGGCCACTGCGAATGCTGTTTTTAGAAAGCGTGCCCATTAAATATTTAAGCTGACACAAACGGTGATAACACATCCTCAATGCACGAGGTTTCAGCTTACCTGGCGCCAAGCCCTGTCTGCATCATCGATGTCAGACCTGACATGACACAAATTGTGGAGAACAGCCGTGATTTGAAGGCGTAATCAGCGCAGATTAACTCACCAATCAACAATGCCATTAAGACACAGTAGCATATGTTCACGATCACAATCTGTAAACATCAAGCATCTTCATTTTGAAGTAACCTGTGAAATGGTGTGTCACATGTAAAAGTAACCATATTAGCTTAGATACATGTGGTCGGATGCACCGTATAGAGGACCCGGCCGGTCACTCGAGTAGCTCACATCATAATACAAAAGGCACGTGTTAGCTGGTGTTACAATCAGAATGATGTATATCACCGTCACAAGAATCGAAAAGTCCGTCAAGGAAGTTTATACCTTGCATGTCTTTGATAAAGTTACAATTTAATACACACTGTGTTGAATGCTTTGAAACTAATGCGACTGGCAGCTAGAAATGGCAAGTGCGCGGCTGGAAATGGCACAGGTATAGCTAGAAATGGTACAGGTCTAGCTTGAAATGGCAAGGCATAGCTCGAAATATCACGGGTATAGATAGAAATGGCAAGGGCATTGCTAGAAATGGTACGAATATAACTAGAAATCGCACGGGTATAGCTAGAGATGGCAAAGGCATTTGCTAGTAATTTCAAAGAGAGGATTAAAGCTAAAATAATAATAATAATAATAATAGGATATTTACAGTGCGCTATAATTCCACGCAAATATTGCGTGCTCTAAATGGCAAGGGCATACATAGAAATGGCAAGGTATATCTAAAAATGGCACGGGCATATGTAGAAATGGCAAGAATATAGCTAGAGATGGCAAAGGTATAGCTAGAATGGCACGGGTATAGGTAGAAATGGCAAAGAAAGAGCTAGAAATCTCATGAGTACAGGTAGAACGGATAAGGTATAGCTAGACATGACAATGGCATGGACATATATGGAAATGACAGGGCTATAGGTAGAGATGGCACGCGTATAGCTAGAAATGACAAGGACATAGCTAGAAATGGCCCGGGTATAGTTAGAAATGGCAAGAGCATGAATAGAAATTGCAAAGTCATAGCGAGACACATATCTCTCTAATATAATCTGGACTGCATACATGTGCTGATGTGAAATTGTGCATGAAGCAATGCAGCACTATATGACATGTACATTAAATTTAATAATGCATCTGAAGTACTGCATGCTAATTATAGAAGCTAGTTAATTAGCGGGCAGTGCTCTATCTGTTGTTCAGATGATACCAAACACACTACACACTTAGCCACATACGGCATCTAAAACGAATTGTCATTCCATGTCAAATTTATCGCATTAGTTTAACAAGATCTCAATTGGAACGATCTCTGGTGAGTTTTAAATGGGATATTACAAACAGATTGTGTTACGTTTAATAGGAAATGGCAACAAGTTTGGGACTCAATTTAGCACATGCTTTATTATTTATCATTTTCACGTCGACACCCTTCATTTTGCATTGTCTCTCTTTATCAATCTTATGATTTTGTTTTGCTTCATTGAACTGTGATCATCTTATTTCATGAGTTCTAGTAATGACAGTTCCGAATATTTTGTCAATAACGAGAAAGTTACGTATACGTCCTTGTGGCTACGCTAGTGGGTCAGTCAGGTATACGTCTGCATGTACGTCCGTGTGGCTATGTCAGTAAGTCTATCAGGTACACGCCTACATGTAAGTCCTCATGGCTAGTTCAGTAAGTATGTCAGGCTCACGCCTACATGTACGTCCTCGTGGCTAGGTTCGTGGGTCAGTCACGTACACGTCTACATGTACGTCCTCGTAGCTAGGTTAGTAAGTCTATCGGGAACACCGTTACATGTACGTCCTCGTGGCTAGGTTAAGGGGCCAGTCCGGTACACGCCTACATGTAATACGTCCTCATGGCTAGGTCGGTAAGTCTGTCAGGAACACACCTACATGTACGTCCTCGTGGCTAGCTTAGTGGGTCAGTCAGGCACACGTCTACATGTACGTCCTCGTGGCTAGGTTAGTAAGTCTATCAAAGCACACATCTACATATATCAATATTGTAGTATTTTCGTGTCGTGCATTGGCTCCTTGCCCGTTTTTAGATCCAGATTATTTTCCCTTTATCCATACCGCCGATTCAATCCTAGATGCATTTTCCAGATAAAATATATAATTTAATATTTTTTATGTTTCTGATAAGCAAAACAACCATTTTAAATACCACATTATGAATCTACAACGAAAACCGCAGAATTTAGATGTTTAAAGATGATTTTCTAGAATTAGTTGCTGCCAGTTACCAGGTAAAACGAGATTTCACATGATTTACACTTATAATTTAAATAACGTGTTCATATCAACGCATTTCCTGGTATTACTGATACTGACA
This sequence comes from Chaetoderma sp. LZ-2023a, assembly GCA_034401795.1. Lineage (NCBI taxonomy): Eukaryota > Metazoa > Mollusca > Caudofoveata > Chaetodermatida > Chaetodermatidae > Chaetoderma > Chaetoderma sp. LZ-2023a. The sequence goes on from CM067364.1 coordinate 83,412,968, forward strand.
ACTTCTCCTCTGTTCAAATCATAACCATTGATGTCATTTCATCTCCGCATTGTGTCATGAGGTAGTGCCCAAAATCCCTCCAGATAATGGATATGTATAAGCGGGACACTTATTTCAGGGCTTAATTCATTTTAATACATGTAGTTTGTCAATGAATAACTGCTAGTTACTATATTGGCAGCGTTTGTGGATGAAATTAAGACTTTCCTATAGAATCTCCAAAATTGTGCTTAATCCATCGAACGTTATTTATCAGATGCTATATTTCAATATGTAAAATGTTTGAGAATCAGCAACCCCATTTCACTCTCGCCAACCACCTACCCCCACCCTCACTCACCCGGTCCCCCAATACACCCTAACCTACCCGTCCCTACAACATCCCAAACCCCTGGTACCTCCATACACCACACCCAACACGCCACCCCAACAACCACCCCCACTCCCCTCCCCCTCGCATACGCACGCACGCACACACTCCGCACCCTCAAAACAAAAGTAAGACATACATCCGAGAGGGATATTCTCTCATGATCGTCGACTGATATTGTAGAATGAAATCTTACCTGAAAGCCGTAGAAAATAATAATTACAATTGGAGGAGTTTCATTGACGTCATACAGCAATTGCGAACTGCACTCGTCTTTTTTCTCATACTTATTTTCATCTCGTTCTATTCCGCTCTCTGGTGTCTTTGTCTTAATCTTGACAGCACATTCAGCATCGTCTTCCCGCCTCGTTTTCCTGTTTTTCCTCTTGCTTATTTGCATAGCCTGTGAGCACGATCCACAGTCACCTTCATCTTCCTTATGACCTTTCTCGATGGTCACATCTTTCCCATTCATCTTATTTGTACCTACTTTCTCATGTTCTCGATTGTCATCAACGATCACTTGAAGCGACATTGTTTCTGATAATTAAGTTTATATTTTAATTAAATGTGTTTAATTTAAATGGCCATGGACGACCGCTCTTCTTGGTTAAAATATATCGTTCACGTGACAACATGCCAGTAATTCTGCTAAGCAGTTCCAAGTGGCCGCCGCCTTTATATGTTCATAATCTGGGCTATTTAGGAGCACGCGCAAACTCAAGGTCATGATACTAACTTATAGATGGCACTTACATTTGAGAGATGATACATTGTGTACCCATCTAGATAAGGTGACGTGTATGGAATATGATGGTCAATATTTGGATAGTAATAGAAGCATTTACTTTTTAGATTCAGGTCTCCCTTTTCTAGCTAACATCCACATATTTAATACATGCGTTTGCATCGATTTAAACACTTCCAATCCTGATTTTAAGGTATTCATACAAGCTGTTCTATATTCGAAACCAATTTAACTGGGAACTGCTGATGTCGATAACAGCTCCAAATCAGATTTGTTTCAAAATATTCACCACAATGCTTTTAAATTGTAAATTCGCCAACACATACAATTCAAATGGTCACTTTCAGATGTGTGCCTCCTTCCTGTCGGAAATAAGCCATGCCATCATTTGATTGCGTAGTTAATAGAGTGACATACTCTGATTATGACGTCATATAGATGATTGGCAGACAGAATCCCATCATTCGAATGGATCAACAGCTTTCAGATTTCAGCCGCTGCTTCCCGTGTCTGTGTCATTGGAATAGAGGTATTTCATAGGTCACTCATGTATATGACGTCATAATCAAGTACGGAACATGTAGACTGACGTTACAAACATTATGACGTATTATGCATCCGCTTTGAAGCAGGAAAAGTCCGTCCAGTGTATTGATTGTATGTCTTTGATGAAGTTACAATAATACACATTCTGTTGAATATTTTGAAACTAATTTGACCGTGAGCTACTACTGACTCAGATTTTGAGTAACAACCCACTCCCTCCTCAGCCCGCCTGTCGAATTAGTTTCACAGTGTTGAAGCGCTTTCCTGTATAATTACCTTGAAATTGAGATTCTGATAATTCACGTTTTAAAGGGGAACACAAGAAGGTTTGCCGTCCTTTGCATAAAACACGGAGGTCTATCGTAAAGTCCCTATTTAAGCTACTGTGTAAAATTTTCCTGTGACATTTATATATAAATCCTATTAAAATGGTGTTAAAACGCAATGTTACTATAATTTTCTACGAGTTAATTAAACCTATGACATCATAGGTTGAATCCCATCTGACAAGAGTCATGATAACGACATTCTGAAAACAGGAGTGCATGCATTTGAATAGTGATATAGCTGTCGGTGATAATACTATCGATATCATTTATATATGTTCAGATTGAATAGATTAAGACGTTTATCACACTATCGCAAACCCATGGAATATATTTGTTATTTTCATACATTAGTTGTCGAACCTTAAGATGGCCATTTTCTATGAAAATGCCTGCCAATCACATGACTATTACAATATCTGGACGTGTTGAGGCTAGTATGAAAACATAAGTACCTACAGATGTATTGGGATGTATGTAAGAACTATTTAAACTCTCATGTTAATAGATAGAACGTTACTAACATAACATTATCTGCCGTAGCACCCGAGAGAGTGTTGATTCAAAAGTGGCAATTATATTGCCATGCCTAAACTATCGCCTCATTCAATTATCTCAAGATCAAAACTTGATGACAAAATCGGCACCATCAGAGAAATCAGACAAAGGACTGTTATTATATATTCTTCAACATTTCCGCAAATATAGTTTATACATTCATACATGTGAACATAACCTCCCCAGACAGAGGAGGCGATAGCTCAGGCGGTAACGTGCGCATATAACCACCTCGGACAGCGGAGGCGATAGCTCAGGCGGTAACACATGAACATAACCTCCTTAGACAGAGGAGGTGATGGCTCAGGCGGCAACGTGCGCACATAACCACCTGGGACAGCGGAGGCGATAGCTCAGGTGGTAACACATGAACATAACCTCCCAGGACAGAGGCGGTAATAACGGGTCGAGCTGCTAATCCTGCTATCCGGGATCGTATCGCTGTTCAGCCGGCTGGCGATCTATGTAGACTTAGGCAATCTCCTTCACTCCTCATTGCATTTCTCTACCGACCGTTGAGTGTAAATGGGTATCTGTATACAACCGGGGAAGTTACCAATAAGAGACTGAAACAAAAATATGTCTAGACATGGCGCGAATTAGTCTATAGACGCCCGTACGTGATACACGCCAACCACACCAATAACTTCTATAGCCAACCAGGATGTTGACATTATTCTGAAACATTGGTCGACGCTGATACACTGCGTCCCATCTTTGATTGTAGGTATTGTAGGTCTATGTGTATAGTATAGTCTTAAATATGCTTTATTTTATCCTGCTCGAAATCTGACCGCTTTTCAAAATAATGCCAACAAGACATTCTATAGGGAGCCTATATAGTGGAGTGGCTTAGGGGAATGAGCGTGGCCTGCTGAAACAAAGCACCACATTTGGCACAGATGTACTTGAGGGAAATACGAAACTTTTTAGCGGGGCCTGCCACATTTTAAAGGTCAAGGTCACGCAGAGGTCAAGATCAAATGTCAAATTATGTGGGGTTTTTCACATTTTCCCAATAGAATGACCGTCACACACTGTAATAAAGCACCAAATTTGGCACAGATGTACTAGAGGATAGGGGCATACGTAAATACATTACTTGCACTACATTCTGACATGTGAATTGTTAGTACTCTTCGTGCCAGATAGCGGTACCTAGGGACTTAATATATTTCGTTATTATCACCAGCCTGAGGCTAATGTTAAGACGAATACACGCGCGAGCGGTGACTAATACGAAAGCCCAAACGTTATGACGACACCACGACTCAATTCATTACGATAAGTGATTCTGAATCACGATTCGTGTTTCCCATAATGGAAACAAACAGCAATCCAACAACACTGACTTTCACAAACTTGGACGACATACCTAGAATACACAGTTAATCCTGGATCACACTATAAGATTGTCGATGGTCATACGATGTCGGCCGAGTAAGCACAGGTTTTTGTATGATAACTATATAGTATGGTGCAGATTTTCTTACCGATTATCAGAGTCATAAGGACAATTTGGCTGGCAAGGAAAAGTTCGACAGTTTTGCTTACGATTGCCGGTGATCGGTCATAGGGATTAATCTGGTGGCGGCCTACAGCCACTTAACATTTGCTAGGAGAAACGTAAAGCAAGATGGCAGCACCCTGGGTATAAACCATAATTGGTAACTATGCACCGATTGGTCGTGTCGTGTGATCGCAGTATGATCGTCACGATAATCTCGCTCTCTCATACCCTCGCTCCCTCGCTCCGCCACTCCACCGTACACGCAAATACGCACGCACAAATGCGAACACAAAAATCCGTTCACCCAGTCATCGCCCACATGTCGTCCACCCACCAACCTGCTCGGCCAGCGGCCTGCTCACATCTTCAGTGTGTTGGTCAGCAAATAGCGTCAACTGGCTTAGAAATCTCGTGGATTGCTGCTGGTGTTTGCAGAGCCAATACAACCCAGTCAATATTATTTTGTCATTCGTACAACCGATTTACCTCTGCTAAAAATGTCCCCAATTTGTGTAAACTGCATTCAGTCTACTGTTGATGTATTTGATATTGTAGTTATTTAAAATGCAGACAGTCCGAAACATGACGTATAGCTGAATGGTGGTGTCCGTTAACATGTAGTTAGTCATGCTGCGTCGATTTGCAATACTACCGTCTCGTTTATGGAGCTTGGCAAAAGAAGCCCTGACAAACATGTGTCGACAATCATTCATTAGACATGCTCCTGGCCCTAGGGATTTACGTGATGAAATGTTCCCCAGTTTGGAAGTGTGTGTCCGCCGATTGTAGGATACCAGGACACATATGTATAGAATTTAGTGTAAATGACGCTAGGCATACATTGTTCTGTATATCAAGATGGTCAACTGAAGGTTTACCACCAACACAGAATGCACAGGTATATAGTTTTGGGGAGGGGGCGGGGGGGGGCAGCTTAGCATTTCAATTGTGCACCTTTTCATAAAAGCATCAAAGTTGGCTCAAACGAACAGTGTGATAAGGCGATCATTTTAAGATCGGGAGGCATCCAAAATATGTACACGTATGGCGGCCATCTTGGATTTCAAAATGGCCGCCGTTCAAGACACAGTTGCCTGTATATCTCTCAAAGTATACAAGCTGGGAACAAAATTCCATCGGCTATACCTACATTTTCGGGGTCGAGGAATCTTAAGATGCTAATTTCAAAATGCTACTTTCATCGCCATATTGGATTTCAAGATGGCCGCCGCTCACGATCTAATTTCCTTCATATCTCCAAAACTAAACACGCCAGGAACAAAATTTCAACTGCTAGACCACATTTTTGGGGTCAAGAAATATGTTAGTACCAATTCAAAAACGCTGCGTACCTTTGGCATCATATTAGGTTTTAAGATGGCCACCGTTCAAGAACTAACTGCTTTCATATCTCCGAAACTAAACAGACCATGCACACAGTTGTATCGGCTAGACCCACATGAATCAACCTAATGTTGTCAGGATCTGGACACATTCATCTGGATGATAGGGACCACATTAACACGACTCGTATTTCTTATATATGATCACAGTTTGCCCAGCCCCAATAAGTCAGAGATGGGAGCACTGTTTGCGCAACCAATAACTGCCCCCAGCAAAGTCTGCCTTAGTAGATTGCTCTCTTTATATGTTGCACAAAAGCAGCAGGTGTTGAAGGTATTGCCTCCAGGGGTTTGCCTTTTTTGGGAAACAGCTGCTTCCGCACCATGTCAATGTTGGTACATGTATTCATTCTGTCGTAGAGCAGAATTACAAACCTCTCTCTAGTTGTTCTGCATTGTAGACCAATCTCGCTTGGCATGTGTGAAACGCTAAGAAGTTCACTGGCTAGTTCTAGCTATAAGTCTCCTGCCATGCCCTTTAAATGATGAGACAGTATCGCACCCAGTCAATGCACGGAACATCGGTAGTTCACGGGATCGTTCAGGGCCGAGAGAGGTAGTGGTCTCATGTGCTGCAATGTGACGGAAGCTCTTCCCAATTCCGAAACCTATCCACATTCCATTCACTTTGAGCATTTGAGCAACCCTTACTGCAATCGCGACCACATCAGTATCAACGGTACAGGATAGTATCTCTTTGTGACCACACTTTACAGCATCTGTGGCATGGAGGAGATTGCGCGTGGCTGCCTCTTCGCGGTTGCATGGTGAAATGGATGACATATCCTGATGTAGAGGAGCTCTTAGAACCTCATGATCTAGCGTTACAACTAGCTCCTTCCCTTCCTCATTGAAGGCATCAAAAACCTGCTTGGAGAGGAACCTTAACATTTCGATCTTGTTGGCATCCACTTGTTTAATGTTCTACCAGTTTTCTGGAATTGGCGTCGAATTCCGTTTCCACGCTTAGCTCTAGCAGTCCCTTCAAGGTGTTGAATAAAATAGAGATCCCACACCAGATCCAGACATGTGGCATTACTATGTTGGGATGATATATATGGCATAAAAACTTGTTTCGAAATCTCTTCAAATGTCTTCGGGGAACCTGCTTCCAGCATTTGGACAACTGCTGCGCCATTAAGAATGACATTTGTGACCTTTGGAGCCTCTGTTTTAGGCTCAGAAGTTTCGTCCACGCACTGGAGTAGATCCGATTTTGTACCAAGGTGGAGCTTACCAAACTTGGAAAGTGATGGTGAGTGAAGCTGATTTGCATGTACACAGACTTCCTCTAGATTTCCTTCGCACGTCTGGCAGCCAATGTACAGCCGTGACAAAAGCTGAACATCATTCTTTAGCGATGTAACCTGTTGCTTGCCTCACGGTGCCATCAGTTGTCGATGAGTTGCCAAAGAGTGTTAACTTGTTGCGCTCGATGACGTAATCTAATGGCTTCGTTCGGTCAACCAATCCTTCCTTAACAAAAGTCATCGAACGGATCTTTTCCCAATGTTCTCACTTTGCAAACGGTCTGCACTACTGACAAAGCTACAATTTCCTCTGTGTCAAGGACACGCATGTCTGTAGTCTCTTCCTCAAAAGGATTTCCACGGTCTTTGATGACTGCCTCAAGAGACTTCACATCTTTTTCTAACCTTTTCTGAACACTAGGTATTTGGTCATAGCGTCTTGTGTCGTCTCGATCTTCTATGGACGGGATTGAATTATCGATTTCCCCTACCAACCACGCAACCTCTGGCTCTACAACCATGCATCGTCTTAAAGCAGATGGGATGTTTGTAAGGCCTACTGGCCCTCCATCACGTTTAATGCAAGCACTGTACTGTTCGAGTGGCTGGTCAATCGAGATGGATGAGAATGCATGTTTGGTCTTCCGCACTGTGAAGTTGATTTCCTTGACCTACTTTTCTAACGCTCGGTGATTGTCCTGAAGCCATGCCGTGTCTCTCACGTGGACAGGGGTCCACCATGTCACCAGTTGGGTCAATGAATTTAAGTACATGATAAAATTGTCCTCTCGCAGGGAGCATGCAAACACCAGAATGCAGATTTCTACTTCCATTACAAGTGTCCAATACTTGAAGCACAGGATTTGATCCTCTCTTTCTTTACACCATGCGTCAAATGGTAGGCAGAGCTGCTCTCTATTCGTAGCATATGTGGTATACTGCTCGTAGGCACGGTGGTGCAGGATATACAGCGCTGCTACTGCAGTCTTGTGGGCATTGAACGTCCGTGCAACATGCGCTGCTAGAAGAAACCTGTCGGCTGTTCCAGGTGAAGCTATCTTTACATGGACCAATGCTTCAGTCAATCCACTTCCTTGAAGCCAATCGCCAACAGTTTTTAAAGCTGACATCTCAATGTGTAGCCCAACGAAACGTATAACAAATCGACCATCCCCATATGTTTCAAGCCACTTCCATTGCATTTCTTTGGCAATAACAATCAGCGGTTAGTCAAATGCAATGACCTGTGTCTGCCCTGGGTTACGATGCTGGCTTGCCTCATTCAGAACATCCATCGAGTTTCTTATCATGGCAACAGCTACAGCACTTTCATGGAAGAGGGGTAAGCTTGCTGATGATGTTGTTGGAGATTCTGTAGCAGGTTGACCTTGCGCATGGAAAGCAGACCACGAAACATATTTGTAGACATCAGTTTCATGATCAATTTCGATGACCTGTCTTGCACTTTTCAACCATTCATACTCGTTGTATTCTGTCCTCGCTGCCAGTGAAGTCAAAGCTGGATCAGGTACTGTCAAACCTCTAGTACTCGTTGCTACTGGCGGCACGCCAGTGTAGTAGTGAGGCAGGGGCCCAATGCTCTTTATACTGGAAGCACCGTCAAGTATGACCTTTCCACGATCGATTCCTTCACCCAGAACAGATGGATGTTGACACAACGGGATGCCTGTTCCGTGAAATTTCGAGGTGGCTGTACTTGAACTCTGCTTAACGTCAATATTATACACAGAACTGGATATGAATATATTATGACGCAACTTTGGTGGACACACAACCTTTTCCATGTTGCATAGTTGATTTACAGCATTGCGCAAGTACTCGGTCGTAGGAGATACTGAGGGCTAGAGGGAAAATCCTATCAATCAGGTTTCGCATGCGTGTCTCAACCCAGCATATATTGGAAGATGTGTATTTTGTTCAATACTATGTTTAACAGCCTTGTGCATGTCTGTTTGTTTACGGGCATGTTTCACACTGTTGAACTTGGACCCCTGAATCTCCTGATCGATCCACGATGCTTGGCCCTTCCCATATCATATTCACCAATGCAAAAGTACCTCAGGAACAGAGTCTCCTTGACAATTCGGGATAAAAGACCTATCGAACTTGCTCGTTTTGTTGAAGAGATGTCTACGTACAATCTGAGATGCCCGAGCTAGATGAATAGCATCACTATCACGGCCTGTCTCACAGGCTTTGCCTAATGGAATGCCAATATCAGCATCAAAGACTAAGAGTGTGTCTCGTCCCTTTGCATGAGCTCTCATGTCTTGAAACTGACCAAATATTCGCTGCTCTAGGCTTGTGGAATGTAGTTTTGTCCCAACACTCAGCTGTTCCGGTCGAGTTGCATAGAGGTGTGAAAGATCTGAACCTGAATACTGTAGTCGACCGTGTGCATTTTGGCACACCTGGCACTTCACCACAAGCCACAGATGATTGATCCCGTGCATGTACAGTTCTTTTCTTTGCTCATGGAGGTCATAAATTATTATATTTCAGTCTGCATGATTTGTGCCAGCAAGCCCTGTGCGCGGTCAATGCTGTTTCAATTCCTTGACCTTTATCGATTCTGTTCAATCGAACAATCGAACTGTGTTTGGAAGTGTTCCAAGACCATTGAACTGTTGGAGGTTTTTGGCAAGTGACCTGTAACCGAACTGTTGTATTTTGCCTCGGTCAAGCGGAGCAAGACACTGAAGAGACTTGGATGTGTGTACCTGGCACAAAACACAAAGTTCACACTGCATAGGCTCCCGGATTACAAGTTCGACAGGCGTTGTGGGGTCTAATAGTTCCATCTACGGTGGCATTCTGATTTTAGACATAGTTAATCTAACAGAAATGTCTCTTAAAGGATAACTAATCCCATCTCTTGATAGCTATTCAGATGATCTAACACGCCGGTCATAAACTATCCAGGTAATTTTAAGCTGTTTATCACGCCGCTAAGGAAAGATATTCAGGATTTAGTAGTTAGATGTCGGTACATTTCTACACCCTATGATGGCTGTCATGATTTACTTTTCAACCAATCACAAAAATCTTAGTGTGTCTGCCTCGGTATATACGTTCAGTCATAGCGGCTCCAGCTATAGTTTGGCAATGTGGTATAAAAGCAATCCTACAGGTAAGCTGTTGAATATTTTGAAAACAATTTGATTGGAAGTTGTTGCTGCCATAGGCAACAACAACTTCCAGTCAAATTAGTTTCGAAATATTCAATGGGATGAGCATTACATAATAAAGAATGTGATGCATTGGAGCGTACATGACATCACACACAACAGCTTGAGGAGACAAAATGGTGTCGATCACTGTTCAACATTTACTCAATATTACAAAACAGATAATTGCGATACAGATCAGGGAATGTGACAGGATATGAATGATGGAATCTATAAACCATATTCTATCAGTGCAGTACAACATTTGAGATGGAATTAGCTTCGCTTTAAGAACGCCAGTTAATCTAACAGAAGACTCTTAAGAATACCAGTTAATCCAGCAGAAGTCTCTTAAGAACGGTAGTTAATCAGAACCGGAACTGGATTGCTAGCTTGTTTAGTTTAGAAGATATGGGTAACATACATTTTGAGCAGCCACTAACTTGAAATCCAATATGGCGGCCAACGCAGCATTTTTAGTTTGGTATCACCAGATTCCTAGACCCCAAAAATGTAGGCATAGCCGATCCAATTTTGTCCCGAGCCTGTATACTTTCGGAGATATATTGGAAACTGTATCTTTAACGGCTGCCATTTTGAAATCCAAGATAGCCGCCATACGGGTATGTATTTAGGATGCCTCCAGATCTTAAAATGATTGTCTAGTGATATTCTAAGTTGACACCAACTTTGGCGCTTTTATGAAAAAGTGCACAATTCCACATTTTTCCGGAGCTAAGCTGCCCCCCTAAAAGGCAATTTGTTAAAGACAATCGTCAATTTCTAAAATAACTGCTTTCCTGCTGAATGTCATCGACAGATCATTGAGAATAACACACTGATAGATAGTTTAATGGACATCGATGCTTTTGGTTCACGTGGATGTACCTCTAAGTGTGCTACTGTAAACAGCAAATGCTACAGAATCTGAGCTGTACAAAAGCATGTACAGGTAAAACAGTTGGGTGCAAAACGATAGTTTCTATACATATTAAAATAGTATAAATCGTGTCAGCATACATACTTGTATTTTCTTAAATTTACCATAGAAGGTATGGTTGATAGAGGGAATAATAATAATATTGGACGACAAATTAATGTTTGACAAAACAAGTATTTGCTGAGACACGACCCTTTAAAGTTTTGGGATCTTTCAATGTTTCAAAGAAATCCTTGGTTAATAATAGTCGAAACCATTTCTAGCTATACCGCTCTCACTCCTAGCTATACTTCTCTCATTTCTATCTATACTGCTCTCATTTCTATCTATACTTCTATCATTTCTAGCCATACCCCTCTAATTTCTATCTATACGTCTCTCACTCCTAGCTATACTTCTCTCATTTCTATCTATACTGCTCTCATTTCTAGCTATACTTCTATCATTTCTAGCTATACTTCTCTCATTTCTATCTATACTTCTCTCATTTCTATCTATACTGCTCTCATTTCTATCTATACTTCTCTCATTTCTATCTATACTTCTCTCATTTCTATCTATACTTCTCTCATTTCTATCTATACTTCTCTCATTTCTATCTATACTTCTCTCATTTCTATCTATACTTCTCTCATTTCTATCTATACTGCTCTCATTTCTATCTATACTTCTCTCCTTTCTATCTATACTTCTATCATTTCTATCTATACTGCTCTCATTTCTATCTATACTTCTCTCATTTCTATCTATACTGCTCTCATTTCTATCTATACTTCTCTCATTTCTATCTATACTTCTCTCATTTCTATCTATACTGCTCTCATTTCTATCTATACTTCTCTCATTTCTATCTATACTGCTCTCATTTCTATCTATACTTCTCTCATTTCTATCTATACTGCTCTCATTTCTATCTATACTTCTCTCATTTCTAGCTATACTTCTCTCATTTTAGCTATACCCCACTCATTTCTAGCTATGCCCCTCTCATTTCTATATTTATATATATATATATATATATATATATATATATATATATATATATATATATATATATATATATATATATATATATATATATATATATATATACATCTCTTATTTCTATCTACACATCCCACATCTCTAGCTATGCCTCTCTCATTTCTAGCTACGCCCCTCTCATATCTATCTATACCTCTCTCATATCTAGCTATACCTCTCTCATTTCTAGTTACGCCCCTCTCACTTTTAGCTATGCCCCTCTCATTGCTATATATACATCTCTTATTTCTAGCTATACCCCACATTTCTAGCTCGCTATGCCTATCTCATTTCTAGCTTCACCACTCCCATTTCTATCTATACCTCTATCATGTCTAGCTCTACCTCTCCAAATTCTAGCTATACCTCTCCCATTTCTAGCTTTATCTCTCTCATGTCTAGCTATACCTCTCTCATTTCTAGTTACGCCCCTCCCATTTTTAGGTATGCCCCTCTCATTTCTATATATATATATATATATATATATATATATATATATATATATATATATATATATATATATATATATATATATATATATATATATATATATATATATATACAGTTCTTATTTTCAGCTATACCTCCCACATTTCTAGCTCGTTATGCTTCTCTCATTTCTAGCTATACCTCTCCCATTTCTAGCTATACCTATCGTATTTTCAGCTAATCGTGGTCCATGCTTTGCTCATGTAGGGATCCATTTCTAAGCATTGAGCCCTGAACGAAAATGGTTTGGATGCCACGCTACCAGTACTACTAAGGTTAGATTGCGATGCAAGGAGTGTAAGTAAATACTTGTGTGAATCGTGGCCATGCAAGATAACGCCCTGGCCCGTGTTACAGAAACCAGATTGCAGTTGGTGTAACATTACCAGCTGGATAACGAATATAACATCAATAGTTATGGACAATAATTACACTTCATACATGTAGCGTTGTAGCTATGGTCTGGTGGTTGGTCATCACCTTGGGTCATTTATAATCTTTGTTTGGCATATCCAACCTGTAAGGTCGTCGAGGGTATGCCACTGAGTGTAATACTGCACCAGCTGACATGACAGAGACTTAATACCTGCATTTGTAAATAGTATACTGAACGGTGTTATTTAGAATTGATCGGAATGGCCATCCAAGTACAAATACGATTTCCTTGATTTAAATGGAAGTCTGTGGTGTGTAGTCTAGGAATCTGGCGGGTTCCCCCTCTCGAGTTTGGTATGGAAATATCATTTAAAATAAGGATCAGCAGGTGTTCCGTTAATTTCAAGCCATGAACTGCCATCTGAGGCCGATCGATGCTCGAAAATAACGATTTTTGAATATGTTAATTTTGTATGGCAAATTATGCATTGAACTATTGGTTACGAAGATACTAGTAGATTAAATGCATACACCTAAAGTGTTTAATGATTGACCTTATAATTAAGGACTGTTAGGATGAATGGCATAGAACAAACATAACATTATATGGGAAATGTTCTTTCCTCAAATATCAGACAAAGAAGATGAAAACTACTTGTACTTTGGACATAAGCGCTTGGATACCGAAAGCGAGGCAGACCACCATGTGCTGATGAATTGTATGGATACCGGAAGCGATCCAGATCACCATGTGCTGATGAAGCGCATGGATACTGGAAGCGAGGCAGACCACCATTTGCTGATGAAGGATACTGCCGGAAGCGAGGCAGACCACCATGCACTGATGAAGGATACTGCCGGAAGCGAGGCAGACCACCATGTGCTGATGAAGGATACTGCCGGAAGCGAGGCAGACCACCATGTGCTGATGAAGGATACTGCCAGAAGCGAGGCAGACCACCATGTGCTGATGAAGGATACTGCCGATGTAAATGGATGCACGTTGAATCGTGAGCAATGCCATCCCCGTCAGTAATCGGGATGTTCGCATGGATACTGGAAACAAGGCAGCCCACCATGTGCTGATGAATTGTATGGATAAGGGAAGCGAGCCAGATCACCATGCGCTGATGAAGGATACTGCCAAGTAAATGGATGCACGTTGGATCGTGAGCAATGCCATCACCGTCAGTAATCGGGATGTTCGAGTAAGCATGATGACGTGTGAACTGCAATGGCATTGTGCTTTTCTGACGTTTGGGATGAAACGGTGCTTGTCCCCCATAACATCCGCCAGCAAAGTACTTGAAGGTTGCATTTTCTGCGCCACAACGTATTATAGATTGCTGCATAGCCATCAACCAATTGATGAACCCAGTCATAGAAGTATTAGTGGCAGTACGGTATTTTGTCATTGCCAGGGAATCGAACCCACAACCGAAGAAAGCGCCAAGCAACACAAACGCATCCACCACACCAAGGCCGCAAGATTGTGAGTTGATGAATCCAGTTCCTCAGTCAATCATACAATGTCATACTCATTTACGTTTTGAATTACGCTAATTAATTCATCATAAGCACTTAATAGTTGTACGAATTGTATGTACTCGTTATTTAATACACATTCCATTGAACATTTTGAAACTAATTTGACTGGAGGCTGTTCAACAGCTTACCTGTATAGTTTTTTCGAGCCTGAGATTCTGAGAGTGCATGGATCGATCGATCCTAACACGGGAAAGGCGGGTCTGGAGCTGAGAGTAAGGCGGGACATAGCTAAAACGGGATTCCTCAATTCTACATTTACTGGAACAAGTGGAGCCTCATTAAAAACTGTTAACTTGTGCACCAGGACTGTCTTGTTTCAAGTCAGTATACCTCCATAGTCCGCAAAGACTGCGGAAGGAGCATGAGAGTGTGGGTATTTGAATATCTGAAAGGCTGGATGTCTCTACTCTGTGAAATCACAGGGAGGCCGGCATCTATACTTTTGCTGGGCATAGATACTGGAGTCACCAAATTTAACTTTCTTCTTCAGCACTTCCGTTGTCATCTAATGATTATTAGGGATTTGATTCATGATTTTGGCGGATATATTTTTTGGAGGGTCAATAGCAAGAAAGGTGACCACATTCACTCATGCTACTGGCCCATTGATGATGCTGGGTGTGTTGTTAATGGATCGGTGTGTCCTTTCAATACTTGATCGTGTTTCTGTTTACAGCAGCCACCTTTCCGAGGCTTACACCCTTCTTCAAATCATAGTCATCATCTATCTCTGCTTCAAACACAAGGAGTGATAAAGCATTACAAACGTGATGAGATAATATCCACACCGTAATCTATTCCTAAGACAGATTTCCAGTATCAAATAGGTCTATAGATATGTTCCTAAACTGGCCTAGGAATACAGACTTCTGGAACCTACTCCGATTATGGCAGGCATGCTCTCCCCTAAAACGACAGCAAGCATGTACTCTGCTAGACAGTGGTGCGGCCATGTCAAGTCTATGAGATATGAGTGACGTGTTGTATTTAACTTTAAGGAATGATGAGGGTAGTTAGTACTGTCTTTGTTATATAGCTACACAGTAGCTACATAGTCCTCTTTTGCTGGATAGGCCAAACAGCCTGTAGCAGGTCTTCACAATCTTATTCTTGTATGACTTGCACATACGGGACTGTTGCTTGGATGTGGACGAGTATGATCGGGAAGTCTATCACGTAAGCTATGTCTTTGTAGTGGCGATCTAGTCTACCATTAACTCTAATCGTGAGGAATTGCTTTCTTTTATCTGTGTTAAAACGTTGTTTGTAGAGATTTTAGCTGTAGCCTCTCGTATGCCCCCTCCCCCCCCGCGTGTCAGAGGGCAATAGATGTTCTTGGCAGATATTGTATATGTCATGCGTGTATTTATACACTTCAATACGATCACCTCGTGACCGGCGGTACACTAGGCTTGGTAATTGCAATGTCTTCAGGCGCTCTTTCAGACGGTTTTTCCTTAGCCCTGGTACAAGTCTTGTTGCTCTACGTTGTAAGTTTTCAAGAAAAAATAATGTCTTTTTGTACAGTGGCGACCAGACTACATTCTCATTTTCCAGGTGTGGTCTAACCAGATTTCTGTATACCAGGATCAATGTTGGTCCAAGAAATCATATGTTCTCCGTATACTTCTAACGAGTTTATTGACCTTGTTAACTGCGATTCTCGGCAATGTTTTGTCGCCTACGCGCTACGGTCTTTTTCACAGGTAGTTTCTTCCCGGGTGATAATTTCATTATTGTCTTTCATGTTGTATTGCGATTTACTATTTAAACTAGACAAGTGCATATATTTGCATTTAGATTGGGATATCGCTGATCAGTTCTTTCGGTTGTTCACATCTGTCTGCAGTCTCTAGTGGTCTTCCGTGGAGGATATTTTCATGAAAGATTTTTTGTCATCTGCAAACATTTTGACCATGCTGTTAACTGCATCTGGCATGTCGTTGATGAAAAAAAAATGGACAGTACTGGTCCCAGTACACAACCTTGTGGGATATTACTGAGGACTGGAGCCCAGCTTGAGAAGGAGTCATTGACCGCCACTCTGAGCTTTCTATCACCAATGAATTCTGGTATCCATCCCGATACATCACCATCAACCTCGTAGCTCGCCAGTTTACTGAGTCAAATTAAACAATACTGTCTAAAATCAGACGGAGAAAGTGCGGACCGCTACTTTGTTGGAGAAGGTTCGTCGATCAATATGTTAGACCCTTGCGGTATTTCTATGGAATTTAGTCTTTTTCTCAGATCTACGTGAAGCTCACCACCCCATGTGATGTTGGAGGGAATTATTTCATTGATTCTCTGTTGATCATCATCAATTAAATCAGCGCATTTGTCATACTTAAAGATGCACAGACGACATCAACAGAATCATGAATGGCCCCAGTATTATGATTAATCGATTAGATATATATAAGTTTTATGAGTTTTATGAGCGTTTATCAATGGATTTAAAAAAATGACATATGCGCGAAATGAATTCATCTGATATCAGCGCTGATAAAATGCAAAACGTTACATGTGCCTTTCCAAGCCAAGCTGTAATGTCACATAATCAGCACGGTTATGTGACGGTTATCAGACATTACTAATACGCATGCTCATATAATTATCTGCCGTCGTACTGCCCCTATAGGTATGACATTGGAAGTGATATGGTAGGAAGTATAGTATGGATAGCTAATAGGGAGTGCGCTAGATGACAGGGTATATGGTATTTGATAAGTGTATAGTACGGCTGTGTGTCTAATAATTTGCGGTAGGTAGCATTAAATGTATATGGGGAATGATAGCTGGTATTTCCAATAGTGGGCTTATGGTGCATTATTCTAGGGTGCATGGTGTCGGATACTCAGGGCCTATGGAGTATATTGGAATTGTGGTGTGTTTGCCAACGGAATAGTACTGCGTATATGGCACCAGGAGGAATAGGCGACGTGATAGTAGTAATGTCCAGTATGAATATTCGAATTATCCGAATATCTTAGATGAGAGTGATATAGAAACGAAAGATCGCCGGTAAGCAGGTAACCCATGGAATGTTGTGTTTGGAAAACTGCGATTAACACAGTGACACCACAGGACTCCACATATGCTTAGTCATTCAGTCCTCCAGTCATTCGTTTTAGAACTCAATGAGAAAATTTAGTTTAAATAATGTTAGCATACATTTCCTACCTTTCCTATGGGAGACAACTTTGGTAAAAAACAACCAGATTTCTAGAAAACTATTGTTGGGATCCAGTATAATATGTATACGTAATCAAGCGATTATAGCCATTGGGAGTTTATAAAATTCTAGTCGATCAGACAAAAGACAATTCTGGAGGACATTTGCAAAAAAGTAATTTTCCTTTCATCTTCTGCCAGTACAGGTATTGGCACCGATATATGTTATACAGTATTTTCTAATATGATGACTAAGCGTGTGTGGTTAAGATGAGTTCATTTCTGCTAAAATCTAAACATCTAACAGTGATGACAAAGGGTTAGCTGGACAATTAAGAGATGGCGTTGACCTTTGAGACAAAGGTCACCCTCCTGATTTGCAATAAAAACCGTGGGCGTATACGTAGTTCGAACATTTTTTATGAATCATGACCTTGAATGTCATGGGGTAATTTTAAATATATATGAACTATTCGGGCCAATAAGCATTCGTTTCAGGCAAAGTACAAGCAAATCCAAACAACATTTTGGCAGCAATTTGGAAAAACACTATTTTGTATTCAATCAAATTTAAGACAAATTTGAAATTGTGCTACACGAATATTCATTCATATTGGTCTATATGAATGAATATTCGAATATTCGAATATTTGGACCGAACACCAGGTGGTTGTTTTTAGTCGTTTGTAGACCATAGTGTCCTGTAGGACGTAGAACGCATGCTACTATGAAGCAGGGCACATGGTACTGACATACTGTATGACAGACACATGGTATATGGCAAGGGTAACGATATTCTCTGGGGTTGGGTTTATGCAAGTTCATCTTCATATTATCAGTGGGGAGTACATGCCTATACGATTTGCTAGCGCCGTGTGCAGGAGGAGGTGTTGCCAGCCATATATGCATTGACCTCTTCCATCATACGGCATGGGTTATCGATTGACGGCTACCACTGCATTTGGCGGCTATGAGCGTCTTATCCTAGGCCGATGTATAATGGCTGGCGGTTCGACAGAGTTCAAATTGAGGCCGGAAATTGATAGCAAAATAAACAAACTCTTTTCTTAAACTAAGTCTCTTGAATTGGTTCTCATATCTAAAAGAGTTTAGATAGCAACATAGTCTTAAAACTATTGATATTTAATCCCGGTGATTGACACCGCTTTAGTCAGATCCTACTTCTGAATGGCTTCAACACACTGTTGCTGTTGCCTTTATACTCACCTCCAGGGAACAGATTATTGTGGTGTAATATGACCAAATGTGGCTTTAGGGTGGGTTTTGGTAACCCGCCTAGCGCTACCTGGTAACGACGTGTGACTTTTTGGTTGCGCAGACGTGCGGTTGGTGGCTTCAGTGGGGTTCTCCTCCAGATTATTGAAGGTTAGGCAGTGGCATCAGACATGAATGCTCCTATAGAACACGTCGTCTCTCGTGTGTCCACGTGTATTAAACTGTTTGTGGACAGAGGTAACATTTCTGTTTTTCTAGATATTTATGATATTTCTTGACAAACTTAGAGTATTTGTATTTAACTAGATATATAGATTGACATCATAAGAAATTGTCCATAATCTGGATAGCATAGTTGTCGAACCATGAGCATACATTTTGAACAGCAACATAATATCTCCTGCACAGCAAAAGCGACACATACACCAAGAACATGCGCCCGAAATTGCCCGCTTATCCACTGTTGCATATGCCACCTCTCCTTGCTTCGTCTTAAATTTAATGAATGCCTCCTTAACATCACACGCACGGTCAGCAACACTAATTGCCAGAGATGTCATGAGCACACCACAACAATCATTATTAGCCCACGTGTTTTGTATAAAATGGAGGGTATATTGCAATCCTTTGTGTGTTCGTCCATCCATCTGTCAGGCCGACTTTCAAAAACATGTCGATGGAATTCAATTAAATTTGTTGTCCGAGCTACCAATATAATTGCGGACTTCTAGTTGATATTTACAATAGCACACCCCCCACCCCAAGACCACCCAGTGTGGAGGTTTCGGGATAGCGTCAGAGTTGGCGGAATTCAACCAAACTGGGTATGTGAGTTACTCATATTATTGCGGATTGTGAGGTGACGTCTACATTAGCCTCAACCAGGGGTGAGGTTGGGATAGTGTGGCGGCGGTGGTGGTGAGGTTAAGGGAAGGTATAGAACATTAAAGATGACGAAATTCAAGCTAATTATTTATGTGGCATACCCATCTCATTACGGATAGTGAGATGGCATTTGGTTAGATTCGGCTATGATCCTCCCCATCGTGGCAGTGTGTGTGGTGACGGCGCTGGTGCAGAACATTACAGTTTGCGAAAGTGTGGGGATATAGTTTTCTCCAACACACTCCAGCATCCCGAAGGTGGTAGACACACTTCGCAACGAATGCAATACATTATCTACAAGGATCATCATGGAACTGCCAAACAAAAGGTTAGTCTGTAACTACTGCGCTGCTTCCTGAGGTCAAGAATCAGTGACACATCCTGTTGACAAAATGGTTTCAGTCAGCAGCTACAGCTTCATGCGCCTCTGTTCATCCTTATCCCTCACCAACCGTGCATCTTCTTCATGTCAACAGGTACGCATACATAACAATGTTTAGAACACAAACGCCGTCGAAAAGTTGACAGGCATTGAAACAGACACACTCTCCTACCAAACTGAAATCTGGAGGAATGGTGACCGGGTGTTAATTTGGGCCTACAAGATAATAAGTCATGCACACGAAATACTACTTCGTGCGCACGTAATAATAAATCGTATACATGAAATAATAAATCGCGCGTACGGGATAATATACAATAATTCTTTTGCACATGCCAACAGAACATATATAAATAAGAATACACACATCGATATACGGATAGCTAATATATTAGGCATACGTGGTTATGATGTTAGCACGGGACAAAACATGGAGGGTAGGGGGATGTGGTGGTGGTCGTGGACAGGAAGGGGT
The DNA here is from genome assembly GCA_034401795.1 of Chaetoderma sp. LZ-2023a. Classification (NCBI taxonomy): domain Eukaryota; kingdom Metazoa; phylum Mollusca; class Caudofoveata; order Chaetodermatida; family Chaetodermatidae; genus Chaetoderma; species Chaetoderma sp. LZ-2023a. The sequence goes on from CM067364.1 coordinate 83,433,394, forward strand.
TGATCATTTATATTATGCTGTTCTGGTATCATAGTAGGAATAATGGGTTTATATAGAATTATCTATAAAACATACATGGAATTGAAAGTTGGTTCCAAGAGCATGATTATATTCAGTTGGAAATAATAAATAATATTTGATCTACAACAATGCTGTGCAGATAACATTAGGATTGTATTCGCATTCCAGATAGCATAGAATCACATAGCCTTTCAGGCATGCCTTATGCATACATAGAGCTCTAAAATCGAATCATATTCATATTTGCCCTTCACAGCCCATATCCAGGGAGAATCACCATAGCATAGCGCATACGCTCGGTCAAGATGACACTCGCTAAAATATGCTGATGATCCAGACTGCAGGTTTGCAAATATTTGTCATGTCCACGGAACAGGGATCATCGGAGGAAACAAAAAATTACGGAACTGTGGCCTATCATTATATTGTGAGTAGCATGACTAGATGCGCTGTTAATAAACTTACCGAGATGTTACACTTTTTTAGTTTTAGGAACATGTTTGCTAATACTACAGCAGGAGCCACATAGAGTTATAACAGATACGTTTGAATGACATGGCATTTCTGAAAATGGTAAAGGGAAGAAACAGTAGGTGTTTGGTTGTTATTCTCTCTCTCTCTCTCTCTCTCTCTCTCTCTCTCTCTCCCTCTCTCTCTCTCTCTCTTTCTCTCTCCCTCTCTTTCTCTCTCTCCCCTCTCCTCCTCCCTCTCGCTCGCCCTCTCGCGTTTATCTCTCTCTCTCTCTCTCTCTCTCTCTCTCTCTCTCTCTCTCTCGCTATCTCTCTCTCTCTCTCTCTCTCTCTCTCTCTCTCTCTCTCTCTCTCTCCCGCATTTCTCTCTCCCTATTTTTTTAAAATATATATGGAATGGAGAGAGAAATGCCGAATGGAGATGCTGTGCGATGCACGGTGTGATGGGCTTGCGCGCGCGTGTGTGTGCGCGCGCGTGCGTTCATGTCGTCCATTCCGTATCGATTTCTTGTTTTCTTGTCCTATACAACTACATCACATATAGTCACCATCTAGTATCACAATACACTATCATAATTGACAGAAATAGTCCGTCATAAACTTGGACTATGTCATCAAGGTGTACAGATTGTATGCCATTACTATTTATTATTTAATAAACATGCTGTTGAATATTATGAAGCTAACCTGAATAGCCGAGTGGTTAGGAGCGAGCGCTGATAACTTAAATGTTAACAGTTCGCCTCCTAGTCGGGTCAGCGCGTTGTGTCCTTGAGTAAGGCGCGTTGCTCCAATCCACCTAGCTGTAAATATGTATCTGCGAGGGTAGTATAGGTAACGTCAATGCATAGCTTAGCGTGCAACCAAGCTGAAATCTCCCTAAGGGAGAACACGGGTAAATGATGTAAAGTCCCTACGCATTTCGGTGAAAGCTAGACTGTAAACTGTAAACTTACTTACGATAGGGCACACCTTCACACACACGGCCAAGTCAAATGCCATTAGGGAATAGTCATCTTCTTGAGTCGTTTTACCATTGAATGATACTCTACAACAGGGGCATATTGTTTCTCGATGGTGAATTACTGCCATGAACATGTTTAAGCAATTCTTGAGTCATGGAACATCCCAGTGAATATCTTTCTTCACATTTCACAAGTTATATCCACAAACATTGACTCAGTTTCATATCGCCATGTTCATAGTAATGTGTGCTGATGTAGATACAGAGTTCAACTCCAAGATAATGTAGACTTCTTAACCTCGCAATCCTACTTCCATCAAGAGCGTGCCTTTGAAGCACATAAAGACAGAAAGAAGAGTCGCTGTCGGATTTGGAAGGGGTCCACGTGCTAAAGCCAGACATTCTTACACTAGCTTCGAATCAATAGCTGGACTGAAATTATTGACAAAGAGTAGTGCGGGGTTGATGTAGTACCCCATATTCTGGCGAGTATTCAAGAGAGTGAAATTGGGAAGGTAGAGGACAGAGAATGAACAGGAAGACAGTTCAACAGACGATGATAGTAGTAATGAATCAGCATCTGCAAGTGACATTGATCAATTTAGAGATGATATGTTGAAATGTAGATAGCAGATTTATTACAAGGAACAAATATAGACAGTTCTATTGACCACTTCTCTATTTCCAGTTAGATGCAAATAATTGTACACCTCATTTCCACTACCCCATGTATGCAATTGTAAAGTACCCTGTAAGAGCATTTTCAGTAGTCAGTCCTTGCTCGACGTTATGTGGATGTGATGCTACGCTTATTTCAATTTCCGTACAACATAATTGCATTCGTCTGCTACTTTCAGAAATGGATATTCTGTTAGTTATCATAGTACGGCAGGTTCACGAAATACATGCACATAGACCATCTAGATCTGTCAGAACGTGCCGATTTTTCACTTTACAAGATGTCAACCCTAACCCAGTACTTTATTACTAAAATACATACTTGTCCCCTTTCAAGCAGTGGGCAAATTTGCCGACCTTTTGATATCCGTAGACCTAACTATTCAACTGATTTACATGTAGCGTGCATGAAATTGTAGAGGCTACTCGAAATGGTATTTTGATCTGGCACTAGAGAATCATATTTAATAGAGGTATATGATCTGTTACTCAGTAGTAGCTATCGTCATAAACAATAACGCCACCTGTAAGCAGGCGTCACACTCATTATACCACATTGTAACACTGCCATGAAGGAGGACATGTCCGCTAAGTGACCAATTGGCAGCAACAGCACACAGTCAAATTTGTTTTAAATTATTCAACAACTTACCTGTATAATTATCTTGAATTTTGTATTCTGTGAATTCATGGTTCAAAGAATATAAATTGATTCAAAACACGTAACATGTCGGAGGATCTTAGATAGAAATGGATAGGGCATAGCTAGAAATGGAAGGGACATAACTAGAAATGGACGGGACATAGCTGGGAATATGTCACTCTCATCCATAGTTAATAGGAGTATGTAAGGTATAAGACATCATCTCTTTATTATGACGTGCACACAGAATACACGAATTTAATCAGACAACACTGCCGAACATAGATTGCAACCAAACTTCTCCCCTCCACACACCCACACCGCATCCCATCCCGCGTTATTCTCTAAATTACACCCATATAGAAAGAAGCTAACATGGCGATGTTGATACTGGCAATCCAGAACGCGCCATTCTGGAACGATTTGAGCGTAGGTACCATACAGTATGGACGTAGCCCTACACATACATCATCAACGCCCATAAAGGAAGATCTGTATGGCAACGTACCATTATTGATTTGAGACCAAAGTACTCTGCGTATAGGTCAGATCTGTATGTTAATGTAACCTTGCGACCCAGTTACTCAGCGTTTATTGATCCATATTCCAATGGTGCTTTTGTCGCAAACGTAAGATAGCGCCACATGTCGTTAGATTCAACAGCAGCGTTTCGCCGCACTCTTTAACTCGGTCTTTTGCAAATATTGCACACAGACGCGCTTTGTGTATGCTTTTCACTAAGGGTTTTCATGGAAGTTGCATTAGATTCATTCAAGACGCTTAATACTCCCTTTTAGGCTCCATTCAGTGAACAGAAAAGGTATATTGGTTAGCACGCTCTTGATTCAGTCCAAAGCCATCAATCACCCATCTACGGTATCATGTGAAAGTAACGAAGCAGATCATGAAAAAACAGGATTCTAAGATTCTGAGAAACAGACTTTTAAAAATAATTGTATCAACTGTAGATACTGGATTAATCTGGAAATAATTCCAACATGCTTATTAATAGTCTACGTATGCACTAAAGCGGCTCTAGCTGGGCTCATGTAAATGGGGGAAATCCCCAAACCGCCTTTATAGCTTAGCGGAAATTTACTAAATGGCAACTCGATCAGATTCTAAATTATCTCCTGTATGTATGTCTGCCATACCTAGTACTAAGCCTGTTTGCAAATCAAATATTTCTGTCCTATATGCGTCTTTATGTTCAACACTAACGCTCCTGTGTGTGCACAAAGAGCAAGGTTAACGGGTTGCCTGCTGAATTTGCGCAGATTATATGTTCATGTAATTTAAATCTTGATATGAGGAATATTTTGAAAGGAATGTGGCTGAAAGTCCCCTTAAAAATATTTAGCAGGTCGAAAGTTATTGTCCATTGAGGTTATTGTCCATTGAGGTCATTGTCCATTGAGGTTATTGTCCATTGAGCTTATTGTCTAGTGACTTGGAGCAGTCTCTCCTATATTAGAGTAGATTTATGGCATACTAAATTACCTCGACACATGTCTGTCGTAATACAGCTCTCATGTACAGGTACATGCGCAATGTAATGTATCTATCAGGTATGCATTGGGCATGTTGAAGAAGAGCGACCCATGTAGACCATCCATTTTCCGATGTTACTATGAGTGATAGCCGCGGAACCGCTCTCTCTGTCAGTGGCATATTATAACATTTCCTGATGTTGCTATGAGTGAGAGCAGCTGAACCTCTCTCTGTCAGTGGAATCTTGCCACATTTCCTGATGTTGCTATGAGTGGTACCAGCTAAACCTCTTTCTGTTAGTGGAACTAACTAACTAACTGACTGACTGACTGACTGGCTGGCTGGCTGGCTGGCTGGCTGGCTGGCTGGCTGGCTGGCTGGCTGGCTGGCTGGCTGGCTGGCTGGCTGGCTGGCTGGCTGGCTGGCTGGCTGGCTGGCCGGCTGACTGACTGACTGACTGACTGACTGACTGACTGACCAACCAACCAGAAAAACAACTAACCAAACAACCGACCGAGCGACCGACTGACCGACCGACCGACCGACCGACCGACCGACCGACCGACCGACCGACCGACCGACTGACTGACCGACCGACCGACCGACTGACCGATCGACCGACCGGCCGACAAACCGACCGACGAACTAAATAACTAACTAGCTAACTAACTAACTAAACTAACTAACTAACTAACTAACTAACTAACTAACTAACTAACTAACTAACTAACTAACTAACTAACTAACTAACTAACTAACTAACTAACTAACTAACTAACTAACTAACTAACTAACTGACTGACTGGCTAACTGACTGACTGACTGACTGACTGACTGACTGACTGACTGACTGACTGACTGACTGACTGACTGACTGACTGACTGACTGACTGACTGACTGACTGACTGACTGACTGACTGACTGACTGACTGACTGACTGACTGACTGACTGACTGACTGACTGACTGACTGACTGACTGACTGACCAACCAACCGACCAACCAAACAACAGACCAAACAACCGACTGACTGACCGACCGACCGACCGACTGACTGACCGACCGACCGACCGACCGCCCGACCGACCGACCGACCGACCGACCGACCGACTAACTAACTAACTAACTAACTAACTAACTAACTAACTAACTAACTAACTAACCAACCAACCAACCAACCAACTAACTAATTAACTAACTAACTAACTAACTAACTAACTAACTAACTAACCAACCAACCAACTAACTAACTAACTAACTAACTAACTAACTAACTAACTAACTAACTAACTAACTAACTAACTAACTAACTAACTAACTAACTAACTAACTAACTAACTAACTAACTAACTAACTAACTAACTAACTAACCAACTGACCAACTGACCAATCAATCGACAAACCAAACAACAGACAAAACAAGCGACCGACCGACCGACCGACCGACCAACCAACCGACCGACTACCGACCAACCGACCAACTGACCGACCGCCAGACAGACCGACCGACCGATTAACTAACTAACTAACTAACTAACTAACTAACTAACTAACCAACCAACTAACTAACTAACTAACTAACTAACTAACTAACTAACTAACTAACTAACTAACTAACTAACTAACTAACTAACTAACTAACTAACTAACTAACTAACTAACTAACTAACTAACTAACTAACTAACTAAGAGGCGCGGTTGTTTAATGAGCTGCTACTCGCAGCTAAAATCTTATATTGCGCTCTACACAATCGACGGATTCATTTATAGATATGCTCATCAATGTATAGCTAAGTTTCGTTCTCGTTGACGCGTGATTGAATCTATGTAACACTTTGTAGCATAAATTCCCGGAATCGATATTCCAAGGAAACTGCGCCTGTAAGCTGATGCAAATCCTGAAACTAATTTGACCGGGGACGTTGCTACGCATGGCAGTCACATATCCCAGTCAAATTAGTTTTAAAATGTTAAACATAATGTGTATTAAATTGTAAATTCATCAAAGGCATACAATTCGTACAATTTCGTGAAGGACTTTTAGATTTACATGACGTCAGCAAACATGTGCTTTGCGACGTATTTGAGTATGACGTACGCTACTAGAGTCACCGATTCAATCTGTCTATTAAGCATGCGGTATATGAATCAGAGACTTTTGTTATAATGTCTGTTAGCAAATATACTTTTTATGAATTACTATGATAGGAACACGGTACATTGAAATGGCATTGGAATCTAACTGCTCGCATATGTACCATCAATATAAATAGGAATAATCTCGATGATGTTACATCGACTGTCCACAACACTACAACATTATGGAGCCATTTATCACACATGTGTAAAACTGAAATTGTTGATGTGCAGTAATAATATAAACATATAGGATTGCTGTTAATAGTGACTACATGGCTACGGATGGCCGGCTCATTTCTGTCTAACGTGCGCCCACTTAGCGCCTGTATTTTCATATATGTTGACACTTGGAACACTGGATTTCAAGAATTTGAATTTCAAGATAAGCATACAGCTGAGCTATATATGAATAGACTGTGAGCTGTTGTTGTCTATGGCAGCAACTGCTTAAATCAAATCATGTGTCAAAACACACAGCAGAATGTTTATTACATTGTAAAGGCATACAGGTAACAGGCATACAAGGAGTCGTGGCTTTACGGTATAATGCCATTGACCGTGTATCGAACCCAAGCAGCAGACAGTTACAGTCGGACTTTGCCCTTTTGTGTCGGACATATACCATTCGATTGTTACGTCAACTAACATTTGACGTCATTTGAATACCGCTTCAGATACTTGACATATCGAGCCCTCCATTAGGCATACTTATCTTAATAATAGGAGAAGAGTCAGATGATAATATACATGCCACCATGCTACCTTTATAGCTGTGGGCCTTGGTGTTGACACCGTGATATCTGTATAGCCGCGGACCTTGGTGTTGACACCATGCTACCTGTATTTACTGCGGACCTTGGTGTTGACACCGTTCTACCTGTATAACTGCGGACCTTGGTGTTGACACCGTGCTATCTGTAGAGCCGCGGGCCTTGGTGTTGACACCATGCTACCTGTATTTACTGCGGACCATGGTGTTGACCCCGTGCTATCTGTATAGCCGCGGACCTTGGTATTGACACCGTGCTACCTGTATATCCGCGGGCCTTGGTGTTGACACCATGCTACCTGTATTTACTGCGGACCTTGGTGTTGACACCGTGCTATCTGTATAACGGCGGAGCTTGGTGTTGACACCATGCTACATGCATAACGGCAGGGCTTGGTGTTGACAACGTGCTACATGCATAGCTGCAGGCATTGGTGTTGACGCCGTGCTACATGTATAGCGGCGGGCCTTGGTGTTGACGCCGTGCTACATGTATAGCTGCGGGTTTGGTGTTGACGCCGTGCTACACGTATAGCTGCGGACCTTGGTGTTGACACCGTGCTACATGTCTAGCTGCGGACCTTGGTGTTGACACCATGCTACCTATATTTACTGCGGACCTTGGTGTTGACACCGTGCTATCTGTATAACGGCGGAGCTTGGTGTTGACACCATGCTACATGCATAACTGCAGGGCTTGATGTTGACGCCGTGCTACATGTATAGCTGCGGGCCTTGGTGTTGACGCCGTGTTACACGTATAGCTGCGGGCCTTGGTGTTGACGCCGTGCTACATGTATAGCTGCGGACCTTGGTGTTGACACCGTGCTACATGTATAGCTGCGGGCCTTGGCGTTGACACAGTGCTAGTCTATACCTGCATACCTTGGTGTTGACACCATGCTACATGTATAACTGCGGACATTGGTGTTGACACCGTGATTACCTGTATAGCTGCGGACCCTGCTGTTGACACCGTGCTACCTGAATTTAATGAAGACCTTGGGGTTGACACCGTGCTATCTGCATAGCCGCGGACCTTGGTATTGACACTGTACTACCTGCATAGCTGCGGACCTTGGTGTTGGCACCGTGCTACCTGTATATCCGCGGACCATGGTGTTGACACCGTGCTATCTGTATAGTCGCGGACCTTGGTATTGACACCGTGCTACCTGCATAGCTGCGGATCTTGGGGCTGGCACCCTGCTACCTGTATATCCGCGGATCTTGGTGTTGAGACCATGCTACCTGTATTTACTTCGGACCTTGGTGTTGACACCGTGCTATCTGTATAACGGCGGAGGTGGTGTTGACACCATACTACATGCATAACTGCAGGGCCTGGTTTTGACAACGTGCTACATGTATAGCTGCGGGCCTTGGTGTTGACGCCGTGCTACATGTATAGCTGCGGGCCTTGGTGTTGACGCCGTGCTACATGTATAGATACAGGCTTTGGCGTTGCCACCATGCTACATGTATAGCTGCGGGCCATGGCGTTGACACAGTGCTAGTCTATACCTGCAGACCTTGGTGTTGACACCATGCTACATGTATAGCTGCGGACCTTGGTTTTGACACCATGCTACATGTATAGAAACAGGCTTTGGCGTTGCCACCATGCTACATGTATAGCTGCGGGCCATGGCGTTGACACAGTGCTAGTCTATACCTGCAGACCTTGGTGTTGACACCATGCTACATGTATAACTGCGGACCTTGGTGTTGACACCGTGCTACCTGCATAGCCGCGGACCTTGGTGGTGACACCGTGCGACATGCATAACTGCAGGCCTTGGTTTTGACACTGCGCTACATATATAGATGCGGGCCTTGGTATTGACGCCGTGCTACATGTATAGCTGCAGACCTTGGTTTTGACACCGTGCCACATGTATAGCTGCAGACCTTGGTGCTGACACCATGCTACATGTATAGCTGCGGGCGTTGGTGTTGACACCGTGCTACATCTATAGCTGCAGACCTTGGTTTTGACACCATGCTACATGTATAGCTGCGCGCCTTGGTGTTGACACCATGCTACATGCATAGCTGCAGGCCCTGGTGCTGATACCATTCTACATGTATAGATGCGGGTAAGGCTGCGCCGTATGCCATACTGTTAAACCGATGACGATGCCAAAGCCGGTTTGAACCGTATATCGGTTTTATGGGGTGGGGTGGAGCTAAGGATGAGTGCGTACACTTTTTGTAATCATTATTTTTTCGATAAGCCTGTATGTAGCAAATATACGTGCGTTGTGTGGAACCTTTATAGTCCGTTGGCCGGAGGGGCCCACATGGATACACCCCCCCCCCTTCGAATAATTGACGAAGCTATGTTTTCCTAACAGCTATCGATGTCCTCTTTAAGATTATGTATGTTAATATGCGATTAACCGGGACACAATATGGTGTTTGATGGGTTATGTTAGAGCTAATACCCACAGTGAAGCAGACCATATTAAGAGGTAGGGGTATTAAAAACTGAGATATCTTTTGATAAAATCAGTGTAGCTTGGTGATCGACCACTCACAATTTTCCTACGATTGCATATGGGTTATATGCAAATCATTTTCATAATGAGGTCGGCAGAGGTCAAACGATCACAAATATTTGCCACGGCTTAAAATCTAGCAACTATATGTTGCCATCATTGACCAAGCACCGGTAAAGGAATATGCCAGTTTAAACAGCTTAAGATTGATTAAAAGGCACCATTTGACAAATATAATGAGTAAAAGTGTACTAATTTAATAGACTGTTGTTACTATGACAAATGACAGTAAAGCCAATTTTTGAGAATCGATGAAAAATGCATTAATTGTAAATTAATTAAGTACATTTTGATAGAATAGTTGTAGATTAGTAATAGACCACTCAAATTACTGCTTATGGTTTCCATGCAAATCAGTTTCATAATGAGGTCGGCAGAGGTCAAAAGGTCATAAATCGTTCGCTCAGAAATACAGAGTCGATAAACATGTTTAGTTTGTATCCGAATTGCGACAATGTAACAGTCCTTCGGAAGTCGTGATGCGGACTACCTGTTTAGATTAGCGACTTTGAACAATTAGTTTTGCACAATAAAGATAATCGTGTGATTCTAACTGAACACGCATCAATCATGCACACACGAATCAAGGAGAGAAATCCTTTTTATAACCAATTAGATTATGTTAACAATTTTATAAATATTATCGTGTATGCTAAATATTTCGAAAGTAATTTGACTGAGATTTAGTGCTACAAACAAGAGCAGAATCCTGCAGTCGCATTAGTTTCAAAATAGTGTAACGGTTACAGACAGAGTGCATTGCATCGTACGCAATTTAGTGGGAATAGAAAATAACATAAATGTAGACGTGTGTATGTTCAATTGGGTCTGCATTTTAACCATTTAATCCACAAATGTTGTCAATATATTTATACTTTTCTCATATGGAATTTGAGCACATAAGGTTTCATTATCGAGTCAGTCATTGCAGTGGTAAAATGTCAAATGCTATGCTACATGTATAGCTGAAGGCATTGGTGTTGATACCATGCCACATATATAGCTGGGGGCCTTGGTGTTGACATCATGCTACCTGCATAGCTACAGGCATTGGTGTTGACACCATGCCACATGTATAGCTACTGGCCGTGGTGTTGATACCGTGCTACATGTATAGCTGCAGGCCTTGGTGTTGACACTATGCTAACTGTATAGCCGCAGGCCTTGGTGTTGACACCATGCTACTTGTATAGCTGCGGACATTGGTGTTGACACCATGCTACATGTATAGCAGCAGGCCTTGGTGTTGACAACGTGCTACATGTATAGCTGCGGACCTTGATGTGGCACCATGCTACATGTATAGCTACTGGCCTTGGTGTTGACACCGTGCTAAATGTATAGCTGCAGGCCTTGGTGTTGACACTATTCTAACTGTATAGCCGCTGGCTTTGGTGTTGACACCATGCTACCTGTATAGCTGTGGACGTTGGTGTTGACACCATGCTACATGTATATCTGCGAGCGTTGGTGTTCACACTATGCTACCTGTATAGCTGAGGACCTTGTTGTTGTCACCATGCTACCTGTATAGTTGAGGGCCTTGCTGATCACACCATCCGACATGGATATATGTGGCCTTTGCTGTTGACAGCATGCGGCCTGTATAGCCGAGGGCCCTGTTGTTCACACCATGCTACCTGTATATCTTTTGGGCCTTGGTGTTGACACCGTGCTAACTGTATAGATGCGGGCCTTGGCGTTGACACCATGATAACTGTATAACTGCGGTCTTTGGTGTTGACATCCAGCTACCTGTATAACTGCGGGCCCTTGTGTTCACACCATGCTACCTGTGTAACTATGGGTCTTGGTGTGGACACCATGCTACATGTATAACTACGGGCCTTGGTATGGACACCATGCTGGGTTATTTCTGGCTTTTCCGCGCTATTCATGGGCTTTCTGGACTATTCGTGATGTTTTTAGGCTATGCCTTGCATTTCCGGCCTATTCCTGGCTTTTCCGGGCTATTCCTGGCGTTTCCGTGATATCTCTGACATTTCCAGGCTAGTCCTGGCCTTTCCAGGATATTTCTTACTTTTACTGATTTATATAAGCACTCCTGGCTTTTGCTGGCTTTTCCTGGCTCGCGAGGCATTTAACGTTCCTGGCGTTTCCAGGTTATTCATGGCTTTCTCAATGCATAATGTCCTGGCTTTTCCTGGCGAATTCTGTCCGAATTACCGTCCTGACTTTTCCTAGCTTTTCCGAGCTATGTAATGCCACGATATCCCAGGATACACTGGCATCATTCCAGACTGATCCGAGCTAAAAGTTCCAGGATATCCAGGGAATAGCAGGCTTTTCACCATCGAAGGCCTGTGAATCAGTAGCGACTTTAATTGTCTGTGAGGTATAAAAAAAGCACCGCATCGTGACGCCCGTTCGCACCTACCTACCACATGGCTGTTTTCAGCAAATATTAAATTTATGATTTGAATATGATTTCAAACGTTCAAATGCAAAAGGAAGTAACAAAGAATTATCACAAAAATATAATATTTTACAGATTCGCAATGTTGGATATCCATACGTTCTGGCACATAGTATTATACATTTTAGAGCCTTTGTTAAAAGCTATACATTAATGTTCAAAGTAGAAAGATGCCCACATTTTCCTAGAATATTTGTGGATTTCCCATACATTCCTATGGGAGGGAATATCATCTACATATAATATAAACAGTAAGTAACTTCTAACTTATGTAGATTATTATAATTTACAGCAATTAATAGCTAATACAATTTTCTTTCCGGGCAGATGTGTTATTTTACAAACAAATACATAGACTAGGAAAATAAGGATTCTATGAACGTCTTCTCTTTGTTATGTATTAGATTTTTGACCAAGATAGGGGAGAAATCCTGCGCATGGGAACTTGACATCGGCCGTCAGTGTTGGGCATGCCTCAAGTTTGATTTCAAAGCTGAAATACCATGAGCACAAATACAAATTAAAAAAACCACAATATTGTGTGCCTTATGTTTGAAAAAATAGAACTGCACATTTTATCACTCGCCATAGAACTGTCGCACATGCGCCAACAACGAAGTTGGAGGGTGGCGTGTTTAAAAAAATGCATTTATGGTAATACACCGATATTAATCACCTTGGTGTCTCTTAAGACGCCAGTATAATAAAATAAAATACACTCTAGTAAGCGCAAATAAATGAACTCATACTCCTAGTAATACATATCATATTATTTACTTGTAGATGTTGGGCATTTTGAACTTTCTAAATAACCGCCATTTCAAAATTAGATTGGCAAATCCCAAACCTCTACCACTTATACTGTTTTAAATTTTACCAACAATTTTGATTGCCACGGCAGATTGTTCAATGAAGCATTCCCGAGTATGCCAGAGAGCGTGCTAGCATGTGACGACGTCAGCGTAATGCGCACTCCATCAATCTCCGTGTAGGAAATCAGTAAGAAATACTTGACAGATCACTACGAAGCAGCATCCGTCATTCGCATGCTAAATCGTCTAAGCAAAATATTACTTCAGTTTCCGAAAAATGAAAATTGCGATTTTTCTAAAGAAAATATTTTATACAAATTCATGGTGGTTACAGGCAGCAACAATCACCAGTCAAATTAACCAAACTGACGCTACATAAAATGCGTGGTAACTATTGTGCATTGTATATGGAAAGGGCTGGCTTGAGACCACCACGGCGTGCCACTACATAAAGCTATCGAAGTAAGATTCTTTCCCAAATGAAATCACAGGTTCTGCCAAACACGTTTTGTCAACATTGATTTGCAATTTTAGTCAGCGGGGAATACGACAGCGGTGGTTATTAGACGGTGATAGTCAGTGAATCAGACCGGATAAAGTCACGCGAATCGGTTCTTATTCTGGTAAGGCATATAGACAGGAGAAGTATTAGCGTATTGGCAGTGTTGTGCATCATAGCAAGGAGTTAGCTGTGCTGCGCATCATAACACAGCGTTGGCAGTGTTGTGCATCATAGCAAGGAGTTAGCTGTGTTGTGCATCATTACAAAGGGTTGGCGGTGTTGTGAATCATAACAAAGGGTTAGCAGTGCTCTGCATCATATTAAGGGGATATCAGTGTTGTTCATCATAACAAGGCACATCATTTGCTATTTAGTCATTTCAAGCATAAACACCAATTAAGACAGTTTCAACAAATCTCGATATGCAGGGGCCAACTACTTATTTACAACAAGTTGTCTACAATAAGCTGGCCCATGTTTAAACGCTTACAGCCTGCTGTATACAACAACATAGTTGTCTACAATAAGCTGGCCCATGTTTAAACGTGTACAGCCTGCTGTATACAACAACATAGTTGGATAACAAATAGAACAGTGCCATATTTGCGTCCATCTTGTTCATCCGATTTTTCACAAATCAAGATGTGTACAATAGGTTGGCACAGCGTGTATCAGATTTGTATCAAACTTTTTCATCCAATAAGTTGTTTGCACGTGAGTATCTGTTTCATATACCTTATGTATGCAACTATTTAGGCGACCAATCAATTGCCCCAATTTACAACACGTGATTTAAGTCAATATGTTGATTTGCGCCATCTACACATCATGTGCCATTAAAGATGGCTGCCCATAAGAAAGGTATGTGGATGATCGCACGCACGCAATGCACTCACATGCGATTGTTTAATTAGGATTGAGAGGCGTCTAGTATGAGACGACGTCAGCGTAATATACACTCCATCAATCTTCTTGTAGACATTCTGTAAGAAGATGGCAAACAAATACTTGACAGATTTCCACGGACGTGCATTAATCATTCGCATGCCATGGCGTCTAAGCACAATATTACTTCATTGCCCATGATAGAAAATTGCGACTTTTCGAAAGAAAGTATTTTATCAAATTCATGGTTGCTACAGGCAGCAACAATCTCCGGTCAAAGTAACTACACCGACTTTAGATATAATGCGTGATAAATAGTGTGCATTGTATATGGCAAGCACTGGCTTGAGACCACCGCGGCTTGCCACTACATAAAGCCATCGAAGTAAGATTCTCTCACAAATCAAATCACAGGTTCTGCCAAACACGTTTCGTCAACATTGATTTGCAATTTTCGTGTTAGTTAGCGGGGTATGCGACAGCGGTGGTTATTAGACGGTGATAGCCAGTGAATCAGACCGGATAAAGTCACAGGAATCGGTTCTTATTCTGGTAAGGCGTATAGACTGGAGAAGTATTAGCGTGAATAACGTGAATACTAAGCGCTATTCCCAATCACTGTTCAGTTATTCGAGATATTACAATAAATATTACGATCAGTATTAGTGCTCGTTGTTTTCGAAATTGCGATATCTTGTGCACACTTATATCTGCATCTCTGATAACACTTTAGCTGTCGAATTTGCTCATGACAATTTTAACGTTCTCATTAAAATCCCAATTTGACGACCAAGACAAGATTATTTTTTTGTAAATGGAGGACTACCACTGGAATGACTGGCTCGGTTATCGACCCAGTTATTCCAGTGGAAAAGTGTCAAACAGTCTTCACTTGGTCCGCAATTTCTCAAGCCAACTATACACTCTGTCTTTGGCTGACGTGAGCGTGAAGTTGTTAACGCTGTGATTTGTTTCAAAATGTTCAATAGCTTACCCGTATAGCTGCTCTGAAATTCATCTTTCCAGAGTATCCATCCATCATCTGATCTCGTATGACGTCACAATCATCTCACCTCTCAAATAGTCTGACACGTTGTATGAATTGCCTGTCTTTGTAATTCTTTGCTATTTAATAAGCATGCTGTTGAATATTTCGAAATTATTTTACTGGCCGCTGCTGTTGCCTTAGGCAGCAACAGCACACAGTCAATTTAGTTTCAAAAGATTCAACAGCATACCTGTGTAGTTTTTTTTAAATTGATATTCATGGTGTTCAGATATCGATCGATCCCAACACGAGCAAGGTATGGGTGGAGCTTAGCTAGATATGGGCGGGGCATAGCTAACACCGGAAGGGTCCATTGAGCTTCTAGGAGTTCAGAGTTCAAAGGGTCAACAGTGATGTATAAGATAACCAGACAACAAAAGACGTATATTTATTTTGACACATTTGTGGCTACACGGTGTTACTGTATTATATCTCAATATCTTTCGCCGATGTGACTTTCAGAAAACGAGGACAACGGATAGACCTGTCCAATTTACCCATCCGTCATCTAACATCATATGACGTCATAATCAACTAAGTGACGTATATGATGACGTCATAAATAACTATTGCATGAATGACTCGATATAGTCTGACTTTAACGCTTAATAGTCCGACATGTTGTATGAATTGTATATCTTTACTGTTTTAATAAACATGTTCTTGAATACTTTGAAACTAATTTGATTCGGCGCTGTTACTACCATAGGCACCAACAGCACCCAGTCAGATTAGTTTCAAAATATTCAACAGCTTACCTGTGGAGTTTTCTGGAGCTTGATAGTCAGTGAGTTCAGGGATCGATCGATCCCAACACTTGCAAAGTATGGGTGGAACTTAGCTAAAGATGGGCGAGGCATAGCTAAAACTAGAAAGGTCAATTCTATCTAATGGCAGCAGATCATTTGGTATTTAGCTCTTTGAAAGAGAAAAATACCAGTGAAAAATATTGAGTAAATCTCGACACACACTGGTCATTAATTTGCCTCAACATGTAGGCCGATACAGGATGCGAACACATACATCTTATTGTAGACAACAGTTTTACTCATGCATAGACACGTACATCACGCTGTAGACATCACGATGTTGGCTGAAACTATAGAACAGTACCTTATTTTTAACCAACCTGTTCACCAAATGTATACATCCGGTTGGCCCGTGTGTATCATGTCTGTTATCTAACTTATTCATCCAACAAGTTGTTTATAAAAAGGTGTCCCTGTGCGTATCGATTTCATACAGCTTATTCACCTAACGATGTAGACGACCATTCAAGTATACAATTTATTACAGGTGATTTACATCAGTTTATCGGTGCATGACATCTACGCATCTTGTGCCAACAAAGATATCTTCCCATTGCAAAGGTATGTGAATGATCGAAGAATTGAGCTTTTCGAGGAGTATAAGTTAATGTGAGAAGGCCAGGCTACTTCAATCGCAATAAACAGCCTGCGTGTGTATGCCGTCGGAATGTGTTGTACGGAACTTTTTGTCACATCTGCGTCATGCTTTATGTTGTCATACACATCACGATGGGCATATTGAAACTCAGTTGTCACATCTGCATCATGCTTTATGTTGTCATACATATCACGATGGGCATATTGAAACTCAGTTGTCACATCTGCATCATGCTTTATGTTATCATACATATCACGATGGGCATATTGAAACTCAGTTGACTGGAAACTGCTAAAGCCAATTAGTTTCAGGATATAGAGTATTTTATAAAATCCAAATTTACTTGTTTGTGGCATTCATTGAAGTGTTAATGTGCCAAGAGATGTTTAAAAAATTTCAAACAGGAATAATGAAATTATATGAATTTGCGTATTACTGCACGCTATATAACTTATAATTTAACATGTATAACAAGAACGCCCGCCATATACGTGTTAGCAGGGCTGTAACGAACATTCGTTGGCTCGGAAAATCGCAAACCAATGGATGACGAACCATGGTTCATAGGATTCGTGTGGTTTGTGCCCCATACATAAGCTAACCCTTTCACCAATGAATTCCCATATTTAGTTTTAGGAACATCATACAGCAAAGCTGTTGACTATTTTGAAATTAATTTGACTAGAAGCCGTTGCTGCCTAAGGCAGCAACAGCTTCTAGTCAAATTAATTTCAAAATATTCAACAGAGTCAGTTTTTTATCATAAAGAATTTACTTTTTCAGGGATTTGTCGGTGAAGGGGCCAATAGACACGTAATCTCTGAATGTCCTCTAAGTGTGATTTACGAATATGACCATGAATGGAACTTAGCTAGCTATGAATCTTATATTATTTTCTAACATGTGTTGTCAGAACTTGTCATTTGTGGTTTTCTACCATTTAGCCAGTAAAGCCACCTGCCTTTAAATGTTAGGTGGACTTTCTCGCATACAATTGCATATTAAAATTGTTCGTGAACCTGGTCGTGGTTCGGACATCTGTATCGCGAACTGGTTCGGTTCGTGAAAATCCATACGAACCTCAGGCCTACGTGTTAGATAAGTTGGAGTAACGCGGAATAAGCATGATATGGTATGGTATTACTAGCCCAGGATATTTTTTTAATTGGTCACATAACCTACAATACGGAAAATGTATGAATTTATAAGCTTTTACTTATATTTAAGTCGTTTGATATCAGCAATAGTTTCCTGTACACCTCTTGGAGATCTGGTTTTGGCCACCATCGTTACTTGCAGACTCATTTGAGTTGCCCATTCCCTACACTTGGCAGGCTCTGCTGTTGCTGTGCATGCACTTTACGCAACGCGAGTGCTTAATAATTGTCTCATTTGATGTTAAGACACAGGTTTCCAGATTCACATAGGGGAGCTTCATTTCTCTGTTTTGTGTGAAGAAAACACTCAGTATAACGCATTGTCTGATGTCATTCGATGGTCCTGGTTTCTGCAAACTGTGTTATACTTATTCCATAAGGCAATGCGGGGTGTTATTGTAGGCGGAGAGAACTGTGCATGAGATTGTACTTATATGATGTGTGCCTGAATGAATGAAAATACAACCTTATTCTCTCTATTCACACCTCTACTAAGCCATGCATCATAATTGTATGAAGTCGGTGGCATTAGTGACTTTATTGTTTAGCGATTGAACAGCAATTCACATACATTGTGGATTGATATCAATGAATTCCTTCTTTCACTCATGTTTTTATGGTATATACACTCTCGAAAGATGCAACCACTGTGCAGAGCG
>CM067364.1:83459536-83467467 GCA_034401795.1 Chaetoderma sp. LZ-2023a
CCTCGAGCTCCTGCTTGAGATCGTCGTCCTCGTGCTCCTCTTATTCGTACTCCACCTCATCCTCGCCTTCTCCTCCTCCTCCTCCTCATCCTCGTGCTCCTCATCCTCCTCGTTTACCAGCTCCTCATCCTCCTCCTCGTCCTCCTCCTCCTGATGCTCCTCCTCGTCCTCCTCATTCTCCTCCTCATGCTCCTCCTCCTCCTCGTGCTCCTCCACATGCCCCTCCTCCTCCTCCTCTTCCTCCTCCTCCTCCACCTCCTCCTCGTGCTTCTCCTCCTCGCGCTCCTCCTCCTCCTCCTTCTCCTCCTGCTTCTCCTCCTCCTCCGCGTGCTCCTCCTACTCCTCCTACGCCACGCCTCATGCTCTTCCTCCTCCTTGTGCTCCTCCTCATGCTCATCCTCATCCTCCACCTCCTCCTAATCCTCGTGCTCCTCATCCTCCTCGTTCAACACCTCCTCGTGCTCCTCCTCCTCGTTCTCCTCCTCCTCGTGCTCCTCCTCCTCGTCCTCCTCCTGCTCCTCCTCGTGCTCCTCCTCATGCTCCTCCTCCTCGTGCTCCTCATCCTCATGCTCCTTCTCCTCCTCGTTCTCCTCCCCCTCATGATCCTCCTCATCCTCGTGCTCCTCCACCCAATGCTTCCCCTCCTCCTCGTTCTCCTCCTCCTCGTGCGCCTCCTCCTCCTCCTTATCCTCCTCCTCCTCGTGCTCCTCCTCCTTATGCTCCTCCTCCTCCTCTTCGTGCTCCTCCTCATGCTCATCCTCCTCCTCCTCCTCCTCCTCCTCCTCCACCTCCTCATCATCATCCTCGTGCTCCTCATCCTCCTCGTTCACCACCTCCTCGTGCTCCAACTCCTCGTCCTCCTCCTCCTCGTGCTCCTCTTCCTCGTCCTCCTCCAGCTCCGCCTCGTGCACATCCTCGTGCTCCTCCTCCTCCTCGTTCACCACCTCCTCATCCTCCTCCTCGTGCTCCTCCTCCTCCTCGTCCTCCTCCTTCTCCTCCTCCTCCTCGTGCTCCTCCTCCTCCTCCTCGAGCTCCTCCTTGAGATCCTCGTCCTCGTGCTCCTCCTATTCGTGCTCCGCCTCATCCTCGCCTTCTCCTCCTCCCACTCCTCATCTTCGTGCTCCTCATCCTCCTCGTTTACCACCTCCTCATCCTCCTCCTCGTCCTCCTCCTACTCATGCTCCTCCTCCTCCTCGTCCTCCTCCTTCTCCTCCTCATGCTCCTCCACCTCCTCGTTCTTCTCCTCATGCTCCTCCTCCTCCTTCTCCTCCTCGTGCTCCTCCTCCACATGCTCCTCCTCCTCCTCCTCGTACGCCTCCTCCGCCTCCTCGTGCTCCTCCTGATGCTCCTCCTCCGCTTCCTCCTCCTCATCCTCCTATACCTCCTCCTCGTACTTCTCCTCCTCGTGCTCCTCCTTCTCCTCCTCCTGCTCCTCCTCCTCCTCCTACTCCACCTCCGCCTCCTCATCCACCTCCTCCACCTCCTCCTCGTCCTCCTCCTCCTCCTCGTGCTCCTCCTCCTCGTCCTCCTCCTTCTCCTCCTTATCCTCGTGCTCGTCCTCCTCCTCATCGAGCTCCTGCTTGAGATCCTCGTCCTCGTGCTCCTCTTATTCGTACTCCACCTCATCCTCGCCTTCTCCTCCTCCACCTCCTCATCCTCGTGCTCCTCATCCTCCTCGTTTACCAGCTCCTCATCCTCCTCCTCGTCCTCCTCCTCCTGATGCTCCTCCTCGTCCTCCTCATTCTCCTCCTCATGCTCCTCCTCCTCCTCGTGCTCCTCCTCATGCCCCTCCTCCTCCTCCTCTTCCTCCTCCTCCTCCTCCTCCTCCTTGACCTCCTCCTCGTGCTTCTCCTCCTCCCGCTCCTCCTCCTCCTCCTTCTCCTCCTGCTCCTCCTCCTCCTCCTCCGCGTGCTCCTCCTACTCCTCCTACGCCTCGTGCTCTTCCTCCTCCTTGTGCTCCTCCTCATGCTCATTCTCATCCTCCACCTCCTCCTAATCCTCGTGCTCCTCATCCTCCTCGTTCACCACCTCCTCATGCTCATCCTCATCCTCCACCTCCTCCTAATCCTCGTCCTCCTCCTCCTCCTCGTGCTCCTCCTCCTCGTGCTCCTCCTTCTCCTCCTTATCCTCGTGCTCGTCCTCCTCCTCCTCGAGCTCCTGCTTGAGATCGTCGTCCTCGTGCTCCTCTTATTCGTACTTCACCTCATCCTCGCCTTCTCCTCCTCCTCCTCCTCATCCTCGTGCTCATCATCCTCCTCGTTTACCAGCTCCTCATCCTCCTCCTCGTCCTCCTCCTCCTGATGCTCCTCCTCGTCCTCCTCATTCTCCTCCTCATGCTCCTCCTCCTCCTCGTGCTCCTCCACATGCCCCTCCTCCTCCTCCTCTTCCTCCTCCTCCTCCATCTCCTCCTCGTGCTTCTCCTCCTCGCGCTCCTCCTCCTCCTCCTTCTCCTCCTGCTTCTCCTCCTCCTCCGCGTGCTCCTCCTACTCCTCCTACGCCTCGTGCTCTTCCTCCTCCTTGTGCTCCTCCTCATGCTCATCCTCATCCTCCACCTCCTCCTAATCCTCGTGCTCCTCATCCTCCTCGTTCACCACCTCCTCGTGCTCCTCCTCCTCGTTCTCCTCCTCCTCGTGCTCCTCCTCCTCGTCCTCCTCCTGCTCCTCCTCGTGCTCCTGCTCCTGCTCCTCCTCCTCGTGCTCCTCATCCTCATGCTCCCCCTCCTCCTCGTTCTCCTCCTCCTCGTGCGCCTCCTCCTCCTCCTTATTCTCCTCCTCCTCGTGCTCCTCCTCCTTACGCTCCTCCTCCTCCTCTTCGTGCTCCTCCTCATGCTCATCCTCCTCCTCCTCCTCCTCCTCCTCCACCTCCTCATCATCATCCTCGTGCTCCTCATCCTCCTCGTTCACCACCTCCTCGTGCTCCAACTCCTCGTCCTCCTCCTCCTCGTACTCCTCTTCCTCGTCCTCCTCCCGCTCCGCCTCGTGCACATCCTCGTGCTTCTCCTCCTCGTCCTCGTGCTCCTTCTCCTCATGCTAGTCCTCCTCCTCCTCGTTCTTCTCCTCCTCATGCTCCTCCTCCTCCTCGTGCTCCTCTTTGTGCTCCTCCTCCTCCTGCTCCTCCTCGTGCGCCTCCTGTTCTTCTTCCTCCTCTTGCTCTTCCTCCTCCGCCTCCTTATCACTTCTCCTCCCTCTCCTCCTCACCACCACCTCCATCATCATCATCATCATCATCATCATCATCATTACCCTCTTCCTCCTCCTCTTCGTGGCCCTTCTCCTCCTCGCCCTCCTTCTCCTGATCCTACTCTTCATCGTCCTCTTGAAATCCCCTCCCCCCTATTCTCTCCCTTCTACTCCCCTCATCATCAACATCATCATCGTCATCGTCGTCGTCATCATGATCATCATCATCATCGCCATCATCATCATAATCATCATCAACATCATCATCATCATCATCGTCGTCGTCATCAGCATCATGATGATGATGATGATGATTCTCTTCCTCCTCCTAGAGTTCCTCCCCTCATCCTCCTCCTCATCCCTCTTGTCGTGCTCCTCCTCCTCCTCCTCCTCCTCATCTTCCTCCTCCTCATCCTCCTCCCCGTGCTCCTCCTCGTGCTCCTCCTCCTCGAGCTCCTCCCCCTCCTCCTCTTCCTCGTGCTCCTCCTCCTCCTCCTCCTCGTGCTCCTCCTCATCAACATCATCCTCCTCCTCAAGTTCCTCCTCTTCTTCCTCCTCGTGGTCCTCCTCCTCATCATCATCCTCATCCTCCTTTTCCTCTTCCTCCTCCTCATCCTCCTCCTATTCATCCTCATCGCCCTCCTCCGCCTCCTCCTCCATCTCCTCCTCCTCCTTCGTTTACTAACTCCCCTGCTCCTTCTCCTCTACCTCCTCCCTGTCCTCATTCTCCTCCTCTTCTTCTTCCTCATCATCATGAGGTTTTGGTGGTGGTGGTGGTGGTGGTGATGATGATGCTGATGATAATGATGATGATGATGTTGATGATGATGATGTTGATCCTCCTGCTTCTCCTTCTCCTCCTCCTCCTCCGCATTCTCCTTCTTCTCTCCCGTCCTCCTCCTCCTCCTCCTCCCTTTCCTCCTCTTGCCTCTCTCTTTCTACTCGTCCTTCCTCTCCTCCTCCTCCCCCTCCTCATCAACATGATCATCATCACCATGATCATCATCATCATGGTCATCATCATCATCGTCGTCGTCGTCTTCATCATCATCAGCAACAGCTTCATAACCATCATTATCATCATCATCATCATTACCCTCCTCCTCCTCCTCCTCCTCCTCCTCCTCCTCCTCCTCCTCCTCTTCCTGCTCATCATCTTCCTCTTTCAAACCCGTTCCTCTCCTTCTCCTCCGCCCCATCCTCTCACCCTCATCTCCCTCTCCTCCTCCTATTCCCCTCATCATCATCATCATCATCATCATGTTACCCATCATTATCATCATCTTGTCCATATGATGATGATGATGATGATGATGATGATGATGATGATGATGATGTTGATGATGTTAATGATAATTATGATTTTGATGATGATGGTTAACATGATGATGATGAAGATGATGATGATGATGATGATGATGATGATGCCGATGATGATCCTCCTCCTCCACCTCCTCATCCTCCTCTTCCTCCTCTTCGTCGTCATCAGCATCATTATCATCATCAGTATCCTCCTCCTCCTCCTCCTCCTCCTCCTCATCCACCCTCCTCCTCCTTCTGCTCCTGCTCATTATCCTTTTCCAAACCCCTTCCTCTCCTTTTCCTTCACCTCCTCCTCCTCTGCCCCTCCTCCTGCCATTCCCATCATCATCATCATCATCATCTTCCTGCCCTCCTCATCCTCCGCCTTCTCCTCCTCTTCCCCCTCGTGCTCCTCCTTATCCTCTTCCCCCTTCTCCTCCTCCTCCTCCTTCTTCTCGTCCTCCTCCTCCTGCTCCTCCTCTTCCCACTCCTCATCATTCTCCACCCTCCTCCTCCTTGCGCTCCTCCTCATCATCATCAAATCCATCCTCCTCGTCCTCATCCAACAGCCCCCTCCATCACATCCACTCCTCCACCTTTCCCCATCACCATCATCATCGTCGTCGTCGTCTTCCTTTTCACCATCCATGTCTCAAAATTGCATTTTACATAACTATCCAGACTAGTTATTCGTGCTCCTTTGCTCTTTTTTCCATTCCGCTAGAAACTCTATGTATGCTAAGCTTTGCTTTATTCATTGCGTCACTGTTTGCCTTTTATATGTGTTTCCTGATTGTTTTCCGTATTTGAGTTCTGTTCTCGGCTCGCTATGTTGCTTTTATAAAGATTGTCTGACAGCTCAGTGGCATAATATTTGGAAGCCATTACCACGATTACGAACTTGTTTATTATGTGTACATGGTCACCATCTATCGCCTGACATCGAGTTATCTTACCGCTACATGAATGTAATCCAATACGTGATATGCTTCTGCCGCAGAAAATCATGCCGTTTTTGCTGTTGGCTACTATTACGCATCTTCCTGTCACAGTTGCGTCTTGCCTGTGATGAACTACTCAAGGAATGTAGCTCTGGATTAGAGTTCCGTGTTCACATTAATTCCACTTTCCAACATGTACTACAATTAGTATCATCTCATTACATAAGACGGGAAGTGAATGCTACAGTGGCATGTGTGCGCAGACCCTCCCACACACATATATATACACCTGTGCAAAAGTTAAGCACCACCCTATTTTTACGCACATGCGAGGGTATATTCATGTGCTATGAAGAAAGCAATAGCATAAACATTTATGTACCCATCCATCTTAGTGCAAGAGGTAATAATGCAACTAGAGGAATGCTGATTATGATGGTGGGGAAACACTGTATGTTTTTGTTTGAACTTGAAAACGAGGCCTGAATATGGTTACGTTGACACAACTGACAACTATTGCCCTACAGTTGACACACGTGGCTAGATTGTCATTACTGGTGTCTGAAAACGAAGTTTAACATCTGTGCACGAGTTTGAGAATGTCATTATTAATACCGGATATATCCACCTTGTGCCTGGATGACGGCCTGGACACGACGTCTCATGCTGGTCACCAACCGACTGATACGCCATTGTGGTATTCGTTGCCATTCAAGATGGAGTGCGTCTGTTAATTCCTGTAGGTTCTGCACAGGAGGATCCCACCTTCTCACCATGTTTCCCAGAATGTCCCAGATATGCTCAATAGGTTTCATGTCAGGGCTCCTTGCTGGCCATGGTAGGGTTTCGATGGCATTCTGGCGGAGGTATTCATGCACAGCTCTAGCACGATGTGGTCGGGCGTTGTCATCCATGAATATAGGGTGGGTTCCAGGTGCATGATTTACAAAATGAGGGACCACAACTCTATCCAGTATGGAATCTTGATATCTTTGTCCATTTAGTGTTCCAGGTACAGTCAACAGATCCAGCTTACAATCAAAGGAGATGCATCCCCATATCATAACGGAACCTCCACCAAATGGAACTTCTTCCATGATGTTACGTTGGTCGTACGCCGTGCGTCTGGACCTCCATACACGAGTTCGACCATCTGTGGCATGAAGCAGGAACCGACTTTCATCGGACCAGTGTACCCGTCTCAAGGATCTCATGTTCCAGTGTCTTCTTTCGTTGCACCACCTCAGACGCTCCTCTTTGTGGTGTGCAGTGAGGAGAGGACGTCTGACAGGTCTCCTAGCTTTCATGCCAGCAGCATACAGCCTCCTTTTGACGGTATACATTGACACTCTATTGCGCGTTTCCCATTGCTGGCTGAGCACTCTGCTGTTGGTGAATGGAGATCTCCTAACAAGGCGTACTAGGGCTCGATCATCACGGGCAGTAGTCTTCTTCGGTCTTCCAGATCTAGGCCTGTCCTTCACCTCGTTAGTTTGCCCATGTTTGCAATCAAACGACTGATTACAGTATGGTTAATGTTCAGCTGTCTGCCAATCTCTCTGCATGACATACCAGTGGTATGCATGCCTATGATTTGCCATTTCACACGATCGCTTAACCTTCGTCTTGCCATAGCGGTTCACAATCAAGAGCTAATTCTCTCTGTACGAATAAACCACGGTCATGAACACAAAATTCCTAATCTTGTCGCCTAAATCTGTATGTAATGTTCTACACCTCAAACTGGACTTTTACATAACTGAACACGTGTGCTGTTTCCCGCCACGCACGGACATCAAGCGGCGTGAAGTCATGCATGCATGTGCATTTCGTACTTGGAATTATGTCAGCTAACGCGGGGACAAAAAGTATGGCAGCCTAGATGTACCATCATGTTTCTACGTTCTATTGTTTTTGCTGGTGCTTAACTTTTGCACAGGTGTATACATACGTACACACACGCACACGCGCGCGTACGCGCACGCGCTCACGCACGCATGCACGCGCGCACGCGCGCAAGCGCGCGAGCATGCAAGCACGCATGCACGTAAGCACGCGCGCACGCACGCGCACACGCACAATGTGCTAAGACCACCCTCTGAAGCGTACGCAAATACTTGATAAATAGGCAGTGTAACTCGCTGTCAATCAATCATCGTAGAGCGAATCCACGAATATATGGCGAACAAATACTTGACAGACCACTGAGGTGTACCCATTTTCACATCAAATTGTCCATCTCCAAATTATCTTAGCAGCCTAAACATGGATGGTCATTCGGAAAATAACCCCAATGAAAACAGTTGGTGTAACAGGCAGAAAAACTGTTTTCAAAATAATGAACAGCGCATAAATATCGGCTGTAGCAAATATCGATCAGAATATCTGGAGATAACTGACTTATGAACACGGTGACTGCCCACTACGACATGAAACTAGGATTCTTGCTCATTCACATCAGACGTGCTGTCAAACACATTTTGTCAACACTGAAACATCGTCGTGTCGT
>CM067364.1:83467967-83482967 GCA_034401795.1 Chaetoderma sp. LZ-2023a
TGGCGCCACTACACAAACAACCGACACTTTATAATACCCTACTCAAGACAACCACCTCCTATCCACCACGCACATCCATCACCACCAAGAGAGCAGATTTACCTTCCCAGAACACAACCTATCACACACTCAACACACCAACCCAGAACCCAACCCATCCAAACAACATCACAGACAAGTACAAGCACACCACAAACCAAATCATATGCCGAAGCCATAAAACAATCCAAAAACGAAAATGTGAAAAAACTACTCTTAGAAATAATCGGCCAACTAGACGTTTAACATCAGGTACACAACTACAAAAACGCAGAAAACAACGCATCATCAACAAACAAAAAACAACACCAGATATTGTCGTTAACCTGTCCCAACCACAAACTTACCAAAACAGAAAATTCAATTCTAAACA
Source organism: Chaetoderma sp. LZ-2023a (assembly GCA_034401795.1). Taxonomy (NCBI): domain Eukaryota; kingdom Metazoa; phylum Mollusca; class Caudofoveata; order Chaetodermatida; family Chaetodermatidae; genus Chaetoderma; species Chaetoderma sp. LZ-2023a. The sequence goes on from CM067364.1 coordinate 83,468,380, forward strand.
AAGGCCTTTCATTTGTACCCACACCACACCACATATCACCAGACACACAAATACATTGCATAGATCAATTCATCAGGAAGTTAGAATGCAAATACTACTTTTACAGCAACAACCTTGAAAAACCCACATCACCATCCAAATTCAAACTACCCTCAGAATGGAGACCAAGCACAGCACCCAATGCCATCAACAAATTCCGGTCATCACTCACCAAGCTTATCACCAAACCACCCGACAAGTCACCACGATCCAACATCACACACCATGAGAAAACAGCCCTCAAAACATTAGCTAATAACACAAACGTAGTCATCAGAGCAGCAGACAAAGGCTCCGCAATAGTCATTCTCAACAAAACAGACTACATTGCAGAAGTACACAGACAACTTACAGATGTCGCATACTACACCAAACTCAGTGAAAATCCCACTTTAGAATATAAAGACACCATAGATGCATACATTAACGAACTTCTAATCACCGGAGCCATCACATGACAGACACACAGATATCTCACCGAATTCAAAGTCAGAACTCCACGAATCTACATTAACCCTAAGATACACAGAGGCAAAATAACACCACCCGGACGCCCGCTTGTATCCAACTGCGATGGCCCCACGTCACGCATTAATGAATTCACAGACCACCTACTAAAAGACACGGAAAATGATATCCCAAATCTATTACGAGACACCACTGCATTCATCCAACATATAGAAAACACTACAGTGGATGCTGGCTCAATCCTATGCACAATGGATGTCAGATCACTATACACAAACATCCCACACGAAGAAGGCATACAGATTGTCACAGAACATTACAGACATACACTTGAAAAAACAAACACAAACAACAATAACCACACACCTGCACACATCTACCCAGACGAATTGGCCCAAATAATGAGATACATTCTTACAAAAAACAGCTTCCAATTCAATGAAGACTACTACATACAAACACATGGCACAGCCATGGGAGCCAAGTTTGCTGTCAAATATGCTAACATTTACGTGTACACCATAGTAAGCAGAATGTTATCAACATGGATGGCCAGCACTCCATCTCACTTAGTTAGATACATAGATGACATATTTTTCATTTGGAACACCAGTGAGAACGAACTACTTGAATTTCACGCACACATGAATAAAGAGCATCCCACAATAAAATTTGACTTGGAATATTCAACAGAAAAAATCCCATTTTTGGACACAATGGTATACAAAGAAGATAACAAGCTTAAATTGGACCTATACAGAAAACCTACAGACAAACAACAGTATCTTCACAAACAATCAAGCCACCCTAAAAACACCAAACATTCCATAATCTACCGCCAAGCATTAAGATACAAACGCATCATCACAGATCCCACTAGATTAAAACAACGCCCACAGGAACTCCCAGATGCATTCATCCACCGGGGATACAAAGAGACAGAAATTAAAGCCATCATAGAAAAAACCGAGAACACAAAGAGAGAAGACATTCTTTACAAACAACCCACACAAAAACAGCCTAGGCCAGCTTGCATACTACAATACCACCCATCATTAGAACACAAAGGCAAATCTATTCGGACCCACTGGGGAAAGTACATCTTGTCTTCACCAATCTTAGCACCAATTTTTCCCAACTACCCAGTAGTAGCATTCAAGAAAAATAAAAGCATTAGGGACCACCTAGTCCACTCTAGCCTAATTAAAATAAAAAATCCAGATGCTACCAATAATATCGTACCACACCAGATGACACTCACGACATAGTAGGGACACTCCAGCAATGCAACAACAGCAATTGCATCACATGCAAACAATACATGAACACTGCTGACAAATTCACCAGTTACGTCACTGGTAAAGACTACAAAATCAACACACAAATGAGATGCAATACCGCCAACATTATTTACCTCATAGAATGCAAACAATGCAGCTCTTAATACATAGGAGAAACAAGTCAAACACTCAGCAAACGACTCACACAACAGATCCATGCAATCCGAAACCAAACAGACACGAGAATCTCATGGCATTTCAACCATCCAAGACATTCTATGAAAGACATCACGATAAGCCCAATTGGAAGAATTTTTACAGATAACAAAAAACTAAGATTAAACAGAGAACACCACTGGATCAAAGAACTCAAAACGATTCACCCGTTCGGAATAAACAAAAAAGCATAACACACTCCCTCACTCACTCACACACCAACCCACCTACCCACCCACCCACCCACCCACTCACTCACTCACTCACTCACTCACTCACTCACTCACTCCCTCACACACTCACCCACCCACCCACCCACTCACTCACTCACTCACTCACTCACTCACTCACTCACTCACTCACTCACTCACTCACTCACTCACTCACTCATTCACTCACTCACTCACTCACTCACTCACTCACTCACTCACTCACTCACTCACACACTCACTCACTCACTCACTCACTCACTCACTCACTCACTCACTCACTCACTCACTCACTCACTCACTCACTCACTCACTCACTCACTCACTCACTCACTCACTCACTCACTCACTCACTCACTCACTCACTCACTCACTCACTCACTCACTCACTCACTCACTCACTCACTCACTCACTCACTCACTCACTCACACATAGGAGGTTTGACGGAAGTTTGCAGACTGGCAGGTATGCATAGGTAACTATGTAAATACCTGGGTCAGCGTTTTTAAATACTATCTCGCTCTCTCTCTCTCTCTCTCTCTCTCTCTCTCTCTCTGTCTCTCTCTCTTTCACCACACTCCGCCCCTCTCTCTCTCTCTCCCAACGCCTCTCTTCTTCTATCCTACGCTTGCTCTCTCACGTTCCCACTTTCTCCATTCCGCTCGCTCTCTCCACATCTCTTACTCTCTCTATCTCTCCCTCTCTCTCTCTTCTCTCTCACTCTCTCTCACTCTCTCTCTCTCTCTCTCTCTCTCTCTCTCTCTCTCTCTTCACCACACTCCGCCCCTCTCCCTGTCCCAACGCCTCTCTCCTTCTATCTTACGCTTGCTCTCTCACGTTCCCACTTTCTCCATGCCGCTCTCTCTCCACATATCTTACTCTCTCTCTCTCTCTCTCTCTCTCTCTCTCTCTCTCTCTCTCTCTCTCTCTCTCTCTCTCTCGCTTACCCTCTATCACTCTCACTCGCTCGCTCTTACTCTCGATCACTCTCACTCGCTCTTACTCTCTATCACTCTCACTCTCTCTAACTCTCTCGCACCCTCACTCTCTCACTCACTCTCACTCACTCTCACTCTCACTCTCACCCTTCCTCCCTCCCTCCCTCCCTCCCTCCTTCCCTCCCTCCCCCTCCCTCCCCCCTTCCCTCTCTCTCTCTCTCTCATTCACCACACACCGCCCCTCTCTTTCTCTCTCAACGCCTCTCCCCCTCTATCTTACGCTTGCTCTCTCACGTTTGCTCTCACTACTCGAAACCCTTTCTCTCTTTCTAGAAATTTGAAACCCAGGTGTATATGTCTGCATGGTGCACTTGATGGAGGCCTATTTATGTCTCCTATCAGTGTCGGACATATGCTTGATAACTATCTGAACAAACTCGTCTTCTGGTGTTTGATTTTCACTGATTCAGAATACATATGATTATTTCAGATTGGCTAAGCAAGGAATGATGCTCCGGAGTCAAGATGTCGCTGAAAATCCATATTATAGATTTCACGGATCCATGCAGAACCGGTGTCAATGCATCGAACAATGCATGAAAATACCGATACGTGGGTGAGCCTGCCGACTATGATACGCACGCGCAAATACGTTCAGCCTTATACAAAAGGTATTGCACTGAATCCCAGTGTTGTTATGCATAACTACCTATGATAGTGAGATAATCACGTAATCTTAAGCAAACATCTGTATTAGATTTGTCAGCATATTGCCATGGACGTGGTCCGCACGGTAGCCACCATTCAGGCAGCACTTCTCTTCACAATCTCATCAATAGCGGCAATTGGAAACTTTGTTGTTTTAGTGACATTAATTTGTTATCGGCACTATCGTAGTTCAGCCACAGCATTCCTGGCACACCAATGTGCAATCGACCTTCTCAAGTCTCTATACTGCTTGCCATTTGCCTTCAGCATCATGCACCACAAAGCGCCAGAGGCGTGTGTTCTCCTTGGATCGTCTTACATAATATTAGTCACTACCTCAGCATATAACATGTTAGGGCTGATTGTCAATGAAGAGTATCACTTCTCCAATCAAAATAGACTCTTTTCTAAAGGCAATAGCAATGTGTGTTGTATATTATTCGGTGTGTTTATGATCTGGTTCATGAGTGCATTATTGAACCTAGGCGTGACCTTCCTACCGGGAAGGACCCCAAACAGTCAGGACATAGGACAATGTATATTTCGTTATGGTGTTCAAAGTAACTTTGTCCTGCACGTGTTGTGGGTGATACTACTGACGGCCGCTCTGCTGCTCGCATACTTTTGTTCTTTATCACTTTATCGGAAGATCATGCGTAGTGCAAGTGACCCGCGATGGCCACCGTTGATAATGTGTGACGAAGCGGACGACACTTTGACAAGGTTTCCAACATATGGTACTAGACCCTCAGATAACAATGACGAATCAGACGAAGAACTTATATTTGAAAGAAAAAGCACAGCCCATGTGCACATTCGGCGAGTATTCGTAATGGTTAGCATGGTGACATTATTTGTTGTATTTTGGTACCCATTGCTCATACTGACTTTAGTGGATCCACATTACACAGTATCAAAGATGTGGTACCAGGTGTTAAGTATTTTAGCATGGTGTCAGCCAGTGATTACTCCTCTGTTTGCTATGCTTATCCTCCACGACATTACTCCACGATCACGTACCCGCCAACCACAGCAGATCTCGAATCGGGACAGACAGAATAATCATGTTAGCATTTCAAGGAATTTGATACTAGAGCGTGCATTATCAGAAAGAGAGCTTCCACATCACAGCACGAGACGAGAATTTAGTCTTACATTACCGGCGTGGAATAGCTTAGCTATACCCGAGGATAGCTCTATAAGTACACCCTGCTCACTTACTGCAGCGGATTGTGGAACACACATTAATACAGCATGTTAATCCGGGAATCCGATATGTTACTGAGATTATCTGACGTTATAATCAAACAAGTCACATGTTAGCTGAGGTCACAATTACAACGACGCATATTCTTCATAAAAGTCTCTCAGTAACGTCTACGAATTGAATGTCCTTGATGAAAATACAATTTAATAAACATCCTGTTGAATATTAACACTCACAATTGTTCAAGAAATATAAATTTCGTCGTGGGAAATGTAAATTTGCAGACCAAGCAAAGACTAATTGTTGACAATTTAACACTGAAATGTCTGGCTCGGTTATCGAGCCAGTGATACCAGTGGTACATTTTCGAAAACAATCTTCCCATGGGTCTGTTGATTGACATTTCTCAGGACCACTGCAGACGCCGTTTTTGGCTGTTATAAGTGTTACATGGTTAATAGAGGAATCTGATATGTTACTCAAATTATCTGACGTCATAATAAAACAAGCCAAATGTTAGCTTAAGTTACAATCAAATTGATGCAGATCCGTCACTAAAGTCTGTCAGTAACGTCTACGAATTGCATGTCCTTGATACAAATTTAATTTAATAAACATCTTGTTGAATATGTTGAAAGTAATTTGACAGATAGTTGTTGCTATCATAGGCATCTCCAGTCAAATTAGTTTCAATATATTCAATATCTGTAGTTGCCTTGAAAGTTAATTTCTGGGAATTCGCTTATCAAAGTTTCAAATAGATTCCATCAAACTGTGGGCGAAACTTAACTAGAATTGGGCGGGGCATACATAGAAATAGGTTCCTCTATTAGTGCATTGCATTGCTAAACCTGCCTATAACGGTCCCTTGCTTCTCGGACCAAAAGTATTGACTCTATGTCTAAACGGTTATGCAAACATCCAGTATCACTCACTATACATATACCACGAGTTAGACTAATATATAGAATGACGCTTCCTCGCCCGCTGGCCTGCCCGATAGCTCGCCCACTCGTCACCCGATGTTCCCCGCCTGCCTTCTCGCCAACCCGCGCCTGCATGATCGCCAGCCAACCTGTGGTCGGGTAACGGGAAAGACTAGCTAAACCCGGAACCAGTCGGAATGCCACCTCTGGATACAAGATGGCTAGCCTCAAGAAAGATCGATATCCTGATTTGCCTCCTCTGCGCATGCGCCATGAACTGATCGCATCCTTCTGCGGTTGTCTGAGGGCTTAAACCACAAAACAACCTAGGATAGATACACTAGTGGGGTGACGGGGTGTGGTGATGGGAGTGAGAGGTGCGGGGGGGGGGGGGAGGTGGGGCTAAGATGACCCCTCCACGCCGGTCTTCTCCATACGTTCCAATTTTGGTGGGAAACTATGTCATCAAGGATTGCTGGCTGACATCCACATATAGAAACAACTCTGATTATGTCTAACCTTCACCTCGATATCCTCGGATGATCCCACGGGCTTGCCATAGCAACGTGGAATGTACGTGGTCTGACTATAGCAATAAAGAGGCAAACCTTAGGTGTAGATTGTGAACACTATGACATCGATATTACATGCATCCAAGAGACTAATGTAGCTAAACACTCATAGTAGCAACTTCAGTCGGGCCATAAGCTAATACTCATGGAGCAACAGGCCACCTACCGGGGTTTAGGCTTCGTAATTGGCCCAAGGGCCCATGTGATTAGTTTTGGATACTTCAGTGATCACGTTGCATTCATCCACCTGGCTATACCAACGAAAAAGCGCACCACCACTAAGTGTCGCATAGTCAATATGCCAGAGAATCCAGCAATATGAGATTCATTCTATGCATATCTGAGCTCCGATATTACAGTCACTGCTAGATGACAACTGTTCGTGTGTTGAGATTTCAACTCCAAGCTGGGCAAACTCAGCATTGCGGACACAAGTTCACGACTTGGCTTATGCATAGGCTCGTATGGAAAGGGCCACGCAGCAGCAATGGAGATGCACTGGTCGCATTCTTTACTTTCACTGGCCTATTTCCCACAAACACGGCGTTTGACCACCCATGCCATCACCAAGGACAGTTTATCGGGACTGACTAGGGCAAGATGAAGCGATTCGAAAATGGTTCAAGGAACAGTTTACTGACCCCGATGATAAGCCCTTCCACACGTTTTCAGGAGACCACAGGCCATTACTAACCCCCACTGAAACAGCAGAAGTTGAGAAGGCACTTAAAGCCCTGAAAATGGACATGCATTTGGGCCTGATGACATGAGCAAAGAGCTATTCAAATATGCAAGTGACATTATCTTAAAATCGACCACGCACCTACTCAATTCAGCTTATATGCACCACTTACCCATCGGTACTGCTGGCACCAGCACACTTCCCATGCTACCCACGCCAAAGAAGACACCTACAACCCTAGCCAATCTGCGGCCCACGCACATCCGAGACAAGATCGATGATTTCGCTGGTGCATGCCAAAGTGGCGTCAAACGTGGACGCAGAAGCTTCGACATGGTATGCGCTCAACACGTGCTTGTGTCGGTGGTCTTATCCAAACACTGGGATTTCCACAAAATGAGCAATGACATGTCACGAGTCTTCGACACAATTAAACGCCCAAAGATCATATGTCCAAAGTCAGGCCAGTTGCATTGGAGATGAGCCACGACTAGTGAGAGCACTGCTTGCAGACACCGAGCTGAGAGTACGAGCCAAGCCAGTGAAGTCTGTAAAACTGGAGACATCAATCGGCTCCTCACAGGGAGATGGTCAATCCCCTGTGCGTTTCACCTGTTACCTTGCTGCTGCATAGAAATCTGTGCAGGAAAATTCCAAACACACACACCCCCCCCCCCCCACATAACCTAACCCACCGTGTCGCTACAGGGTATGCCACTAGAGATGGAATATGCCGTCGATGTGGACTTCATAGACGAGGAAATTAAACCCATTGCCGAACTTCTGCCAATAGCTACACGCAAAGTAAAAATTGGGAATCTCTTTATGAATGAATCCAAAACAGAGTTCACTCACAAATACTTATATACCAAGCATAAAACTAAAGAAAATGACGATCCACGCCGTGGCGGCGAACCATAAAAGTAAAATCCTGGGCCCACTGCTTTGCAGTACTTTTGCCATTGTTGCATGCTGCGTCATGGTTAACACAGTGTTCCAGTCCCTCTGGACGCTATGGATTCGTAGATCGAAGATACCCTTTATAACAAGACTACGTTTATACAATGCAAGCTGCGTATCATTGATGGTGCATAACTGTAACCGCTAGGCAACTCCAAATGTAGTTCTAGACAAACTCGATGGCTGCCAGCGCAAACACCTACACACCATCACTGGGCACCGATGGCCAGATAGCATAATTTCCAATGATCTACTTTGCAACATGTTTAATACGTAGCCGCTCTCTGTAAATGTCACCCAGCAAATATTGCCAATGTTTGGCCATGTGGTAAGGACACCAGAAAACACACCAGCACAGAGGGCCTTGGGAAGGCGTCATTGCATACATGTGCTAAGCGTGCTACGAGGTGACCTCAAGAAATCAGAACTCGGTACACTCAAGTCAAGCATAGAGCAGAGGAAGGAATGGATTTCGGCTGAGTACAAGATACGATGGGCAAAACCGAAGAAAGGCTGACTGCAGCCGTAGGAGGGTTCTACTAATATAGCTGCAGCGTACAGTAATCATAGATCATACCCACCTCGCGCTTGATCCCCATAAATCGCTCTAAGTTTAGGCACACTCAAAAGGACCACCTCTGAAGGCTCTTGAGAACATCGCCTACACCAGGCGGCATTAATTAAAAAGAACGATCTTCAGCAGGTCTTGTCTCGCTCAGGCACTCCACCATGTTGGGAATACCTTACCAGACCCACGCATCTCCAAGGAGATGGCCAGAACACGACTGTGGGGAGTCCCGAGAAAGCATTCATTGAATGGTGTCACAAGCCCAGTGATCAGCAATAGCCGAGAGTCGCCCAGGAGGAGCACCGGACGTGGATGGCCTTCGCTTCTGAGACCTGCCCACATAAGAGTTCCATCCCAGAGCTGGTGAGTGAAAGGAACGACGAGTGGGCGGAGCGCATTCGGGATGCCAGATTCCCCCCAGCTCCACCCCACCACCGTGCGACACCTGTCCCGGTCCCGTAGCACATGGAGTAGGGTGAGTGTGGGGTAGCGTTGGATGGGTTTGAGTGGTGGGAGTGTGTGTGTTGGGGTGGGTGGGGGTGGGGTGGCAAGCGCGACATGGCGGCTACCAATTCACACACCCACACGTCTGACTGCCCACCCATCCACCTCCTTGCCTACCCACCCTTCCACGCGTAAGTCTGTACGCTAGTCCAACCGCCTATTTGCCCACCAATCCAAGCGTATGCACACAGGCATGCACGCGCACGCACGCACGCACGCACGCACGCACGCACGCACGCACGCACGCACGCACGCACGCACGCACGCACGCACGCACGCATGAACGCATGAACGCACGAACACACGAACGCTCGCACGCACCCATGCACTCGCGCAAGCCCCCTCCTTCCTTCCTTCCTTCCTTCGCTCCTTCCTTCCCATTTGAACGTCAAACGGGTCTCTCTGAGGGTGAATGGCCTACCCGATTCAGCACAAAAATAGTGTGCACATTATCATCACATTTTCAAGGTTAAATTCCTTACGCAATTCGCCAAACCAGTCTTACAATCGCATACTACTGATGGCCCGAGGAGAGTATAAACTGAACTGCCCCCAGATTTGAGGGACCTATTTAGCTATGCCCCGCCCATTTCTAACTGAGCTCTGCCAACTTGTTTGCGCGTGTAGGAATCGATTTGAAATGTGAATTCCCAAAATCTAAATTTCTAGATAATTGTGCAGGTAATTAATTTGGCCGGTGGCTGGTGTTGCCTATCCAGCAACGGTTTCGAGACACATTAGTTAGAAAGGTTTTTATACTGTAAATGCATCAACGACATGGGATTCTTGCAGGTTAGCGACATTATTTTTTATTTTTGTGACGGAGCTACATAATATTGATTGTGACGTTAGCTAACATGCACCTTATTTACTTATGTCGTCATACACTTGAGTGGCAGAGCGGTTCTCTGTATTGATAACACATGCCGAGTCACACGCAGTAGCGGATCATAATAGGGGCAGCGGACGCATTTCCGGCTTGGCCAGCCCAACAATGGACATTTCCAGTTTTAGCCGTGTCCGGCCCATCTCTAGCTAAGCTCAACCGACACTGCCCTGACTATCAATTTCCTGAAAACCATACAGAACTATAATACAAACTATATATAAGCTGTTGAATGTTTTGAAACTAATTTGACTGGGTGCTGTTGCTGCGTATGTCATTCATGACCGCATGACGTCACGAATGTTGACGTCATTCTACACGTCACTTAGTTCATTACGACGTCATATAATGGATCGATAAGTGGAACAGTCTATTGTTTGCACGTGCCACGCTTTGCGTTGATATGTTGTTCATGTACTTTAAGCACATTCTGACATCCGCAGGTACGTGAAATATAGACAACTAAATTATGAGTCCGCGTCTGCACCAGGCAAGGATGGCGTGGATAGGAGTATTTACCTGCCTGTCAGGATCCATGTGCGGTGATCATAGGTTGTGCACACTGAACAATTCGAGCACTATGGGATGCGAGACTATGGAATGCGAGACTATGGGATGCGAGACTATGGAATGCGAGACTATGGGATGCGAGACTATGGAATGCGAGACTATGGGATGCGCGACTATGGAATGCGAGACTATGGGATGCGAGCCTATGGGATGCGGGACTATGGGATACGAGACTATGGGGTGGAGATTTGAATTGCCTTGCTGATAAATATACTATGGATAATCATTAGCAACAACTTATCAACATGATACTGAATACGATACGTAGATTAAATGTCCCTATATGCATAAATTACTCAAGATACGCTGTGGATACTAATTTTACAAGAACACGTTGATTCCATCAACAGCCTCCGATCAAACTAGGTGTACAATATGTATTAAATTGTAATTTTCCATTCCTTCCTTTGTGGTTCAAATCTGTAAAACAGACAGTGTTTGGCATAAATGAACAGCGGTGAAATGCAGCTAACAACAGCTCAAGTGAAGCCATTAACATAACAACACGCAATGGGGTTTTGTATATCAAAAATGCAGGTGCGAAAATATGAAAAAGCTCGTATCTGCATTAGCTATAATGATGGAAATAATTAGCATGTGCCCATGCATACACTGACTCACGCACACACACGCGCACACCCGCTCGTTCGCGCGCACGCAGGTATCCAGGCGCGCATGCACACGCACGCACGCACGCACGCGCGCGCGCGCACGTACGCACGCACGCACGAACAGATTCACGTGGCTAAGAACGCAGGATACTGAAAAGCTTAACCTTTAACACTTAAATTTGTTCAAGAAAATATCAAATTTTAAATTCAAAATGTGTTTACAGACCAAGAGAAAAGTTACCACTGGAATGACTGGCTCGGTTATGACGCCTATCATTAAAGTGGTACATTTTCAAAAATAGTCTTCTTTTGGTCTGCAAATGGACACTTCTCAAGGCCACTGGAGATGCCGTTTTGGCTGGTTTGAGTGTTAAAGCGTTATATCAACAACCTGGACTACGTTTATTCATTTTCTGGCCCAGTTGTTTGTGCTTATGCGCCTGCGCTCGCATAAGCACACTAGTGCATATATACACGTAGGCTTACATACGCACACGATTGCCGACGCACGTGAATAAATAATACATTCCACAACTAATTCAACGAAGAAAAACGGGTTTATTGCTTATTTGTCAAAATAAGTATATTAGCGATTGAATAACTAATTAATCAAATTCAATTTCCACGGCCGCCACGCAGCTTTCAACAGTTGAGCCGATCTCGTTCCCAAAAAGGCACAGTGCCTTGTCCCAGACTCTCACCACGATCGTTAGCGCAGAAGCATCTTGAACCACGACATTGGATCGGAGCATAGTTGCCGTTGTCCCTGCAGATAAAAAACCTGCCTAACATGCCAGTTTGCATAAATTCGTGCTGTTCACGAGCACATCCTGAAATGCGAAAGCGTAATGTAAGTATTGCTTGGCAGCAGTCCTGCCTCACCACTTTCTAACGGTGGAGCGGTCATATGTGTTACTGCCAATTGTCTGGCGGCGTAACCAATGACGTCAATAGGATGTAAATAATGGTTGACAGTAATCCTGGGCCAACCTTTGGGACAATAACACTAGTGTCTCTGCTGTGCTCTCAAGTATCTGCAGTCTTCAACCATTACGTTGGTAGATTGCTGAGGTCACAATCAAAATGGTGTATAACTCCGTCAGGATATTCGTCATTTTTCTGCGAATTGTATAGCTTTACAAATTAATATACATTGTGTTTGATATTTAGACCGACTGCCAAATCAGTCAACTCAATTTCAAAGCATTCAAACAAATACATGTAGTGTTTCTCTGAAATTTTGATTCTGAGAAGATGGGTTTCAAAGGTAAAGATTAGGTATACATTAATATAATTGTTTTAGTTGTGAAGTTGATCTTTTTAGCTCTTTCAACAAGAACAAGTAATGGATCAACCTCTATCTCTGACGTATATGACGCCAATTATGTCACACGCAGGCTGACGTCACAATCATAATTGGCATACATAGATTGTTTTGAATCTGGAATAGTTCGTCAACATTGCTTTAATGTATTTGCTATTTAAGGAAACTAATCTGACTGGGCGCTCTTGCCGTCATATGCAATCACAACACCCAGTCAAATTAGTTTCAAAATATTCAACAGCTTACCTGTATAGTTACCTTGTTATTGGGATTCTGGGAATTCATGGTTCAACCGATCGCAACACCGACAAGGCGTAGGTGGAGCTTAGCTAGAAATGGGCGGGGCATAGCCAGACATAGGTGAGGTATAGCTAACATGGGCGGTGCATAGCGAGAAAGGGATCGCTTTATTTCAACACACATATAATAATAGGTATGAAATCGAATATGTTTTAACACGTTGAACCCGAAAATGTGCGTGCAAAACTCATTTATAATTTAACAGATTGTGTGTTGCATATTTTGAAACTAAGTTGACCTGGGCGCTGTTGCTGCCAATGGCAGCAACAGCACCCAGGCGAATTAGTTTCCAAACATTCAATATACTATTTATTAAATAGTAAAGCAATCAACGACATACAATTCCTCACATAACGGATTACTCCAGCTTCATGGCGAAGTATTCTCTGTCAATTCTGATTGTGACGTCAGCCTTACCTGTGACGTAAATGATGATATCCTTGAGTAGCAGACTGAATTCACCCATCTCCACTAAAATAGCTTCATTTACTTTACAAACATATGTATTTTGAGTGTGACGTCAGTTGAATCGTATGCATTCAATGCGAGTTTGCATACCGGTATTATCAGCTGCTAGATCTGAGCTAACTTACTGCAATTCATTGTGTCGCTCTCCCAGCGGTTGACGGTGGAATTGCTAATCCTCTCATTATCTCTAGAGACACAGAAACACCTAGGAAAAATAACAACAAAGAGATGGCCTTAAATGAACAATATTAATGTAGGCGAAACTTCATATTCATGTTGAAATTACAAGTAAAATGGTGATGCGGCAGTTTTTAGTCCTCTATTGGTTCTCTATAGGGAGAGGGCTTCTCTCCGGTGCTGTTTACTTGCTATAGCTGCATTGTCGCATCCCTCTCATTTGCGATAAAGCATGCCACAACACTAAACCCACCGGTATCTACTCTTGGTATTGTACGAGACAGGGGATATGCAGTCGATACAAAGAATAATAATTCATTCAATATCCGCTTCCAGATAGCTGCAGAACAATTTAAGAATGTTAATTCTTCATGATCAATGGAGCCAAGATCTAGCTTACCAATTTACACCTATTAGCGACTGACAAACTCAGTGACAAAGACAGCCAGCTGAGTGGTGTAGATGAACGGAGGAAGTCAGTGACAAAGGCATCCGGCTGCATGGCGGGTGGTGGGGAGGGGTGGGGGAGGAAGAAGTCATGACAAAGCCATCCAGCTGCGTGGCGGAGAGGAATGGAGGAAGTCAGTGACAAAGACATCCAGCTGTGTGGCGGGGATGAATGGAGGAAATCAGTGACAAAGGCATCCAGCTGAGTGGCGGGGATAAATGGAGGAAATCAGTGACAAAGACATCTAGTTGCGTGGCAGGGGAGAAGGGTGGGAGGGGGTAATGGAGGAAGAACAAACTCCTTGGTTCACTAATGTGCAGCTCTTCTGACATCGCTGCATAATGCGTCACAGGAAACATAGCCTTCCAAGCCTTTTAGATAAACTGTGGATCCGTGGATCGTGCGTCCCTCTGGAAAACATACTACGATTATATGGTCCCAGATGTGAATCATTTATGATGTACAACTGTAACAGCGGGGCAGCTCCAAGGGCAGTTCTAGACAAGCAATTCTCTGTAGACACACT